>JASVER010000048.1:3625653-4074775 GCA_030449065.1 Oceanodroma leucorhoa
TCCTCCCAGGAGTAGCAGCGAAACGTCCCGTCCTGCCTATTTGGAAATGGGAACAAATTGCTCCCCCGCCTTACCTCGCCCATCGCATCCCATATATAGTCATATCAACGGTCAAATGGCAGGCAGCAGCGAATGGGAGCGCTGAGCCTCCGAAAAAAGCCGGGGGGGGGAGTGAGAGAGGGAAAGGGGTAGGGACGAACGGAGGAGGGAGGAATAAAAAAAAAAAAAAAAACCCTTTCCAAAAAAGTATTGGATGTCTTGAGGAATGCAGTCAGCCCCCTGGGAAAGTACATATCTGTGAGGCGCTCCCTGCCCGCCGCTTGCACTCCGCCGGCGCCCCGTCCCGCGCGGATCAGCCCCGCCGCCCGGCACCTCCGCGCCGCTCCGCGCCGCTCCCTCGGGGGCCGCGGCTGGGTCTCGGACTCGGGGCTGTCCTGCCGCTTTTCAAGTTTTGATTTCGGGTGCGGTTCGCGCGGGGACGCGCCCTAGCCCACCGCCGCCATGGATGCCATCAAGAAGAAGATGCAGATGTTGAAGCTGGACAAGGAGAACGCCTTGGACAGAGCCGAGCAAGCCGAAGCGGACAAGAAGGCAGCGGAGGAGAGAAGCAAGCAGGTCTGCACCGAGGGCCCGGGCGCGGCCAGCGCCGGGGCGCCAAGTCTTTTCAGGCAGCTCCTCTCTCTCTTTCCTTTTTTTTCCCCCAATGTACCTTGTATTCCCCTCACCACCACCCCCATCCCCTGCAGAACTGGTTGAACTTTTCCTAAGGCAGAGCTTCACCCTGGCAGCCCCTGGATGGAGGTTCCCGGGGGCCCAGCAGGAGGTCGTTCCCCCCGCCCCCAGCACCCCAGCTGGGGAGTAGGGCCCTGGGACAGCCGCATGGTCTCTTTGTCATAGGGGCACGGCTCGGAGAGGCTGCCTCGAGCACCTGGTTAGCAATGAACAGATGTGCTGCGMTTTGGCAAAGGACACTTAAAGCTGTGTTTGCTCCCTCCAGCATCACCCAGCAGACTTGTCCGATTCCAGCTGCCTCCCCCTTCCAGATGTGTGTCCYATTTTCCTGGCCGCCTCCAATCCCCCTCCTTTACACCTAGGGCTTTATTCGTTTGGGGGGGGGGGGGCGGCACAGTGGTTGCTCATTTCTGGGAGATCCTGAAGGAGGAGGGAGGAAGGGAGAGGGATTTAAAAATTAATTTCCCACTTTTCTAAGCCCAGGGAGAAACATATTTGTGTGTTGTATTTCCTCTTGTGCACCTAGTTAGAGGATGACATTGTGCAATTGGAAAAGCAATTGCATGTGACGGAGGATGCAAGGGACCAAGTGCTGGAAGAGCTACACAAGTCTGAGGATAGCCTCCTCTCCGCAGAGGAGAATGCTGCCAAGGTATCGTGCCCTTGCCGCAAGCAAAGAGAATCTAACTCTCTCTCCTTCTCTCTCTCTCTGTCTGTCTGTCCTTTTCTGTCTCTTCTGCACTCGCACTTCTCCCTTTGCACGATCACGTTGCCTGCTGCACCTTTTCCTGCCCACCCTCCCCTCTCCACCACTTTCCACCCGTATCGCAGCTGGAGGACGAGCTGGTGGCTCTACAAAAGAAGCTGAAAGGCACTGAGGATGAGCTGGACAAATACTCCGAGTCCCTTAAAGATGCACAGGAAAAGTTGGAACTGGCTGACAAAAAGGCCACAGATGTAAGTTATCCCCATCCCTTTCACCACCACCCCAGTACAGAAACCACACACTCCCCCTGCACAGGACAGCCAGGACTCCTACCAAGCAGCGCTCCAAAGCTTTGCTGAGGACAGGGTCCAGGCACCTCCTGGGCAGGGAGGTGGGAAACACAGCACTGCCTCCTTGCATGAGGTTTGCACACTATCAGAGGCATTTGATTGGGTTTCTGCTCACTCAACACGTGCTTTTCATGTGTACTTGTCACTATGGACGTGAAAGTAAAGAAGGGGTTGATTGTCCGTTCAGGTGATGGGGAAAACAGCTCAGGCTGGAACAACACTATCTTGATAGTGAAGCAGAATCAGAAGTTAATAGCAAGTAGATCCAGGAGGGGCAGATCCAGAAGAGCAAGGGCTGCTAGTTCTGTCTTCAAGAGAGCTGTTCCTAGGCACGCATGCGTTAGACCTGCTGCTAGATACTAGTTTGGCTCGCTCACTGCTCCCTGAGATAAAAGATCCTCTCYTAGATTTTTTTTTTTCCTGGAAATCACTGGAACTGTTCCACTTGTCAAAGAAAAGTTTAGTCTCGTGAGAGAAAATTGTCCGGAAGATGATACTTGCTAGGTTTGCAGTTCAGAGGACAGGGATCCTGRGAGCAAGCTGGGAGATATATATAGCTCAGCACTTTATATGGTAATAATGCAAGAGCTTGTGCCTCTCCCAGGCCCTCATCCCACCCACCTGTCTGCCCCTGACATGCATTTAATGTATTGCATGCATGGAACCATGCAAGTTTACTGTCTCTGCAGTTACGGTCCAGATCTCTATGGCTGCTGCTGTACAATTCTGAGTAAATCTCGGGTATGAATTACAGGATTAGGTGAAACCACAATATTTCCAAAGCAATGACCGTCATTTTCCTATAACTCAGCTTTAAAAATTAACCTTAAAGCCATAATGAAAAGAGGAGTTGCCACAGGTGAAGCAAGCAAAGTATTTCAGGGGGAGGAAGGATACTTTTAGAAGGGGAGATGTTACAAAAGCCAACTTTGCATGAAAGACAACATGCTTGTATCTTATTTTACTTCTAAAATGAGATACTTTTATCCTTCTAAAGGATAAAAAAGGTTTAACTTCAGTATGGCAATTGAATTGTATAGCTTTGAAAGAGAGCTCAAGAACTTAACAAACGTAAGCGTGCATAGGAATGGGAGAGAGGGGTTCTGTGTATAATGTGGATCAGATGTCTGTCGTCTTCTGTGTATGGCTGCATAGATGAGAGGCAGCTTCCTAGCAGGACGTTTATTTAACTTGTTCAAAGGAACCACATATAGATCCAGGGGAGATATTCCTTATAAGGAAAAGTATGCAGACTATTTGGAAATAGCTCGCCTAGGATGAAGGCAGGAGAAATGCTACTAGATTCCCTTTTTGAAATGAAAGATCTTCCTAAACAATCCGAATGCCATTTTCCTTTGCTGGAAAACAGCGTTTGGAAGCTAGTTGAGAGCAATTTTATTTGTAGTCATCCCTCAGGGGGAGGGTAGGCAAGCGTCTGGCTTGTTTTCATCAAGGTGAATGCTGTATTTAATGGTACGCATGGTACACATCTGGTATTTTAAGGATGTCTTTCTTTTTTGGCGATGCGGAGTATCTTTGGGGCGTTGCAGTTGATCCAGTATTTACCCTACTAGTTTGGATAGTTCCAAGCCTTAGGAAAAAGACACGGGCAGGGGAGGGAGTGCCGGCTCCCTGGGGTGGACTCACCTTACACAGGGGCATGAGGAAACCTTACTTTGCCGGTATTACTCACCTCGCAAAAGCCGAGCGCATCCCCTGAGGCCTGGAGCCACCTCACCTCTCGCCTCCCCGTGTCTCAGGAGCTAGGCTAGGTGCAGCAGCAGCAGCTGGCGGGGGCAGGTTGCTGGGTGTCATTTTATTACGCTCGTACTGGGGCGGTTTAGGGGGTGAAGGCGGCTCTTGGCCCCGCTCCCGACCCCGGGACCACCCCGGGACGGCCCGCGGGAGCCTGCGCGCGCTGCGCCGCCAGGGGGCGCTGCCGCCCCAGCGCGCCCACCTGGCGACGGCCGCCGCCCTCCCATGGCCCGGCGCGGCTCGGCCGGCACAGCCCGGTACGGCACAGCCGGGCCCGGGACGGCCCCGTCCCAGAGCCTTSTCCCGGCTGGGGCCGGCCTCTCCCCGGGGCCCGACTCCGTGCCCGCTGCGGCGGTGCGCCGCGCCGCTCTCAGCTCGGTGTCGGCAGCCCCGCCCCGGTGCGCGGTGCGTTGCGGCGCGGGGGGACTTCCGGGGCTGGGGCGGGCGGAGGGAGGCGGCGCAGGCCGGGCGAGACGCGGGTATGGCGGCGATGAGCTCGCTGGAGGCCGTGCGGAGGAAGATCAGGAGCCTGCAGGAGCAGGCGGACGCCGCCGAGGAGCGGGCGGGCCGGCTGCAGCGGGAGGTGGACCAGGAGCGGGCCCTGCGGGAGGAGGTAGGGCCGCCCGCTCGGCTCGGCCCGGCCCGGCTCGGGGGCCGCGGCCCGGTGGGAGCGGGTGGGGGCCCCTGGCGTGGGTCCCGGGACGCCGACGATCCTCGGCGGGTCGAGCGGCTGCTTCCTTCGCTGCCGTCTCCGACAAAATGGTTACCTGCCGGCCGCTGCGGCGCCCCCTCCCCGCGCTGCGGGCGCGGGCCGCTGGTCCCCGCGGGCAGGCCCGGGGCCGCGGGTGAAGAGTGGGTCGCTGCGGTCTTGGGCCTGGAGTGCCGTACACTGCGGCTCAGTCACCTCGGCGGTGCGTTAAGTAGACCGCACTAGGTCTGCTGGCCAACAGCAAAATGCTGAGCTGGAATGAACTTAGCTGAGATGTTTGAGGTTGGGTGCTTTGTATTAGGTTCTGAGCAAGCTTTTATGATTTTTCTTCTTTTTTTTTGGCAAGTGCCAGTTGCCTGTTTATCCCATCCAAACGAGTTCGACTGTGGGAAGTCAGCATGCTAACTGTTAAGACGTTATGTACTTGGGACTGAACCCGAGGTGGCCACGTCCCAGTACCTGAAAACACCACAACAATGTGATCATATGGCCCCTGTCACTATACATCTGTAATATGTTTAGCTTGTCAAAACCCCTAGCTAAGATGGGAAAGTAGGCACGGTTTTAGGCAGAGACAAGATCAGGTGTGAGCAGCACAGACTCATGTAGCAGAGAATGTAGTTTTGGGTGGCAGTTACAGCAAAAAACTGATAGGGCTGCTGTTTGCCTTGCCACTGACCTTGGGGAATTCTAGCAGCTGTAACGTAATGTTTCCTGCTGTAAAATGTACAGTGTCCTTTGAAAACAGGTGGTTTTAGTGTCTTCAGTGGTCACGTGAAAGTGACGCAAAAGAACAAACTTCTTATTCGTGTAGTTTATTACAATAGAAAAAATGGTGATTATTGGATTTCTTTACAATATGGGGCTTTCTGCACATTCTGGGCAGCAAGTTCAAAGGAAGAGCCTTCTGATTACTTGCAGGTGATCTTCCCAAGGAGCAAAATATGGCTCTTTACGCTTGTCTAGCTACTGCATTCTTGCAGATCACTTCACATACCCATTTTTTTCAGTGAGGGATCATGTCACAGTCATTAACTTGTTTCATAAGGGTTTCTGTCTTTAAAAAATGCTGTACTCGTTTTCTAAGTTTTGTGGAGTAAAGGACACCAATTTTCCTACTTTCAGTAGCATGTATTGTTCTGAACAACATATTAAGGGATTCCCATCAAAATGGGAAGGTTTGCTGCTACCTTTTGTGGCGGAAGGAATAGCACTGGAGGAGTGATTATAGCTTGCTGGTGAAGTCTTCCCATTAGAGTTCAGCCACATTGCTATAAGGCTTAGGATCCTAAAGGTTAATGTTTGTCTATTCCCTGGAGTTGGTTTATGTGGATAATGTGGAATTCTGCAGACTACATTTACATGGTATTTAAGTTTTTGTTTGGAGGAGTCAGTGCTGGGGTGGGTAAAGGCAGAAAACTGAACTCACAGGCACATGTAGACCTGTGCTGCTTCTGTAATGCTAGCTATGTACGGATTTTTTTATTGTCATAGCTATATTTCTGCATGCTTGAGGAGGGAGGCTTGAGAACATTGCAGCAAGCGAGCTGAGGTGTGAATCTGACCCTTCCCTTAGTGTAATGCCTTACATGTATAGCATGTGACCAGCTAGGGTTGTTTTGTGGGTTGTTTTTTTTTTCTTCCTGTGCAAGGTACAGATACGCAAACAATGAAAAAGCTAAAGCTGTGGCCAGAATGTATCACAGCTTACAGCTTTTGATTGTTAAACCAGATTGTTAAAAGTTTCAAGACTCCGACTAGCAGCCATTGCCTTAAAAAAGAATCTCTTCTGTTTTGAGTGCATGCATCTCAAGGGGCTGTTGGTAATCACATTTTCAGAATGCATTTTTCTTCCTTCTTCTGGAAAACAGAATCTTTCTTGCAACAGTAATAATTAACACCCAATGGTAACTTATCCATGTCATTGCTCATTGTAAAAATATGCGGTGTATAAGTGCTATGGCAAAAACGCAGAAGGTTTGTCTGTTAGCTGTGGGAGTGCCCCTTAATGTCACTGGGGTTTTTTCCTTCCTTACCATATAAGGAGAGAAGTCCTGCTCCGCAGGAGAATAACTTGGGCCATATATGGCTGGTTGGTAAACCCTTATTGAGTTACTGGAGCAGGAAGTAAAAACTTGAACTTTAGTCACCCTGTGTTTTCTAAGCATATTGTATGCGCTTATCATGATGAGGAGTCTTGACATGATAATAATTAACTTGTAACATTACAAATTTCCCAAGGGTAGCATTTATGAAAGGTTGTTTTCTTTCTCAAATCAGAATGTTCAACTTCTTACTGTTTAAAGCCAAAAGTCTGAAAATACAGGTTTGGAGTACTACTGCTTGATTACATAGCTAAAGATTTTATATTTGGGTTAATGTGGATCTCTAAGGATGAAGTCTCTTCTACTCATGGTTCTACATGTTCACTGCCAGTACTCATGAATGTTCAAATATATATTTGCTTCCCTGTTTATGATTGTTACTTCCAATCATTCTAGTGGAGCAATGTTACTGTTATGTCAAAGCTGTTTTACTTGTCTGGTGTGTAAATTATTCTTACTTGTGTTATGTACAACAAAATTTTAGCTGTGGCCAACTGTATCCAGCTGCCTCTGGTTAGTAAAAGCAACAAATAACAGTTCCTTAAATTTTTAATTAAAGAAAAAGTACCAAACTGATACTTTTGGTATCTACTTTTGACAAAGGGTTGGTTTTTTCCCCTCCTAACTAGACATCATAGGAAATTCAGATGTGTGCTTCCTCATATATAGCAAGATCGTTTTCAGTACTAATTAAGAGTAACTGTGATTCTTGGAARTAACTAACTTTTTAGAATAATGACCTTTTTATATGTATTTTATGCTTAATATCCTTCTGAAAGAAATCAAGTTTAATAGTGAGATTATTACGAGAAGGCTGTTATAGAACTTACCCTGCAACTTAAGCAAGTGTAGGTTTGAGAATGTCAGAAGTAAAAGCTTGTAATGATAAGAGGCAGATGAGTTGCAAGTGTTATACAGAAGATTAAGTGAACAGGTAATGCAAGAGAGGCAAATCTGGGGGAAGTTTGAGGATGGTAGCATGGGGGAAAAAAATAGATGTTTTAGGTGACTGTTGCCTGTACCAGGGCCCTTCCGAGATGTAGCCTCTGCTGGTGCCTTCTTTTTCAGCTCTTGCATAGCTTGCCTGTAAACAAAACTTGTGGGTGTTCGGGCATTTCTTAAATGTTCTCATGCTCTCTCTGTGTCGGCTGTCTCATTGCAAATGCTGATCTAGGCGTATTTTTGCATGTTTATGCTGAACCCTTCTTAAGGAACTCAAGGAAATATTGGGACAATTCTTATCAAAATATGACAAAAGGTCATAAGTAAAGGATTTGGGATAACAAAGAAGAATCGGGTAATTAGTTTGTGTTGATTTGATAAAAAAAGGGGGGGGACTATAATTGGTTAATGTCTGCAAATACAACAACAGAAAATATTTGGGTAACGATGCATAATTCTTCAGTGCAGTTCTTTCTAGTAGAAATTGTGCAGTCCTTAATATGCTTCATTTTAAGGAAGCATTAATCACTTTTTCCTCCCTTAAGCAATAACTTCACAATTCAATGAGGGCACGTACATCTCTGTAGATGGGCTTTTTAGCAGACGAAGTCAGAAATTACTGAAGTGCTGTTAAATGGCACTAGCAGGTATGTGGGATAATCTTTTACAAGAGGTGATGTGTGCCGTATTATGAATTAATTTCTGTTCTTCCTGTGCTTAGGCTGAGAGCGAAGTAGCTTCTCTGAACAGACGCATCCAGCTGGTTGAGGAAGAGTTGGATCGGGCTCAGGAGCGCTTGGCTACTGCCCTGCAGAAGCTGGAGGAGGCCGAGAAGGCTGCAGATGAGAGTGAAAGGTGGGTGGGGCCACTCTTGAATGGGTTGTTACCCTTATGACAAAGATGATAATTGCCAGGGTGTGGGTTAGGGAAATAAATTAAACCACTCCTATGTCTCTGAACGTGTGTAATCCACTCTTCCTCTGCCTACATGGACTTCAGTTACGGCTTGTCTGTAGGGATGTCCAAAATGTGTAGGCTTGAATTCTTTTTCGTGTCTCAGCTGTAAAGATAAGATTTAAGCGGGGTAGGGCTTTTGATGTATCATGGAACATCCTGGGAAAATTGCTTGGCCCAGCCCAGACTTCTCTATTTGGGTGACAACTTTTTGAGGGTGGTGTGTACTCTTGTGCTGTGGGGTGATTCTTGATTTCATTGTGGGTACAAAATCTCACCTGGAAAATAGCAAAGTGCTGGAAGAGGCTTTGGTTCTCCTATTGGCGAGATTAGTACATGAAAGTGAGCAAAGGAGAGAGAGCATGATAATTCCTTCAGATTTAGGCTGGGATTTCCAGAAATACTTAATGTAAGTTAGGAACTCAAGATTGTGGCTTTGGAAGATATTCTGTTTTACTGCTACAAATTGTATTTTATATCTGTGATAGTACCTTTTATTGGGAAAGAATCCTACATATTCTGCATATCTATTTCTACCTCTCTAAGAATACAGCCTGTTGAAAAGAAAAGCGCCTGAGACTCACATTGTGTTGTGAAATAGTTAAGAGAATTTGGGTCGAACATGCATGGAAGGGGCAATACACAGTGTTCCCTGTTACGCAGGAGTCAAGTTTTGCTTATGCAGAGCACAGAGAGCTTTAGTGCTCTAGGGCTCTGACATGACAAAACTCACAGGAATCTGTTTTACCCATAAACATAATAATGCCTGTCAGTCCTGCAGGGGTTGTAACATGCTGTTTCATGATGAATGTAAAAGCACAGATGTCTTTAGTCATCTTACTAGGTCTTTAGAAGCAAGACCCTTTATTTACCTTTCTGTAAGATCAGTTTTCCTTCAATTTAAAATGAAAAAGAATAGTACAGCTGAACGGTGGTAAGAGCTAAACAAATTAAATTTTCTTTCTTCCTAAGACACGCTTCTTTCCTTTGATTTTCCGAAGTGTGAATGCACAGGACTAGATCTATGTGAAGAATCAAGTATCTGACGTGCTTCGTTCACCTTAATACACTTGTCTGAAAGTTGCACTCCAATAGTAGTAGAGCTAGAGATAAACTGGCAAGCCCTGAACCTTGCATTTCCTGTTTTTCACGTCTTTCAGAGGAATGAAGGTCATTGAAAATAGAGCCCAGAAGGATGAAGAGAAGATGGAAATCCAAGAGATCCAGCTTAAAGAAGCTAAGCACATTGCTGAAGAGGCCGACCGCAAGTATGAAGAGGTCAGTTCTTGAGTGCAGGTCATCTGTTTCTAAAGCCCTTTAGGTTGTGCCTGTAATTCTTTTTTTTTTTTTCCCCCTTTGTCTTTTAAGTTCAAAAGATCACGAACACCACTCTTCGCAGCTGTGGAAGGAAAAATGGGCACCCAGATACCTCAGGGGACAAGGTGGCAGGAGATCTGTGCTCAGATCTTTGCACTAAAATGGTTGAGAGTATTTCCTGGTCTCTTAGGAAGAAAAATATTTTTAAGTTGCCTTTTGGTGAATGAAAGAGAGGTCTTGAAAAATGTCAGATAACAAAGACTCGAATGAATAATGAAGGTGTCACATAATCTAAACTCACATGTTGACCAAAAAATGGAAAGAGGCCCAACTCCCTGCTTTGTAGGTTCTAGAAACAGGTGATGTATGCTGCAGCAACATAATGTGTCTGATTGTCATTTGCCTTTTCTTGTAGGTGGCTCGTAAGCTTGTGATCATTGAGAGTGACCTGGAGCGGGCTGAGGAACGTGCTGAACTATCAGAAAGGTAAGTGTTGAACTGCCCTGAGATGTGTGCGAGGTGCTACAAGACAACTGTAACAGCATGAAACATTGGCAGTACACTGTGTGTTCAGCTCAAAGCTATGTTTTGCTCATTTACTCTAATGGTTGAAATAAATGGTCAACGCCGAAGTAAATGTGTTCATATGTGTGTGCGTGTGTGTTTTGTCACTGCATGCTGTACCTGCACACTGATTTTGTGAATGGCTTTTGTGCATTTCATGTGTTCACTAACAGCCAAGTCCGACAGCTGGAAGAACAGTTAAGAATAATGGATCAAACCTTGAAAGCATTAATGGCTGCAGAGGATAAGGTACTGATACTAATAAACAGTTTTTAGGTTTAACTGCAACCCAAGTCTTTCAGCTTCCATAGCCGGTTAGCTCACTCAGTAGTAACAAATAAGTCCTCACTATGCTCTTTACTCTCTTTGCATCTTGCTTTGGTGGTTTTCTTTGGTCTCTTTTTTGTTTATTTATTCATTTTTACCTTTAAAACTGATCTCTTGTGCAGCCAAAAAGAAGCTGAACTGTCTCACGTGTAAAGGCTACGTAAATATTTCTGTGTAAGCCAAGGGCTGTAGATAATTTCTGTCTGGTCGTCATCTTAATGTACACTTGAAATGGAATTTGGCATCGTAAAGAGATGCTTTCAATCTGTGATGGATTCAGCTGCTTTTGAGGCCGTTCTTTTGCTCTGTAATTGTTTTCATTTTTCTCTATCTTTTCCCCCTATTTTCTCCTGTTTCTTTTGCTTGACTGAATCTTCCATCCGCCCCTTTCCTGCCTTCCTTCCGAAATAACAGCAAATGTGCTGAGCTTGAAGAGGAGTTGAAAACTGTGACCAACAACCTGAAGTCGCTGGAGGCTCAGGCTGAGAAGGTAGGCTAGAGACTTACATGAGAATGTGTCCCTTACATTGTCACCTGGATTGGCCTGTGGGCTTTTCTTTTTATGCTGATCACTTTGCAGCATTTCAGCAAGGCCATTGTCAGTAGAAGCATTTGGACTTTCTACTCAATTCATATTTGGCTCTTATCGGAACCTAGCATTCCTTCCAGTTCCAAATAGGTCAGTATCATTTGACCACATGTTCTGTTAAGTAGTCTGACAGGATTAAATATTTACAGAATGTCCCTCAAAATGACACTTGTGTGCTAACACTAAATTTCRCCAAATGCCACTCCTCTTTAAAACTGTAGTACTAATTTCTGCTCAAAAGTTCCCATCGTATAGCACTGGAATGTAACTCAAGGGAGGTTTGGCTCTTGAAATAAACTGTGTATTACCATAGTCTGGTAAGCGGAATAATTTAGTTATACCCATATTAATTTCTTGTATACAGTTGATTATTAGAAGAGAGTCTTGAATGTGGTATTTTTTGGTATATTTGGAATACCTGGTCTAATATCAGTGGTCCTCTTTCTAATTACAGTACTCGCAGAAAGAAGACAAATATGAAGAGGAGATTAAAGTCCTGACTGACAAACTGAAGGAGGTAAAATCAGAGCTATTTTTTACAACAGATGTTCGAATGCAACTTTGATTCTTTTAATATAAACACTACTTTGATGCTTTAAGGATGAACATGTCATTTTGGAGACAGTCTATTGTTAAATGTCTCTCCTAAAAATTGGTATCGCCTTATTATTTGCCTCCTCTCATTGTACTTTTTTCCTCATTTGAATTGTTGCTCCTCTATTTGTAAGTACTATGTGTGTGTTTCCTGAAGTAGTCTGTATTTATCTCAACTTCAGGCTGAGACCCGTGCTGAATTTGCTGAGAGGTCAGTAACCAAGCTGGAGAAGAGCATTGATGACCTAGAAGGTATGGGGTTCTGTTTTTCTCACTTACTATAGAAATACAGATCTTTTATTTTCCTGTTGGTTTTTTTTTTTCAGTACCCAGTTCTACTCACCTGACTTGTCCTGCTTATGTAAATGGGTCTGCCTAAAGAGTAAAATAGGCAAAATGTTTTCTGATTGAAATGTACTGATAACTTAAATGCTTCAGGTGAACAGTTTTTTGCTCTTGCCTGTTCCTTTTTCTCTCATGTTCTCAAGACTCCTTCCATTTTTTTGCTTTACGCTCTTCTACTTGGAGGTATATAAATGTATAGGGTAAATGAGTAGATGATAAGTATTATTATTATCTTACTAAAAAGCCGATGAGGCACTGTGTTAAGTTTGTAATAATTAGGAATGTAGCAAGCTAACCTAATTTATCACTGCGATAAGTGTGGGTCAGCGCAGGCGTTTTGTGACATAGACCAGTTGCTGTTTTTCAGTAAAGCTGATGGATTGTATACGTAATCAGAAGGACAGCTTACTTCAGAGAGTTTGTTTTAAGGTTTTGATAAATCTTTCAGAACTGCAGTAGAATTAGTAGAATGTGCTTTCTCCCTCTGGAGAAAATAATTCAGTAGTGCTTTGTAATTAAAAGTTATATGGAGTTTACTATTTAGATGCGTTACACTAAGTCTAGGATTTTAAGAAGCTTGATTGCTTGGCATGGCAGGCTGACTTCTGCATAAAGGGTATCAAATATGTAGGTAGCTGCTGAAAATTTATGATCACTGACTCAGGAAGGAAGCAGAGAAGAAAGATAAGTGTTTAGAAGGAACAAAAATTTTTGTAAGAAACTGAGTTTATGACATCACACAAACCAGAGTGGTTTTTTAAAAAAAAAAAAAAAAAAAAAAGTGGTAGAAAATAAATGGTAGCATCCTCCTTGAGCCCCATTTTTTGATCTTTTCTCCGCAGCTCCTGTGTGCCCTCCTAATATGCGTTAAAACAAAAATCCAGGGCAGCGAAACATGGGTTTTACTTCCCTTGTACACTTTCTTTCCTTTGTTTTCTCTGTATCACAGGTTGCCCCGCTGGCAGCGCAGTTAATGAACTTGTAGCACAAAACTATTCACTGTTGTGGTTTTTTTTTTTTTTTCTTCTCTAATTTTGTAATTTTTGTTTTGTTTTGTCTGTCGCAACACCTCTTTCTGCGCGCTCTTCCCCTTTCCTACGGCTTCTGGATGGTATCCTATGCCACCACCTTCACCTTCAATCCCGTGATCACACTCCATTTCCTTGCACGCCTCTGCCTTCCCTTGGGGCAATGTTAGATGAGCTATATGCTCAGAAACTGAAGTACAAAGCCATCAGTGAGGAGCTGGACCACGCTCTCAACGATATGACTTCCATGTAAATGTCTTCCCGGCTTTTGCCTGCACCTGCTTCTCTGCCCTCATTGATTGCGCGGTTCCAGCCTTGTGAAATTATACTCCCTCTGTAGCGGGAGACGCATTCCTTTAGCGAGACTAGGTGTACAAAATACCATGAACAATTTCTTTACCGTGGCAGAGTGTGGGTGAGTGTTGTGCCTAGCCTGGTAAATACTCATGGTGATTTTGTAAGCTGCCTAATAAGCTCGTGTTTACTCTTTCATTCTGTATCTGCAATCTTTGTGTCTTGTGGTTGCCCTTTGTTTGTAGCTCTGCATTTATCCTTTCAGTTCACCTCTGTTCAAGCATTGTCTACCAAGCCCATCATATTCAGTTTACCAAAGAAAATTGCCTTGGTACATGTTGCATTCAGAGTGCATTCTTCTGCTGTCACAGTGTTTCTCTGGCAAAGTTTCTACAAAAGTTTCAAAGAAATTTAGATTTAGCTGTATTCTCTATTAATGACAGTGGAAAGTGTTTATCTAAGTTTCCTTAACTGCTCTGAAAATTTCAACTGTTATCACTGAATTACAAGTGTGGAAATTGATTTAAAATACTTTGTCATTTAAACCCATAAAAGTGACAATTGAATTGTAGGTTGCTTCTGCATGTTTTGTGGAGGGTAGCAGTAATTTAATTTGCATATACCAAAAATGTTGTAATATCAACTTTAGTCATAAGGAGAAAAATAAAGAGTGTATTAGGTGGCAGGAAAGTGATCAATTTTAAGGTGTGACTAGTCCGTGCAGTGTTTGATACAAACAGACTCTTCTTCCATCAACTGAAAACTCGGAACAGAGGTCAGCTGTGCTAAATCCACCTTCCCATGCTCATACCTTTCACTTGCATGAACCCTGTACAGTTGACATGGGAAAGAGGAAGAGTTGTGGCTCTCGAGTGCTTGTGAGGTGCAATGTTTAGTCCCAACATTTCTTTTTGGAAGCTAGCATGCTTTCAGCAAGGCATAAGCTTTGCTCAGAGCTTGAAATATATTTTGCTTACACCCATATTTTAAATGTTTTTTCTTTGCTTTTTTTCATCCCTATATCTGTTCATTACTTCCCTCCCTCTTTCTCCCACCGTTTTAGTAGGGATGTAATGTTGTCTGCATTGTATGCTTTGATTTTTTAGATTTTTTTTTTTTTTTAATTCCCCCGACCCCCTCAACATATGCTTCTGCTCAGTGACTTATCAAGCAAATGGATTTCTTTTTTCCTCCTCTGTGTACAGAGATTACAGTATTTCTTCAATTTGGGATATTTCTAAATGGAAAACAGACTTTAAAATGTACTCCCCTGGTACATGGGGACTTACTGTAGCATTCCAGTCCCAGCATGGTGTGGTGTTTCTCTAGTAGTCATCTTGGCATGCTAGGCTCTGCTGTGCTGTTGCTGCTTTTTTGGAAGTCTTCACTGCACCTTTTTTATTTCCTACCTTATCTCACTTTTTGTTTTCATGCAGATAATTTTCTTTGCTTCACTTCTCCAAAGACATCTTCATCGGGTTGGATAAAACATCTTTCCAAGCTTTGGATGTTTCATGGGTTCATTGTCCTGTCTTCTAGCTTAGTTGACTCTATTCCTCTAGCACCTGTCTCAGAACATGCTCTGTTTGTGCTCTGCTGTACAGAAACTCTACACCTCTCAGTGTAAAATAAACATCCCAGCTGTATCCCTTTTGCTATTCCCTTGCCTTTTATTTATTTAAATAACTATTTCAGTTATTAATAAAAATTGCGCTTTTTTTTTGCCATTAGGGATTTAATTTTTTTTGGTGTTACCATTTTTTTCTGCAAACACTTTTGCCTGAACATTGACTATGCAAAGCCAGTGATAGCAGTCTATGGGATGAGAATACTACTCTTGGTGTTTTGAGGTCAAAACTGACCAGTTATGATCTTGGTCTTTCTCAAAATCTCATGCAGATAAAATGACAAATAGATGTAGTGGGAATTTTTTCAGTTGTTATTGTTAGGCCAAAACCTGCAAGGACACTACTTATTTGGGGTCGTTTGGTTGTGGGAACATGGCTGAGAGAGCAGTTAAGTCCTTGACACCAGATTTTTCACTTTAAAGTCTGAAATTTTCTCGTAGTTTGATGCTGAAGACTTCCTGTCTTTATATAAATGTGTTTGTTCGTTAACTTAAATATTTGAGACAGGTTTAAAGGGGCAATATCAAAAACTTTACAGTTTTTTTCACCCAAAAATAGTCCTTTAAATGTCTTGCAAAAAAGTTTTCCCCTCTTTCACACCTCGATTACTCAGCAAAGATGTTGCATGCTAAATTTTTTTTTTTTTTTACTTCTTTTGAGTGGCATGATAGGATTGGAAGTTCAGCAGGGACATTTCAGTAGCTTTCCACTCTCATGCTTAGCTCAGATTTGTGAGTTTGAATTGCAGACTCATGAGAAATGTTTCAGAACTGGAGTAGGAAAGCTCTTATCATTACACATAATGAATAATAATGAAATTATTCTGCTGCAAAGTGGAACATAGATTTCAGGTTTGAAAGCCTAGAGCATTGGCTTCCAGCTGATTTGGCAGTGCCTAATTAAGGGTGAAGCATTAAATACTGACATCTTGCTTTTTTGTACTGTTATTTGCAACTAGAGAGTTTATTGCATTATTTTAACTTCTTCACAATGAAATAAGTTATTTTCCAGTTCACATTAAAGTGAATCAGTTTAAACTGGATTGATGTCTGATTATGCCCTATATGTCACTGTATATATTGCTAAAATTCCTAAGTCACCACAGCTAAATAAACTCAGCATAGCATAGCTGAGTTTTAGTTTTTAGCTTGTAGAATACTGTAAATGTGGCTTTCTTGTTCAACTTCAGGATTATTCAGCAGTGCAGTCTAGGCTAGATTTCCTCCCCTCCCCAAAACCTGTTTTCCAAATAAGGCTTACAAATGGATGCATCGTCTTTCCCGCTGCCATCCTCAGATAACTTTGTCTCATCCCAGTGTTTTTATCCCATGACACATGTCCTAATGTTACTGGTTATGGGGAGAAGCCTAGGTACAGGATATGTATCAGCAGTCACAGGTAGTCTAGATAATAAAGTTCAATAACTTACTGCTCATCAGTTGAGATACAGTAAGTGGGTTTATACACCGTGTGTATTGCAGCTGAAAAGTAAAATGTTTAGTGTGAAGGTTAACCAAATGTAATAGGATGAGCATTTGTAAAATGACTGAAGCCAATGTGATTAACTTCACAAATGCAAGAGTTATGGGGAACGTGGTCAGCTGCCACTTGTCAGCTGAGCCATAGTAACTTACACTACAGCAGCTCCAACCCCTTAATCTATTGTGTGTTTTGGTTTATTGTGTCAGCAGTGCTGTTTTTCCCCTCAGTTCCTTGCAATACTGTTGTTTCTTAAGAGAAGTAAAAAAAAGCAAAATCCAATGCAGGAACCTGGTAATTTTTAACACAGTAATTTTGAACATTAGTATTTAAAACTTCCCTTTTCCTTCAAACACACRTAATCCGCTCTCTGCACTATAGGGTGATGAATTGCTGGARAGAGTACTGGAAAYGGGCAGTGCAGTGCAGATACCCAGGTAGCTGCATACAGAATTCCTAGCTGGCCCTGCTGCACTGATCTTGACTCCATGGAGCTGTTGTGGTTCCTCACTGCAGCGTATTTCAGTACTCTTGTCACCACTGGACCTGACCTGTTCGTTACGTTGTACATCCCACAAGGTCTGACCATGTGTAGCTAGTCATGTACGTGAGGCTTGTTCACAGGAGTGCGAGGCTGGCTCTGATGTCTCCTTTGCCTGGGCTCTGCTGAGGCTGAGCCTCGCTGGGTCTGCACCAGAGCTTGGACTCCCTGCTTGGCCTGAGGTGGCTGCCTACAGAGCCAGCCCTTGGCTCTACCTCGGTGGTAGATCGCAACCTAGACAGACTGCCTGTGGGTAATCAAGGGCTGACGGTACACTCGGTAAATGCTTTCCGTGCTTTACCTGGGGGTTTTAGTCTCATTTTGGATGTTGAGAAATACTGTGAATCTCTGTCTCAACAGAGAGGAGTTTTCTGTGGTGAAGGTAAGCATCAAGTTCTTAGTTCAAATTATGTTGTCATGTCTGAATAACAACTAAATACACTTTGCCAAACAAAGTGAAATTTTAATCACTCTGAGGTTTCAATGTTTTTTCCATGTATATGTGACATTATCCTGATAAGAGAGACAAGACCCAGTTGTTACCGGTCCAGGATCAGTTCTGAAATGTGCCCTGGTTTTACTGAGCTGGCTGTTGGAGTTTGGGCTGGGGAGGAAGCTGTAAGGAGTTGCCGCTCACCGCACAAGTATGTCCTACAGACCAGCTCACTGCACAGCTTTGCCATTGCTGTGTCCAGAGCCTGCAGGGAAGAGGATTTCTGTGGAAGCTGTTAGGAAGCTTGTGGAAAAGAATCAGAAACAGTCATTTCCTGTAGGAGAATAGTCTGGTATCAAGAGGTCAGGAGTACAGTTTGAATCTAGACTATTGAGAAGAATATGGACAATTTGAGAAAACAAGACAGTCAAAAACCATCATGGAACATTCTTTCACTCTGCAGAACAACTCTCTCTAAATGCACTGTCGCAACATAGCTGTGGCTGTTCTCTTTGACCGTGAATGTGAACCGTCCTCTCTGTTTGCTGTATTTGAGCAACACAGGTTTTCATGCTTCCATTTCATTTTCACCAAATGTTTGGGTTTGTTTTCTTACGAAGTACAACTGAACAATTTAAAGGTATTAAAGTGTGTGGATACCAGTAACAGAAGTATGTTTCCCTACCAGAAATACCATTTCAGCTGTTAGGTTCCCCAGGAAAGGAGTACAGGCTGAGTCAGACCTAGTGGTAGTTGGCTACCAGCATTTCTCCCGCTGTTACTTAACCCTGGTTGTGATGCAGTTGCTTTCCCTCCACTGACAGATGAGGTTCCACCACATCTTAAGTAGTTTACAAAGAAAAATGGCACTCATAAAATAAATCTTCCACACATTGTACATAAAGGTTAAAGCAGGACTTGGCTCTTCTAGGTATATAGCTGCAGTTCTTCCATTTCTGTTCCCACTTACCTGTTTCATAGCTGTTCCCCGCAACAGGAGTCTTAGCCAGTTCTTCACAGGTTATAATAGCTGTTCGGTGGAGTAGCTATTTAATTATTAGAGTTCTAGAAACAAAGGTAAAATGTTTCTCTGTATGTTACTGAACTGTCTGTGGTGTGACCAGTTTCTTTATTAACTCTTACCTAACTGTTTTCTCTGTCTAATCTGTCTTCATTCTGCCTCTTTTTTCCCTTCTAACCTGCTTGCTGCCTGTACAGACCAACTCTACCAGCAACTTGAGCAAAACAGTCGCCTAACTAATGAACTAAAGCTGGCATTGAATGAGGATTAAACTTTAGTGTGACTATATTGTTAACTTGTTTAAAAACTGCTTCTTCCAAATTTCCTTAAGAATGAATCAGTAAATGTAGAAATAAGCAAGAAACCTAGAAATTGATTTTTTTCAGGCTGTTGATTCTGTGGTAAATTAATGGATGAAATTCTCAGTTTCTGTTGGAAAAATATGAAAATGCTTCTTCTGGATGAGGCTTTTCATTATCTGTATGCACGCCTACTTTGGAGGGGCAGTAAGCTCTTTGCCTATGCGTAGCTCCTTTCCTCTTCAGTAAACAGCTACAGCATTTAGCTAACAGTATCCAAAAAGTAACAGCCTGCCTTGTAGAGAGACACTCAGTTTACCTGACATCAAGAATTGGCCCTGAGACTTTTACTAGAATGTGGACAAGAGAAAAATGTTCACCAGGATTCGTATTTCCATATTTCAAAACCAACATGAAGGATACTTATAGCTGTTTTGTTATCTGGAGACTTCAATGCATTAATTTTGCATTACTATGAATTGGGCTTGTATTTGACTTAAAAAAAAAAAAAAAATAATAATTTTAAAAAGCTATGACTGGGAGCTCCATCTGAAAATACCTGGTCAGTTTAAAGGTATGCTTGCATTAGTATGAAGTTACTATTGCTGGATTCTGGTAGGATGCAGCTCTAGAACATTGTGCTCATTTATTGTATCAAATAAGTGTGTTAAATGACTGTCCTATAAAAGTGTGCATGCAACATAAAGCTACTAACTTCAATTTTATTTATTTTCTAGAAGAAATAAATTTCTTAAAGGTCACTTCACTGACTAAGAGATTGGTTGTAATTTTTTTGTTCTTTGCAAGTTCTGAATTACGTGAAGTATGGATCTGCAAAGAACTTAATAATTTTCTTTATTGCCCTATTTAAAAAAAAAAAAGGCCAGTCACCATCCCACATTCCTATACGCAAAGAGTTTCCAGAACATGCAAGAATTGCGTTTCTGTTGGCAGTGCATTTTCTTAACAAATGCAGCTGTAAACAGTTCTAAACTTGTGTTAGTTGCCGTTTGTTTTATTAATTTGGAATTCTCACTAGTTGTGCTGTCTGGGGACATTGGTATTTATGAGCATGCACATTTCTTAACTTTCTAAACCCTCCGATAGAAATGATGATTGCATGCCTTCATGTTCTGAGAATCAGTGCCTGCAAAGAACTGCTATTCATGTTTTAATTTTCTAATCCCACAACAGAGAAAGTGGCGCATGCCAAAGAAGAAAACCTTAGTATGCATCAGATGCTGGATCAAACTTTACTGGAGTTAAACAACATGTGAAAACCTTCTTAGCAGCAACCACATTATTTGTTTTATTATTTTTACACCTGCTTGCCGTGAAACCCCATAAACATGTCTTTATTTTAGTTTCACCACATTCACAAGAACATCTGCTAAATTATCAGGCAGGGGTCAGGGAAACACCAAAATGGGCAAGCCATATGCGGGTTAAGCTATATTACATTATGGTTTAAATGTGCCATTTCCCAACAAAAATGTTACCTACACTTTGTAGAGAGTTCAGCAATTCAGTATGCTTAGTCTTTTGAAGAATCCTGGCTGTGGCAGAAAGTGTCCCACCTCAAGTGCCAACTACAGTTTTTAACAAGAAGAATGATTCATGTTCAAGAGAGATCAGGTGGAAATGGTGCTATTTTCTGAAGTCTTCTGTTTGATTTCAGACAAGTCACGAGTTGTCCAGCACAGTAATTTATTTTTATCAGAATTTTATTGATCTGTGAGGATTTGGACTTTCTGTGCCTTCTAATTCAATAAAACGAAGGTATGTAAGCAACAGAGAAAAGTGAAGGCTTCTGGAGCTTTTAAATTGTGTTCTTGCAACTCAATACAGAAGTGTAGGTCAGCATTCACCTTGAGTATTCATTCGATTGTATTTTTCATGTTGAAATGAAAGATTCAATAAATTCAGGAGAAAACAAATTTGGAAGAGATTGTTTAAAAATGTATTTTATTTGTGTGGATTTTGGGGAGGGGGAGGAATTTATAAACCGATATTCGCCTCACTTTTTTTCACACTTTCTTTGAGCAGTTTTAAAAGTATACCTGTATGTAAACATTGTATAATGATATGGAATAAAATGCACATTTTAGGACATTTTTTAAATTTTGCTCTCCTGTGATTTATTTTTCATCACGTCAGCTTTCTGTGTATCGCTGTGTAAAATGTGCACGTGTGCAGTGTCTCTCGTTGGGATACACTGTTAACACATTGGCCTTCAGTCTCTTCTGTGCTGTTAGGCTAATGTATAAAAATGCAGTGAAGTGCAGTGGTTTGGACTGATGTGGATCTGCAGCTGCGAAGAGGGGCCCTTTGATGGCCGTATTGCAGGAACCTGTCCCCATCACTTGACTGTGTTCCCAGATGGCTGCAGAATGCAACTATCCCCTGATGGGTGGTAGGGCTTTCCAAAATTATTCATTGATGACCAAAACTCTTCTCAGTAAGATCATTGCAGAACTCCCATAGACTTCTGTAGGAAATGAGCCCTAAAGGCCGTGCTCTTGGAAATACTACCATGTATTTGTATATCTTACCTGTTAACATGTGTTAATTTACTTCAATACAGTGATAAACCTTCCAAAATGATGTGTGAAGTTCATGAAAGATCCTTTCACCCAGCTTTTCACTACTGGTTGCTAATTTCTACATGTGTAGGTATCTTTATTTGAATTGCAAGGTCTGTCAATGAGCAACTTCAGAACTTCAAAAATAATGCTTATTCCTTCTTTTTCTGTAGTATATTGCTGAAAGTTGATGCTGTCCATCCTTCTAGCAGCAAGGAGCTTGGTAGGAGACAGGTGTAGATAACCTTCCAGATCATCAAAAAATCTCCATTAGCGGACCCTTAGGAAGCAACTGAAAACAAGGGACTTTCCCAGCAGCTGGTGTAGTGGTGAAAGGGTAAAGTAATACATAATAATTTCAAGTTAAATGGGAGTCGGAGAGGAAAGATGTGCTGGTGTGAGTCTCTGGCTTTTTTTGATTGTGTTATAAAGGGGAAAACTTACTAAGAGTACAAGCTTTTGCATGATTCATTGGCTGCTGCCAAGTCATCCTGAATGGAAAGGATGAGATCCCTGTCTTCATGTTTCCCTTTAAGTGTTTCTGCGAAGCAAAATAATACGTTGCAAGGCTCCTACAGTGCCTTGAGCTTGTACTGGAGGCCGACAGTCTAAAGCTCCAAATAACAGTTGTGCAGAGGTAAGTTACTCTAATCTCTTTCTCCTTCCTTAGCACAAGGATGAAGTGTCAGGTAATTGGGCTCCAAGAGTTCAAGCCTCCATGCGCTCGTAGCTTTGAGTGGTGCTGCTGGAGTCAGTAGGGCTGCTTCCAGTAGGAAGTGCTGTGCTGGGTGGTGGTTTGTAGGGTGGAGCCCAAGGCCACCCAGAGCGTCAGAGGCTATGCTGGGAGCCGAACAGAGGAGGTCCTGGCACTTGGCCATGAGTCTTACACAGCTGAGTGTGCTGCCTGCTCCACTGGAGTGCTTTTATGGTCCCACGGTCTGTGCTTGGGTCCCAAGCAATGTGTCTGAAGTGAGGTCAGACCCTTTGTTTGCTGCTTAAAATTGCTTGCTTTCCAGGAGACCACAAACTGCTTTGTGGTTTGAGGAATCTGAATTCGCCTCTTACTGTGTCTAAGGGTAAGGAGGAGGCTGTGGTTTTAATGTCTCTTAATGAGATCATGTCACCATTAATAGGGCAAGCATGTGCAAGCAAGGAGATAAGAATTAATCTGAAAAAAATGTGTTTGTAGAATAGACTTCCCCAAAGTGCACTGTTGCGGATGAATCCGTAAAGCTTCATAATAGGTAAATAAAAGCTTTCCAGTTCCAAGGAGAGGTGAAGGGAGCAGTGAACATAAYGGTGAGTCGCACCAAGTGGCTTTTTTTGCTGACTAGCAACAGACACGTAAGTAGGCATCTGGATGTATTTACTGGAGCAGGAAAATCTGTTTCTACCATATATCATAAGCCACTACCCATTATGGATTCTTTGCAGGTAGTGCCTAATCAGACAAAACTCAGTGAAGCTAGAAAGCATTGGCTTGTAAAAATAAATAAATTGGGCTCTGATTTAACCCCGTTCCAAACAAATGGGAATTTCTCCCTTTTGCAGCTACTTTGCCCAAAATGTTAACTCTAAAAATTTATTAAATTACAGAATCCTGCATCATTCAGCATTCCTCAAGAAGTGCGTCTTGATTTGGAGAGCTACTCACCCTTTTCTTCAATGCAAAACCACATTTGGCAGTTTGAAATATATCATTGTTGTGCAGCCATGCTATGTAATTGCTTGGTTGTTTTGTGAGTTGTCCATTCTCAATGAAATGAGTAGTTCTGAGAGCACCAGAACTGGCAAAACCTGCCTTCTTGCAGATTCATGTCTCATGGTTGGTTGTAAACTTGCAATTAATGTTTTTCCAGATACTGAGACATTTGTGTTGTCTCTTGCTCCCTCATGGGATTTCTCTGATGTCTAATAATATGCAGGGCATGCCGCAGGGTGTGCCTTTCCTTCCATCAGGATGCTCATAGGCATGCTTTATCTATCTTAATGATTCCTTACGTTCACAAAACTTGCAGAAATGTAATTTTCCTTTTAGAGTTCTATGTGGTCAAAACTAGTCAATCAGTTCAAGAGTTGTTGAATGGGATGAGCGGCAGAAAGAAGAATGACATGTAAGTCCCTTTCTTTAAGAAACAAGGCTAAAGCAGTAGCCTACACCTATAGAGCACAGCCTCTCAGAGCTCTAGCACCTGAGTGAGAAATCTGAATCTGTAAGTTATTATGGATATTAACCAATTTCTGCTGTCATTGATGCTCCTCAAAATCTGGGTTAAGTTGGCAAACTTCGCTATACTGTTAATATTGTAGGAATGTCTGTTACACTGGGCTATGACTGCTGTAATGTCTGTTAGTGGCAGCAAAAGAAGAAAGTGATTAGCYAACTAAAACATTTAAAAACAAGCAGTGGGGGGGAATACTTTTTACATGGCACAGCACTTGGGGATGGGGAAAATACAGTATTTTTTTCCTCAGGTGTTCATTTTGGTGGTTTTTTTTAATTTCTGAGTTTTAAATAATAAAACAGGAGCATCAGTGAAAGATTGGGAATTGCAGCAAAAAAGTCAAAGCACTAGGGAAAATAAGGACAATGCTTTTTACCTTCATGGAGTTCTTTTGAAAATGCACAGAGTAATAGTTCCTTTTAATAGAGGGAAGCTGTGTGACTGACTTTCTTCAGTGTGTGTTGTATTCTTTCCGAGGTATGGAAAATCTGTACAAGTTTGCATAATCTTCTTGGCTGTAGTTGCAAACCTATCTAGTTTTTTGTAAGTCATAGCCTTGCCAATTTGTAAGCTGTTGCTGAGAATTGCATGAATGCAGGATACCCCTCACAATGACAGCAGCTTAGTGAGCAATCTAGGAATCCCAGTTTGTTAATTTATATGAGAGCAGAAGCAATGGGAAACAGAAGTGGATGGAAATCTTACAGGCACATGAAAAACTATTCCTTCCCCTTTGTTATTTCTTGACTCATAACGTGCTGAAATGAAAGGACATTATGTAGTATTTTGGATTTGAATATTATGGCCTTTAAGGGCACCTCAGCACTGGTTTCTTCCTGTCTCTTTGCTGATTTGAGGAATGGCTGGATAAAGATTAAACAGCATATTTTTCATTAAAAAAAAAGAAGAGCCAACACCAAAAAAAAACAAAAACAAAAACAAAAAAAAAGTCCTGCAGACCTAGCTGCAACTGGCAGTACCACATGTCATAACATACTGGCATGCATGGTTGTGGGAACAGTGCTCTCATTTGTGTACAGCAAGCTTGTGTGGATCATGGGTATAAAGGGATGAAATATGTTTCGGGCCATGATCCTGCAAAGTATTTTGAATGCCTTTTATTCCAGGGCCCGACCATGATCTGCTTCTCGGGATTATTCCTTTCATCGATGATGTTCTCATTTTTTGCCCTGAGATTCAAACAGAAATGTCAAGGAAATGTCCGTGTGATCTGTCTCAGCCAAAGCTCATGGCAAACGGTGTTTCTTTGGATAAAACCTGCAAAGGCCTAACACCTAGTGATAGTTGTCCATGCCACTGAGGAAAATGATACMGGTCTGGTGTCTCCACAGTAGAATTTGTGAAAGAATAATCAGGAAGGTGAAACTGCAAAGCTCTGGTAAGTTGTTTTAACTTGCTTAGGACACATTGGTACTGATATCAACATGGAGATCTGTGTGAGTTTCCAGTTTAAAAATAGAGCATTTCTTTGCAGGTCCACCAATAGCTTGCATGTTTCTCATGACAAGAATACTAGTTGGAGAAATAGCCTAGGAAAATGCTTCAAAATCTTTCCTGGATTATGGTTTTATGTAGCCAGCAAGGAGGAGCCTGCCAGACTTCTTTCCCCTTAGTCTGGATTGCTGTACTACTTCTTTATTTGTTTATTGTACACACGTAGACTATAAAATAGGCTGAAGGGWTGATGTAATTTGTGCAGGCTGTCCAGAAAAAAAAAAAAAAAAGTAGCTAGAAGATGAACTAGGAGAGAAAGCAACTAGAAGGGAAATGATGATAGAATTGCACATGGGGRCTAAAGGCCAGTCACGAGGGTATAGACAGCATGAAGGTGATCTACAGAAGAATGAATCCTCCCCCTCTAAATGCTACCCTGTAGTTATGCCTTGTCCTGCTCCTGTAGCCTCCGCTTGTTTTCCTGCAGCCATCGCATTCTTCTGCCACAGAGGAGGGTGGCTGGCAAAGTCCAGGTGGCGGCAAAATCTTTGTCACCCCTCATCTGCGTTTAACGTACAGTATGCAGGAGCTTTTCCCGTAAAAATCAATAAAAATCCTTTCTCTCAGTGGTTCTTGCCACACTGGCAGAATCTGGGATAAATTTCTCTGTGCTAGGACTTTATTATCAATTACCTTAACCAGGAAATCATGACACTTAAAAAGGCAAAACCAGCATTTTTCCTGCTTTTCCGCAGTTAGCAAACATGTAGCAAATGTGTGTGTGCAATTTTATTACATTCACATGCAGCCATGTCTGAGTGCGAGGCRTTTCCTGGAGATTAACAACTGGGTGGGAAGGATTGTGGATACAAGAGGCAGCCCAAGGGACCCAAACTGGTTGTTAATCCATGGGAGGCACTCTGCACTGAGACTTACTGTTGTAAACTGAAATAAAAAGCACACGGGCCTATGTGCCTCTGTCTGTGGAGGAGAAGCAGAGATTAGTGCCATTTTGAGCGATGAAGTTATTGATTCCTCCCTYCCTCTGCTTCCCCATCAGTGTATGTGCTGCTAGCATTAGGAACAGTACAGCTAGCAAAAGAACTGATAGGAAGGGTTTACTCTGGATCCATTATTTTTGTGAATCACTTGCTATTAACAGTTTGGATTTAATTAAGGAAAATCAATAACATCCAAGTTTAAATTGAGTGCAGATTGTATAGGGGTTTGTGTCATTTTAGCTCAGTTGTTTTAAAGAAGGTCATTTTACCAAACCACACAAGTGCATATACAACTTTGGCCATATACATATATAGAGTATATACAGCTAAGGCCTGCCTGTTTGACTAAGCCATAGTCAAACAGCTCCATTAGAGCAAAGTCTCAGTGTTGTAGAATGGGGCTTTATAGAGTCATTGCACAATGAGAAGTTCTCTCTTGCGTCAAAGCTGCTGGGTCTTTAGCTGCTGTGACATTTGGTATGTAGGTTTAAAAAAACGTCAGTCCCCAGTGAGGATTGCAATGCTGTATTTCAATTTCTAAAGAAAGAGACTGATGTTCAAAGGCGCTGAGCAGTTCTTTTTGATCTGAGTAGGACACCTGCATACTGTATTAAAGGTGGGAGATTGCAGAATCCCTATTTAAACTACATTAAAACCAGAAAGCTCTGAAATCTGTTTTCCCAGTTCTTTTCCCCATGTCTGTTTTGCCTTTGMAGCAATAATGACGAAATTACTCTCTCCACTGCCCTGCGAACAGCGAGACTAAGTGTGTCACTTTGTTTCAGTTATAGATACATTTCTCAGACAACATGGGGATTTCTTTTAGTTTCTATTTTATTTTTCTGTTTCAGAATTTACAAGAACACCAGCTGTCGGTATAAGAAATGCTTTTTACTCACACCTGTTGTTTAAATTTGACAGGCACCAAGTCGAGTAGGAACTTGTTAGCTTTCATTACACCACTTGGAAAAAATGTCGTCATCCATTAAGTAGAGCGCAGCTTCCCCTCCAGCATCAGTACACCTTGAGCTTGATTCTCATCTGATGCATGCATCAATATCTTGCTTACCTTCGCACTACAAGATCGTTTTTATTGGAGGTAAAGGGATGAAAAGAATCCAGGTTGAGTGGCAGACATTAAGATGAGTATGCAGGTAGTAAAACTGTTCTAGTGAGAAATGTTAATCACACTAAAGTATAACTGTAAGTTAAGCGTGTGTATGTTTACCTGACATACACTGCTATACACCAGAAAGTATATAAACTCATAGAATCATAGAATAGTTTGGATTGGAAAGGACCTTTAAAGGYCATCTAGTCCAACCCCCCTGCCGTGGGCAGGGACACCTTCAACTAGACCAGGTTGCTCAGAGCCCCGCCCAACCTGACCTTGGATGTTCCCAGGGATGGGGCATCTGCCACCTCTCTGGGCAACCTGTGTCAGTGTCTCACCACCCTCACTGGAAAAAATTTCTTCCTTATGTCTAGTCTAAATCTACCCTCTTTTAGTTTAAAACCATTCCCCCTTGTCCTGTCGCAACAGGCCCTGCTAAAAAGTTTGTCCCCATCTTTCTTATCAGCCCCTTTTAAGTACTGAAAGGCCGCAATAAGGTCTCCCTGAAGCCTTCTCTTCTCCAGGCTGAACAACCCCAGCTCTCTCAGCCTTTCTTCATAGGAGGGGTGTTCCATCCCCCTGACCATTTTCGTGGCCCTCCTCTGGACCTGCTCCAACAGGTCCATGTCTGTCTTGTGCTGAGGGCTCCAGAGCTGGACGCAGCACTGCAGGGGGGGTCTCACCAGAGCAGAGCAGAGGGGCAGAATCCCCTCCCTCGCCCTGCTGGCCACGCTGCTGGTGATGCGGCCCAGGGTACGGTTGGCCTTCTGGGCTGCGAGCGCACATTGTCGGCTCATGTCCAGCTTTTCATCCCCCAGTACCCCTGAGTCCTTCTCGGCAGGGCTGCCCTCAATCCCTTCATCCCCCAGCCTGTATTGGTACCGGGGGTTGCCCCGACCCAGGTGCAGGACCCTGCACTTGGCCTTGTTGAACCCCATGAGGTTCACACGGGCCCACTTCTTGAGCTTGTCCAGGTCCCTCTGGATGGCATCCCGTCCCTCAGGCGTGTCGACTGCACCACTCGGCTTGGTGTCATCTGCAACCTTGCTGAGGGTGCACTCGATCCCACTGTCTATGTCATTGATGAAGATATTAAACAGTACTGGTCCCASTACGGACCCCTGACCAAATATAGCATCTAAAACACGGAAATGGTTTTGGTTTGGTTCAGGGTCAAAGAAATAAATGATAGTATTTCCAACTCAAGCAGTTGATGGGTTATTCCAAGTGGCAGGAGGGACAAATTGTCCCACGCTTAGTGCTTRCTGCAGAAGTCAGTCATCCCAGGCAGTCGTCTTCCCCTGGTAGTGAAGTTTTTCAAATTTTCTTAGTTGTTTCCCATAGCTCTGCATGCAAAGGTACAAAAGAAATACCTACTTTAGTTTTTGCAATGATCCTGTTGCAGCACAGATCTGTGTAAATGCCATTAACTTGATTTACTCTCATTTTACATGCATGGAAAGGGGATAGAGTAAAATCCCTTCTTACTGATCTGTGTAGCATTTAGTAATTGTGCACTTACACATCTTTAGAGAGGCTCTTTTGAAACATGCCTCAACTTGGGAACAATAATACGAAGCAAAGGAATGGTGTTTGTAGTATGCATGGACTCGCTCACATAAGAATACGCAAGCCCAGTGCCAAATGCCTCCACCCAAATATCCGAGATGTTACTAATTTGATAAGAGGCCTCTTCCTGTTTTTTACTAGCCTGTGCAGTTTCTCAAGCTATCTGTGCTCAGTTCTCACGAAGAGCATTTTTAGTGGCACAGAACATGTCTGCAGAGCGAAATGAAGGTGTAATTGCAGCACAGGTAGGTGAAACCTCACTAGAACAGATAGTCATAGCAGTGAATATGTGGAAAATGGGCTGGCAACCAGCATGCACATATAGCTGGATGAGTATTTGGTATGAACTGCAGAGAAGCATTTGCTTATGACAATAGTTACCAGTAAAAACACATGCTGGAGCTTCAAATAATGTTGAATGGTTTGGGAAAATTGCTAGAAGAATAGATGCTGAGAAGGATCTAGAGTCTTCTCTYTAGAAGAACAGATAAAGACAGTAAACGCAAATCAGGACTGTATTCTTCATACAGGGATGTGCCTGAAGATTCACATACAAAGTCTGGAAACACATTTTTCCTCCTGCTGCTGTATCTGTCAAAGCAAACATGCCTGTTTTTCCTCCTGACTTGTAGACACCTGCTGTGGAGGTGGCACTCGACCCTGGCACTTCAGGATGACTGAATGCAGTTGCCTGGTCTGCTTCTTTCCCAAGTAAGTCAGCCAGTGTCAGGCAGTCAAGAGTTCTCACTGCCAGATTTCTTGATGCATGTCTGGGACTTGTTCATTGAGCTTTATATTTTGGGGAGAAAGGGTGGAAAGAAAGGTAGTTATCACCCAATTGTGAGGAGCTCTTCCTGGAGCAAGCCAGAAAGCTTTCGTAAGTGCCTGTACTTCATAATTGTATCTTTGGGCATATGAGCCTCATAATGATACCTTATGGTTAATATGTTTAATTTTTTAGGTGTTTTACACCTTCTGTGACTTATTATTTTGTTTTGAAGCAACATACTTCAGTCTGAAAAGATATACTTGGAAAAGTCAAAGACACTGATGCTGTCTGGTACCTATTGCATTGTGTGAGCAGCGGTTATGCAAGCCATCGTTTTCCCTGGTATATTGTACCTCTACCCACTGAGTGGGGAGAAAAGCTGGAGCGGGTAGAAAGGTTATACATGGCAACTGAATTCTAATGATAAAAGTGAAGCCATTCTAAGGGACAAAATTGTTCAGTCCTCTCAGTGCTCAGCTTTCTAGCAGAAGAGATTGTTGCCTGGAGAATAACTTCAGGAAAAACAGGAAAGAATTCTGTACGTTTTCTTTTTTTGTTTGTTTGTTTTTCTTTTTTCCCTTTTTTTTTTTCCTTTTTTTTTTTTTGGTGGGCGTGGTGGTTTTCTTTTTTATGCTGATTTATTTCACAAATGTTCCTTCATTACTTTCTTTCAGCTGGTGACAATTATTTTTCCTCTGAGTCCCATGAGGTTTAAAGTAGGCCCTGAATTAAAAGTATGAGGAAATTACTACTGAGAAACTGGAGTTTCAAAACTAATGTTTTTGCAAAGAAGAAAAAGAAATGTGTGTGCCCTTTAGCTGGTCTGTAACCACAGCATGGTCTTCTCAGCATTCCTTTCCCTGACATGCAAAATATTTCCCAAACTCCCATCCTGTTGTTTCTAGGARCTGTGTCAGACTGCATGTAAAACTAAGGCAGTAATAATGTGGCACTATAAAACTCTTCCATATTCTATTCTATTGCAAGTAAACAATCCCCAGCTGGCACATGCTGAGTACACAGGAAAATGGAGTAAATTAAGGAGAGTTATGTTCCTTTTATGGGGTGCATGTTGGGGGGGGGGGGGGAATACGAAGTCGCCAACCTGTGGTGCTGCACAAGTCTGCGGGTATAAGCTGCTGCTTGGAGGGCAGGGCCAGCCCTGCTGGGCTCCTAGTTGAGCTTGAGGACCACCACTGCTGCCCTGTCTGTCAGCTTGTGATGGGACATGGACAGGGCACAACTGTGCTGCCGGTGTGACCACAACAGGATCAGTGTTCCTGTGTAGTGTAGAAAAAAAAGTATATCCTGTTTAACTAAACTCCTCAAGAAGTTAAGATTAACAAATATCTAAATCATAGTTCAAGCAGAGCTGATGATAAACATGTTGATCTCAGTTGTCTAAAGACCCACTGTTTTTAATGCTACTTTTGCTCCTGGTCCAGACATCTTACATGTTTAAAGATTTGTTCCTGATTAATGTTTCTCAGCTAAGTTGTTGGAGAATTCACCCACCCATGACCTTAGTTTAGAAAAAAAAAAAAAACCAAAACAAAACTCAGAGAAGATTTTAATCTTAAAATAAAGCTGTGAGTATGCACCTATTTATGTACCATTTGGGGAAGGGATGCCTGGTTTTTGGCTGGGTCTAACTGTCCTGGCATAGAACGTTATTGGTGCACATTGGTAGGGTTAGCACTGTTACTGAAATGGTACAGACACTGTAATTATGCAGGTGTTACCTTATTTGATAAGCAAATAATAATAGTGGAGAACTGCTGTACTGGCCAAGACCAAACAAAAAATGTACGTGGGGGAGGAATCTGTAATAACTCAGTTCAGTAAGACTGTGACAACCAAGAGAGATCCCACTGCAGTGGAACCACCCCTTTTGCTAACAACGGGGTAAACTGATGAGGTTTCTTACTGCCATCTACTGTACGAATGCTTCAAGCCAGAGGGGAATAAAAATTCTGTCTCTTGGTGCTCAAATAAATTAAATTGCTTCTGAAAAGAGAGAGAGAAAGCAGAGCTTGATTTCTCTCTACATCTGACATTCCCTTTATTTGTCTTATTTTCAAATTCAGAAAGAATTTGGGGGGTTTTTTAAATCTTTCCTATACTGAGAGTAGAAACATCAGGTGTGATCAAGGGAATCATTAGCCCTTTACTCTTTGCATTTTCCATCAACATCAGTTTCCCCTATATCTATGTATACAAACATATATAATGTTTTTTAATTGCTGCTTTCCTATTTTTCTTCATTTTATCTAGCACAAATGTAAATTACAGTCCTTTTTGACAATTTTAGCTTTTGTCTGGTAATTRTTTCCCATTAGATTCAACATTTTTAGATCCAGAAGTCTTTAAAAAAGTTACAATCTTTAATTATTGGAATCCCGTTGGAATAATTGGAATCCATTGGATTAACGGAACATTTCATTGTTTCACAATAAATCCAAATGAAGAAAAGAAAGGTGTTTCCTTACACTGCTACTTCCTAARTTTTTAAAAGCCCCTTTAAATACCTACTGCAAGCTTCAGTCTGGGTCTGTGGCAGTTATAAATGGTATTTAATGGGATGAAAGAGCAGAGCTGGGCTCATGATTTCAGAACTGACCAGCCCTTTATCAGGGGAATACTAATAGGCATCACTTGTTTCCTATCATTCAAACCTTAGATGTTGTTTGTTAAAAACATTACCCATTTTTTCAATTTCAATGGAAATGTTAAATTTAGGGGCATGTCACTGTAGAATTTTGCCACATCGGTGAGCTAGAAAAGCAAATGAGATCATTGTAGCAAAAATACTGGGATCAAAGTCCAAAGTACAAGCAGGAGCAGCCATAATAACATCTGTTAAACGTTGCTGAGACATCAGGATCCACAAAAGCACTTGCAGAAATGGAGGAGGACTGACAGAAGTGATGAAGTTGTTTTTGAAATGCCTGTAGATTTTTTTTTTCTTTAAAGAGTCATGTTTTAGGAAATACTGACAAAGCCTCACGATCTGCAAATACCTGATGTTTCTACATACTGCTGACCACCAGCAGCAGAATGAGCATATTACACCTTCTGATAGYGGGCTACACCACTGCAGAACAGGATGAAAGCTACTGCGCACCTTGTTCCCCAGCTCGCACAGTAACAGCATTATGAAAAAGCCAGTGAACGCAGTAGCGTACAACTACAAGAGCAAGACGACTAGGAAGATACATAAGCGCTTTATTTTAAGGTCTGGTGTTATTGAGCCTTTGGTGTTTGTCTTGCTCAAAGGCTAGAAAGCCTTAAAGGATTTTTGGCCCACRTTGGAGTGAGTGAGCACAGCCCTGCTTTGCTGAGAGACCCGTTGCGTCGCGCCATTCTTTATCATCCGAATAAGGCATATCTCTTCACACAGGCATTTCAAATCTGGTAAGTACAACTTGGCAAGGAGGCAGAGCAGAGGAAAAGTCAGCTGGTTTAGTGCTAGACCATGTGGAATTTTCCCACCATGCCAGAGGGGTCTCCAGATGGACTTTTCTGGCTGTGTTACATCAGGAAGATGGATTACAGCTGAGAGTCTGTGCCTATACTTCTAAGTGACTGATGGACGAGGATAGAAGAAAAACATTTTTTTGTTAAATTTAGAATTGAATTAGCCTAGTCCTTGCTGTCCTCATTTTCTATTGCTATCAGTGGGARTAGAAAACTCTCAAAACCTTATAAGCCTGATATCTCGACTCAAAGTTAACAAAACCAGCAGCTTAGAGGAAAATACAATAGATAACAGCAGGCCATGTTGTGCTACTGGATTTAACACAAAGCTCTTCATTAAGGCAATCAGAGAAAAATGGCAAGATCCATTTCTGGCTTAGGCCCATTCAAAAGTGCGATGCCACAGAGTGTTCCTGCTGAGCAGGTTAGTGTAAGAATGCAAAGAATCCTGCTGGAAAATGCTTCCAGAGACAGTTTAACACAGTGAAAATGAGTTACGAGAAAGTAAATACAGCATCTTGTACCAGTTGTGTATGAAGTTGTACTGTGATAAGCAGCAGAGTTTTATAGGGAAAATACTAGTGAGAAAGAAATGCCTGCAGTGAAAAGTGTAGCATCTGGTCTGCATTTGACTTCACGCATGAAAGCTATTTGGCCTGACTTCATGCCAAATCCTGCAGTTTTTGAGCTCATYGGACATGAAGGAGATTGAACTCCCTACATTCGCATCTCAAAATTTTCTCCTAGCAGAGCATATACAGAATTCTAAAAGGACAGACTCCCCACTTTTGCTTACAAATACGGCTTTTTTTTTTTTGCATTTTTTTAAGGTGTTTTATTCTCTGTCAACACGTATAACATTTATGGAGTCGCCATTATTAAAGGTTGTTAGCTGTTGTTCAAGAATCCTTCAACATGTATACATTGGGTTTTAAGTCATTGTCTAAATACCCCAGAAAATCTCCAAGAAAGAAATGGCAGACCCCTGCACAATCCGTCAGACTGAACACTGTGGGCTTTCTGCACAAGGAGCTTTCTGCATTGCTAAGGAATGATACATCCTGGTCAATCTATTTGTGATTTGCAGGGTTTAAGGTCCTTAGAACAGTCCAGTCTAAGGCGTTCGTTGAGAGGACTGACTTTGAACAGTTAAAGGCCACTATGAACGCTTCTCAACTGTTCAGATGCCATTGCATTCTCCATGGTATGCCAAGGGTTCTGCTGCTTTTGGTATTGCCTCTAGAATTTTCTACTCATCTTGGACCACAGCATGTTTAGTTCATATAAACTAGTCCCTCCCTGTCCTCCCCTCTTGCACTTGGACTATTGGACTAGGTAGTCTGAAATCCAAAAGAAGAGCAATAAGAGTGCTAGAAAAAGACTGAAATGAACGGTTAATGAGGGCTTTTTTTAACCTTCTTTGGACCTAACATCATCTGCTCTAGCATCATTGCAATTAGTAATTTCACAGCAGTGACATATAGCAAGGGGATGACTGAGTATCTTCATATTAATGAAGATATTTTGGTGCTCCAGTTAGACATGTGGACTAACAGAGCACTGAGTGGCTCTGCATTTGCCTTTGCACTAGGCACATACAATCTCTTTAATTGTCATAAAAGGCTAATGCGAGGATCCCAAATCCGCAGACTCATCTGCTTGGCAAAGCTCACAAGAGTCCTGGTTATTGGATGACGTATCCTTGGATGGGACTTGGATCTAGCTGACATGCTGCCTGCCTGTCAACCTGAATCTGCTGATGCACTGAAAATCCTTTCCTTCTACTTTCTTGAGTAATATTGTCACTATTTGGTCACTCTTCAGTCTCTTTAGCTTGCTGCTCAGTCAACATTCAAATCATTAAAGAGAGCTATTAAAAGTTTATTGGAAACCAAATATGTGGAAGATTTTGAGAGCATTTAAAAGCCTCAATTGGAGGGCATTGTCATCTCTCCGTAGTCTCTGTCTAAAGAGAGCAGCTACCTGGAAAAATTATTTCTGTGAGCAAATGCTTGCTGTGCCATCGGCATTGCTCTAGGCTGAAACCTGACTCTAAAACCAGTGTTGGAAAATTCAGCATTTGTAGGTAATTCCTCACTAATCTAGATCAAATATGCTCATCTTGCWGTTAAAAGGTTTTATCTTGGTGTTAGCCTAGCTTGCTCTGCTTTACTTCCGCCTGGCATACGTTTAGCAGCAGGCTTTTTTGATTTGATCCTGCAATCATTTGCTGTGGAGTGCGGAGTTCAGATCAGAGATAATGTCTTGGCTTGAAGTATCCTTCATCTTCTCCCTATCCTTTTCTTATACATCAGTGCTGGTTAAAACCACCTCATTCCGTGGGAGCCGCGTTGGTGCTGGCTGAGTTCCAAACTTACTTCCACCAGGAGAAGGGGCAGGCGGGGCCGAGCCCGCTGGGGCTCCCGTYACCCGGCAGAGAGGAATCGTGCTTTACAATCTTTGTTTAAGGATTCTTTCTTTTTAAGGATTTGGGAAGGGCTCACAGGGATTTGACTCACGTTGCCAAGCACTGCCTGTAACTGCATTTGGACACAGAGGTGGCTTCTGGTGGTTAAATAAGCAAACCGGCTTTAAATCGCCTTCGCCAGCGCCGCCGAGGAGCCCCGGGGAAGCGGGGCGGAGGCCGCCGGTCCCTCGGCCGCGCCGGCAGCAGGGCCGTTCCGCCAGCTGCCCGCCAGGCCCGGAGAGGGGCGGAGGGGACGGCAGCGGCAGGCGGCTCCTCAGAGCGAGCCCGGTTTTAACCGGTCCTCCTCGGCACCGCGCCCCGCCCGCCTCCGGCCTGCCGGCAGGGTCCCGCCGSCGCCCCTCGGGAGAGGCCCTGCGGGGCGTCGGGAAGCGGCGACCTGCCAGGTCCCTGCCGGGCTCCGCTCGCCCCGCCGCGCCCGCCCCGCCGGCTCCGGCCCCCGCCGCCMCGCTACGCCCCGCTCGATTCGCTCGGAGCTCGGCCGAGCGAGCGCTCGGGAGCGGCTGGAGCTGCCTGGCGGGCAGTGGGTGAGGCGGCGGGGAGGAGGCGCGGCGCAGCCATGTACGGCCTGGCGCGGGCCCTGCGGCGGGCGGCGGCGGCCCCCGGGCGGGCCGGGCGGCTGTTGGCGCCCCGGCGAGGGGGCGGCGGTGCCGGGGCGCGGCCCTGGGGCTGGGGGCTGGCGCTGGGGCTGGCGCTGGGGGTGAAGGTGCCGACGCCGGCGGGCTGCGAGGCTGACGGCGGGCAGGAGGCGGAGGCGAATCCGCCGCCTCGGGGCTTCGGCGCGGCCATCGAGAGGAGCAGGGACCTGCTGCGGAGGATTAAGGTGCTGAGCGAGCGGGGCTGAGGGGAGCCGGGGCTGAGGGGAGCCGGGGCTCTCACCCCCTGTGTGGTGCGGTGCGAGCCAGCCCTCGCCCCCGTGAGGGGCGAGGCGGGCTTGGGTCTCGTTCCCGTGGGCTTCGCGGTGGCCGCAAGAGATTTCGGTCAAGCGTTGGGGGGGTGGAACGTTTTTTTGGGGGGCCCCGCCAGGCGTGCGGCGTGCTGCGGGGAGCCSGGGCCCGCCTCCAGCCGCCGGCTCTCCGGTGAGGAGCCGCTCCCGCCCCGCCCGGGCGCCTGCGGGTACTCGGGTTCCCGCTCCGCGGTCACGAACGGATCGCGGAATGTCACGGTGGCTGTCTCACGGAGCATTCCGTGGTTTTTCTTCTTAATGTAGTGTCAGTGGAGGGTGTCGGTGCTTGGGAAGCTTGGGCCAGGCGGGGCCTGATGCGGGTCGCTGGTGGAAGTACGGTACAGGACGGGGTACCGGGGAAGGGAACAGGCCCTGAAGGCTGTAGGAAGGAGAGAGAGAGGCAAGGGGATTGTTTAAACAGTACTTGGTAGTTACTTTGAAAATCTAGCTGAAGCTCCTTTGAAATTCTGCTTGCTGATAGATGATGCAGTTTGCGTGTTGTATATTAACTCTGTGATGTTTTTGTTTCTATTCAGTTTTTCTTGCATGTCCTGATCGCTTATTTACTTAAATTATTAAACAAATTATTTTATTTAAATTATTGTTGTTATTAGATATATTTTTCCCAGTTGATGGAATAAAATGTCTGCTTTTTGAAAGCAGTTTATACCAGTTCAGCCCAACGAGTATTTAACAAAATGTCAACTGTAATGTGACAACAATATGCAGGTGTATTTGTAGGATTGCTTTTGCATTTTTAGCATTTGGGAGAAGGTGGTTTTTAACTGTAAAGATTTTTCTTGATGTCTTCTGTCCATTCTTTTGACAGGATGAAGCGGGAATCCCAGGTATACTAATAGGAGTTTCTGTAGATGGAAAGGAAGTCTGGTCAGAAGGTTAGTACATGGGAGCGGTAGTTGTGCATGCTGTTGGGAAGCGATGAACGTTTTATAAATGAACAGTTCGGACGCACTGGTCAGGCTGGGATTTCAACCACTTGATGTCGCATCTCCAGACAGTGGCCAGAAACCGGTGCCTAGGGAGTATGAAGTGATACTTTCCTTTGGTAAACTTCAATTATTTCCAGGAATCAATAATTTATTCACTTCCTGAATATGCTAGTATATCTCAACAGTCACGTTTAAGAACCTTTCTTCCATTAATTTGTCAGATCAGACTTTGAATATACTTATACTCTAGGCATACAGCTGTACATGGTCTGGTAGAATTGTGTACAGGAGGTAAAGAACTGTTCTCCCTACAGGACCTTACTTAATCGTCAAAGTAATAATGGCTCAGATTTGGTGACCGATCTCCCATTTATGGGCTGAGGTGTAGATTTTTACTAGGAAGGTACTGAGGTTTAACAGGTGTCATCCTTCCAGAAATTGCAAGTGATTTTTCTGGTTACACAGTTTAGTTTTAAATAGAGTCTGTTAGTACTGTTCATATCATGTAGACACTTAATGTTCATTTAAAAAACCCACCAAACTGTGTGTCTGCTTTCAGAAACATTTTCATAATGTGTTTTGGGTTTTTTGGACAACTTAAATGGTAGTAGTAAATGGCAACACATTTCATTAATGTGTTATAGAATTTGAAAAAAAATCTTTTAGTAGCAATCTTACTTACACTTTCTTCTGACAGTCTGTTGTTGCATTAACTTTTATATAGTACAAAGCCGATTATAGGTTTTCATTTCTCTTTCATCATGACAGAAGTGAGTTGGAGAGTCCCTGGTACCTTTTGTAATGTGGCCTAATAAGACAATTGTGCTAGAAACTTAAGAATCACAAACTTTTTCAAATCAGATAGCTTTTTCTGGTCTCAAATTACCTAGCAATGAAAGCAGAAGTTTTTATAAGGCTTCCACAGAATTCCTTYCTTGACATGCAGGAAAGTGCCTGAGGGAACTAGTGCCAGGGTTGTGGTTTATCACTAGGACTGCCAGATCCAGTAGCAAGACAACTACATGTGGGAGCGTAAGCCGTGGCAGACCTTTCTGTACCCTGCTGCATATGGATAGTGATCAACACTGCCTTGAGTAAGGCAGCTGGGAGGTGGGTAACATTGCTCTAGCCGACTTCTGGCTCATTTTGTTGTCCTCCTCCCTTCTTCATAGGGGGAAAAATAGGAACAGGTTTAAGTTGCATGTATTCTGTGACCGCAGTTACTAAACCTGCTTTCTTGCTAAACAGATGGGAGTGATTTGAGATTTGGAAGGTATTTTCACTSAGAGGTACAGCATCTGCGTGCACAAGCACCGTGCAAGCACCCGAGTAGTAACTTTAAGTAAAAGAAAGGGTCTTGGGCAACTGACATGTCATCTGTTTTACTTCTTGTATTTTGGCAAGGGCTTTTTTTCTGAGTAGTTTATTATTAGACTACAGTTTTATATTGACAGACGCGCATTGCTTGCAGGCCTTGCTTGTACTGAAAACTGCAAATATGTCTTTACTGCATGTCATTGCTTTTTATGCTGCAACGTCACTTGCACAGTTTCTTCAAACCTAGCTCAAACTGAWGACTAGTATGGGAGCTTGATAATGCCTTATTAATTCCAGTTCTTGCTACCAGACTTGTAGGTTGGTTWTGTAGGAAAACACTGGTATGGMGACTATTAAGCTGTCTTTTAATGGAAGTCACGCTGAGTGATGTTGAAACATAGCGTATAACACCACTGTTTTGTGAAGCTTTACAGCTTAGGCAATTGCTATGAGTTTATGAGTGATTTCCTTTCTCAATTTCTGTATTGGTAAAGTAAGATCCTTTACTATTTCAACCATGAATTCAGAACAATAAAAGGAGTATTTGTGRCTGTTGGTCAGTTATTTTACAGTCTAGATTTTGGTCTGTTTAGTTTTTCTACATTGAATATGTGACCTCAGGAGTGTAAATTTTGGCTTAATCTTCAATCTCATTTATCATTAGGGKTTTTTTTGTAGTCTTAATTAGTAACTTGGGATGCCATTGGCCAATACAATGGGCTTTGAATAACTGTTTCTACTACATGAAAATGTTATTAACTTAACTGAAGCAGGAGCAGGGATAGTCCAATGCTTCATGTCCCAGTTTAGCTAGAGGAAAAACATTTTCAAGAGCCAGTAAATCTAATTCATTGCAAATAATTAATTTAGCATGTCTCTATGTAAAATATTTACCACAGTGTTTTTATTTTCTTAAAGGTTTGGGTTATGCTGATGTAGAGAATCGTGTAGTATGTAAGCCAGAGACGATCATGCGAATTGCTAGTATTAGCAAGTGCCTTACAATGATGGCTGTTGCTAAATTGTGGGAGGAGGGGAAACTGGATTTAGATGCTCCAGTGCAGAAATATGTCCCTGAATTTCCAGAGAAAGTCTACGAGGGTGAAAAGGTATGTAATTGTTTAYTGGTAACACTTTTTCGGATTTTTGTTCCTCTCATTGCACAGCCATGTCTGTACAGGTGCCTGTATCTGGACCTATTCCTGTAAAACACCAAAAATCATTTAGACAAGTACTGATGTTTGCTGCTCGAAAAAGCAACACTGGAAATTTGGATCTTCAGTTTTAAATCAAGTGTGTAGTGTGYGCATATATGTATGTGTATATTTTAACTGGGTTTAATACATGATATTTAAAAGGTCTTATATCTTTGTCTGTTCCTTGTCATGTGGAATTTTACTTTTCTAGTGATTTTAGTGTGCATCGTATCTTTAGTGAAGAGAGCTCACATTTAAATATTGTCCTTTCTACCTAGGTCACTATTACTACAAGACTGTTAGTTTCACACTTGAGTGGGATTCGTCACTATGAAAAAGATATTACAAAAGTAAAGGAAGAAAAGGAAAAGGCAAACAGAGCATCTAAACTAATAAAACCTTACCAGGATAAAGAACAAAARGAAAAAGAAGACAAAGGGATTGAAAAGACTGATTCTGTCAAACCAAGGAAAGAACATGAAGGTGAGGTAARAAGCCGAAATTCAAAACCTGGCAGGAGAGACAAGGAATTTGAGCAAGAAGAGTATTATTTGAAGGAAAAATTTGAAAGTGTGATTGAATCACTGAAGATATTTAAAAATGATCCTTTATTCTTTAAACCAGGTGAGTTTCTATTCATTTAGACCGAAATGTGCTCTTCTGGTGAAATTATTGTTTCAGATTGTTTTACATGGAGTGAGGCTAGTAGAGTCCAGTAAAGAGTGTTTGTGTGGGGTTTTTGTTTTGTTCTGCCCCCCTCCTCCCCCCCCCCCCCCTTTTTTTTTTATTGTGCCCCATTAAAAACTCAGTGGAGCAATATTTGGGCTGTTCTGCACAAACCATCTGGTCATGTAGTTGTCTTAAAACTGATGTAACTTTTGAAGACTGAACTGATCAGGATTTTMTCAGTTCAATATTAGGTGACAGTCGTGTATGGATATCTTTACCAATCTACCGACTTAAAGAATTATACTTACATAGATACCTTCTAATAGTGTATCTGCACCATAATCCAGCAGGTTCAAAATGTGATGTAGCCAAGATTTAAAAGGTAATACAAAGAGTCCCAGGTAATGCAGGTGAGAAGAGAAAGTGGGACCTTGGGTAGAAATAAGACTTTWCTCCCAGGAGCTCTAAGTAATGCAGTAAGTGCTATGAAATGTACCAGTTACTGAATTTATAAATCCAGGAGAATTTATAAATCTCAGTAGAAGCAGATTATAATTTTGGTAACAAATTTGTATCTACAAAGTATTTTGTAAGTGGATACCARCTTGCTGTATTCATGCTCTGGGCCTTCTAGATATGAACCAAAAGCGAAAAACGTTAGTRAGGCACTAAACCAGAGCAAAAAAAATTCTACAGAAAGACCATAGAATCACAGAATTGTTGAGGTTATTTATTGTTGGAATTATTTAAGTTTATTCTAGAGAGGACTTTGAGGAACTTAACCTAGCTCATTTAGAACTTACACCTTAACAGGCAAATGATACGCGTTGCTGATAAATGGTAAAAAATGTGCATTTAAGGGGAGAGGGGTAGGAAGGGGGAGAAACTAACCACTTACCATCTTGGAGAGTTCTAGGAACCATTTCAAGTACGAGGTGTGTCTCGACTGTAGGCAGTTCGGCGGTAGCTTGATATGTAGATGTTTCATAAAAGGCGTTAGCACAAGAATGAGATTTAAAAAAATGAAACATTGTTTTGTAAATAAATCACATTGTCTTAAATAATATGAATGTTAGTGTTCATATAATCTTTCAGGATATTCTAGAACTAGAAAACTAGAACTAGAAACACTATGATAAAAGTGATCAAGACCTTTGAAAACCTTGAGCGAGTACTACCCTTGTCTTTCCATCTCTAAGGTATAGACACACAAACAAGTCACAGTAGGTGAGCGTCTTTTAAGAAGTAATTTTATGGTTTGCTTCAGCTTTCCCAATCCAGACATTCTTCTTAGAACTGGTATGGTATATCTTGCGGGAAGGATGTTAAATGTCTTCACRTCTTGGCGTGAAACCTAGCTGTACATGCAGATCCCTGAAAATTTTTTAGCGCTGTCCTCAGAGCTACCTGCACTTAGCAAGCATCTGTGTCTGCTGCAGTACAGAAGTTCCTAGGGCCCAGTATCATAAGCTTGTGATTCACATCATATTAAAATGGGGGCGGAGGGGGAGTCTTTTAATTGATTATTCATTGCTATATATAGTTTTATTTGCACATGCGATTACTTAAATTTTATCCTTCAGATTCCATTTAAGCATCATGCAGCTAACTTTTTTTCTTTTTTCCCCTTTCTCATTGTGTTTCTTCAAGGTAGTCAGTTCTTGTATTCAACGTATGGCTTTACTCTCTTAAGCGCTGTTGTGGAGAGAGTTTCAGGACAAAAATTTACAGATTATATGCTAAAAATGTTTCGTGATTTGGATATGCTATCAACTGTACTAGATGACAATGAAGCAATGATATATAACAGAGCAAGGTAAACAAGGTTGAAACTTTTTTTTTTCTCCCACAACAGTTGTTGCTCTYTCTATCTTTATTAAACTGAAATATGGTAGGGATGAAAGAATTGAGACAGACACTGTTTTGGGGGTCTTTTTATGGGCTAGTTATTGTTAAGCAAAACTGAGATGCTAATGTTAGGGTTTTGCTTCCACAAATAGCTTGGTGCCTCAAACTAGAACACAGTGACATGCTGTGGTTTGTTTAGTATTTTGGTTATATTTCACTGACATRAAAATGTTTAAAAATTCATGTTCTGGATCTTATAGAGGTGTAAGTCAAGCATTTCAGCGTCTTTGTAACAGGTTTTATTGTGATYGAAAAACTGACTATAGGGACACCGAGATACTCAAGTCACTGGCAGAGTTGATGGTAGTCTKGGACCATTCATCTCTCTTGCTTTGCTTCAATCTCCGATTTTCAGAATTATGGCTTTCAGAAGTTCCCTAAAAGTTTTCCAATGTAAGTGCAGACTAGATAGGGAATGTATCTCTGTACTGTTTGATAGTAGGCTTGCCCCGCCCCACCACCCCCCCCTTTTTTTTTTTTGTGGTTCCTTTTCACAACTCTCCAAGTAGTATATGGACTTCTTGTGGTCTAACGGCCGAAGACTGAAATTCATTAGATTATATAGTTATTCAACATTCSTTTTCATATGTTGTATGAAATGAATCCAGTCATGATTGGACTGTTCCTTTCAAAAGCGTAATTCCGTCTGCACTCCTGTTGTGTTGTTCCTGATGGTTCATTCTGCAATTCTGGTTGGTAGTTGCTCATTTGTATTTTAATGACAGGTTTTGCAAGACTCTCTCATGCTTCTCACTTTTCTTAGTAGTTCCAGAATATTCAGTTGTTGTAGTATATGGCAACTGTAATGGGGCAGTGGGGGGAAAATCAATCATAAACGAAAACTACTGTCTCAGAGCAGTCAAATTTCAGTTCTGTGTCTGATAATCAAGGGGTAGTTGTAAGAGTCCTCTTTCTTGAAACACTTTAAATCTAGTACAGGGATTTAAGAACAATCCTGTGCTGGCTGATCTATAGATCTCTGTCACATCTCTTATTTGTATATTGCCTTTACTTTTAGTATATCCTAAGAGTAAGTAGAAGGATTAGTACTTTTATTGAAACTAAGCTTCTAACCCAAGTAGTCACCTTAATTTTTGTTTTCCTGTCTGAATTTCTTGTTGATTTTTCTGCAAAAAATATATTTAAGAAAAATATATTTTAAAAAAATCTAACGTTTCATGAGAACAAGCTAATACATGCTCAGTTTGCTCTTTTAAGGTAGGGCAGCTTGAAATAGTTATGCATAGTATCTAAGAATGACAAGTTGAATTTTCTTGAATTCTAGGTGTTATGTTTACAACAAAAAGGGACGGCTGGTAAACGCACCGTATGTGGACAACTCTTACAAGTGGGCTGGTGGTGGCTTTCTGTCATCAGTAGGTGACCTTCTGAAATTTGGTAATGCCTTGTTGTACAGTTATCAAGCCGGACAATTTAAAAACACTGATGGCAAACTTCTTCCTGGGTACCTCAAACCAGCCACTGTCGCAATGATGTGGACCCCAGTGCCAAAAACGGAAGTATCGTGGGACAGGGATGGTAAATATGCAATGGCTTGGGCTGTAGTAGAGAAAAAACAACAATGTGGCTGTTGCAGACAGCAGAGACACTATGCCTCTCATACGGGTGGTGCAGTGGGGGCAAGTAGTGTCCTCCTAATTCTTCCTGAAGAGCTGGACTCTGAAGCTGTAGGTACTGGGCTGGTGGCACCACCTAGGGGAGTAATTGTTAGTATTATCTGTAATATGCAATCAGTTTCACTCAACAGCACTGCCTTAAAGATTGCAAGGGAATTTGATAAAGAAAAGTGGGCGCAATATATAGATTAAAGAAAGAGATATATGTAACTGAACTCACTGTACTGAAACATAAAAAACAAATGGAGAAGGGTGTAATTGGACTCCGAGATCACTAAGAAGACGTGAAGAAAAAGCATCAAAAATTCACTTAATTAACTTCTGCTAGTGGTGCTAAACTTATGTGTAACTGGAATTCATCTCTCAGGGAAGTTCCTAACTTACAGAAAAGGAGAATGTAAYAGTCAAATTTGACTTCTGTAGTACCTGTGTAAATTATCAATATATTAGCAGKTTTTTTTCTCATCCAGTCAGGCACTTGACCTAAAAAAACTAACGTTGGTTTCTTGCACTGAGAAGTACAAGTTATCTACCTTAAATGTTAAACTTTTGAAAAATTTCACATCTTGTTTTGAGCACACAAAGATGTAATTCATTATCCTCACGGTTCCAGTCTGCCAAAACTGTTCAGTATTACTTTTTAAAGAAAAATGGTTTTACTGTTGATTTTCATATTTTCACATAGGGCTTTCCTTATTTGCTTAAAAAGCAAAAAAACCCAACAAAACCCAAATCTTGAAGCTACCTCCAGAATGCAGATTTATACCAGAAGTACGCTTTTGTCAGAACTGTGGATTGTTAAGAATTAGAAAATAATGAAGCTAGAGTAATGTAAGTAAAAATCTTTTTGTTATTTAGATGTCCTCTCTTCCATTTTTATTGGACACACAGAATGTGTGAAACTAGTTTACTGTGAAGTAAGGGTATTTCCACAGTCAAATATGCCCAAATAGCACAACGTGGTGAGTTGTCAAACTGTCTCATTGTTTTTGAATGATACACATGCTAACTTTGGTAGCCGGAAATGGCACTGTATTCTGTAATGTAGATATTCCTTTAGATACAGGAGTTAGGAACTCAGATAACTCAATAAAATTTAAAGCCCATTCGTGAAGCCAGTAGTAGAAGTCTTACAGACTCTGAGAGGGTTTTTTTGAAAAAAACATCCTTTTTTCCATTTGGAGACCTGCCTCAAGGAGTTACTTYTGCACAAGGTTGAACAAGAAATTGTGATAGAGTTCCAAAGAAGCRTTTTCTAATCTTCAGTTTTATTATAGGAATACAGCAACATCTGAATATGTTAATTTTATATATTCCATAAYGGCATGGAATATCTCCGTGATCTCCAAGGTTTACCCCCACCCCACTTCCCCTGTGGTTACATCAGACAGTATTTCCAGGCTGAGACAAAATATSCTTCAGGAGAGGTTTGAATACTTATATCCCTGCACTGTTTAGCAGCTCTGCTTCCCTGAATTTAAGGAGCAAGATGTCTTAGATTAACAGCTAGCAGAAGRTAGCCTTACCTGCCTCTCTCCCAAGTTAGTGCTTTTAGTATTAACTTCATAGTTGTTACCTGCCCTGTGATGAAACAACATGCTGTCAYCTCTGTTCCCAGTATGCCTATGATAACATTTATTACCTAAGACTGACAAACCAGAAAATTTAATATTTGAGGTGTCAGTGTTTTACCTACATTTTTAATTCAAGCTAGTAGGACTGCTTTAGTACTCTTTGTAACTATAATCATTCTTGTGCCTTAAAACAGTAAAAGCTTACACCTAAACTATTTGCTTGGGTTTTCTGGCCCACTCACCAGAACTTGACTTTTTTATTAATTAATAATGGGTTGTCTTTATCTCAAGACTATCAAATCAGTAGAGACAACAGAGCGAACCTTTCTGACCAAACTTTCATTTGGTCAGGCAATAAATTGTCTACTCTTCCAGTGAAGTCTTTGATATTGTTTGACAGTTCCAATACAGAAGTACTGAAGGTGAGTGTCTTCTACAATAGCAACATTTTTTTTTTCCAGTCTTGAGCACCTACTAGCTGGGYAAACATGCAGCAGCAGAAGTCATTGCCCGTTTTACACAGGGAACAAAAGTAGTTCTGAGTGGTCTTCATGTTGAAGAATACATGAATAGAAATAGGCCAAATACAAYGTTTTAAAGATAGAAAATCTGAAAAGTAACAATGTTATTTTAGGATTTAAAACATACTTTTCCTGTRTGATGCATTTGTTTTGCAAATGGTATTTATTGTTCTTGAAAACCATTTTGCATACTTGAGAGAAAACAAGTTTCGCTCACCGACCATTGTGTTGGACAAAGATTCAGAATGTAGAAGGCGTAGGTTTACCATTGTGCTTGTCTGCATATGACCAAACACTAATAAATGTAATTATTTGAAGTATGTATGAAATTGAATAATGGTTAAGAAGTGTCTAAGGCATTTCTAACGCTGAGATATTAATGACAGTGTCTCACTCCCCTCATAAAATATGTTTAGCCACCAACTTTTTAAATGCGTACCATGTTCTTTATACTGTATCTCCCGTAACCTAAGGCTTTTAAAAAAATCTCTGTTGTCACATGTACAGTATTGGAGATGCTATGATGTCTAAATTTCATCTTCCAGTACCTGGAACAAAATGGGTCACTGACTTTCTCTGATTCGGTATCTACTTAATCATGAGTTTTTATCTTTTAGGTGGAGGAAGAGAAGGCAGAGATATGGGAGACTAGGAATCAATCTGGCCTTAGCACATGTATTCAGGTCATAAGTCAATATTGCTACTTTGATCTTTGTTCTGAAACCAGTTACTTGATGGACTGGCATTAAGTGTGGGAAACTCTGGTCAATTAAGAGCAGCTTTCATGATAAACTTGCTCTTAAATTATCCTTTATTGTGAAAACACAGTATGGCACTGACATAAAACTGTACTTTTCTTAAAAGGCATGTATACTAAATTGGTGCATCTGTTTCTGTATCAAACACCTACTTTTTTGCATCTGGTAATTATAAGTGTTCACTGTTTGAATTAACTGAAATAAAACTTACCTTGCAAATGCAACGAACTGTAATATCAGGTTTTCAGGTTTTTTTATTGACCAGAAATGTACAAGTTTTTAAAATCATAAAAAGAGAATACAGGTTAAATAGAAATCCCCAACAATAATTAGCTCATCAAGACACTTGATACTTTGAAATACATGTTGATACATAACTTGAGATATTATTTAGTAAAATAAGATACATGTAAGACTATGCTTGAATGTTTTCTCATGTTTTAAAATAAAGATCCACTTTTTAACAGCCATTTAGAAAGGGATGGCTTTTAAAGACTAACTAAAAACCTGTTTCCTCATTGCAGAAAGGTAATTATTTAATGTCAGTATTTAATACTGAAAATGTGCATGGTTTTGCTGTACTAGTTTTTTTAATGACTGGATACCATTCACAGCTGTTAGTGTAGTTTGCTGACTTACTGTTGCTTATATACCATATGCCTTCTCTATATTGAATGCTTTCAGTGTTTTGCAAGAGACTCCCTTTTTTTTGTGTGTACAGAAATCTCAGTATAGAATACCAAATGCAGTTTCAAGACCAGATTAGAGGGAGGGAAGAACGATGCATTCCAGAAAAACAGCTGAATATAAGTGAGTAACTTTATCAGCACGTTACTCAACACAGTAAAGAGACTAAAGCAATGTTGAAAGCAAATGAGCCATTTTAAATCTATCTAGCCTTTGCAACCCTTGCAGTTAGGGTAGCTGCAGTAATAAAGCACACAAAATGCATTCTTACAGCAGTTTCTGTCACCATACGCATTACACTGCTGTAGYTGATGATTAATGAGGGGAGGGATGCAGCAAGTCTAAGGTTTTTATATTAAAAGTGACACCACCCAATTAACAGTACTCTGTTTAAAAGTGAAATTATAAAAATAGAGCTCAGTTGTCTGTAAACTTGCAGGAAAAACTTGCACTTCAAATCATTTATTGAAAAAGAGATTCCAGCTCATTAGTCACCAGTAGCATGTAATTTTTACAAAATCAATTGTAATTACATTGTTGTATTAACAGGCATTTTTAAACTGGTAAGGCTTTCAGGAACACAGAYCCAAAACGACATGCTGAAGCGTTCAGTGTTGCTTTCTTCTAAATGAACAGCCTGTAAAGAAATCACACAAGTATAGGTACAAATAGTCATTAAATTGTTAAACTGCCTTGGAAAATTGCCCACCCAACTTAAGTAGGAAAACTCATACAATAAATGTAAATTTAATGTACCCCAAGAGGTGAAGATTTAGCACTTCGAGTCTTCTCTAACTCAATCAGAGCAACATGGCTGTCGTATAATTCATCTTAAAATAAGGCTAAGGTGTACTATTTCTTTTCTTCCATGCGCCTTTTAAACTTTCAGTCTACTGTTCCATCCCTTAGTGATACAAACCCCAAACTGAAACAGTTGCTAGGAGTGTTGATACCTTTTCAACTGCTCAACAGCCCTAGTTCAGGTATTCTGTCCTCATATAAACTACATCCGTATAGTAGCACATAGTATAAGCACTACTATATATAATTTGCATATATATATTTACCTTTTGTCCTTTAAACAAAACATGAATAAAATCTGGATTTGTTCTTTAATTTTTTTAAACCCTCAAGTGTTTCCAGTGTTTTTCATACACCCCAGACACTGGATTGCATTTCAAGRTACTAGCGTTATACCAGTTATCTGTGTATGATTATCAGTGGTTATTTGTCCCCTTATAATTTATACAAAACAAATTTTGATTAAGTAACGAGCCAGGGAACTGCCTTACAGTACTACTGTTTAAAAACAAACAGGCAAGCCAACACTGGCTAGCAGTGGCACACAATCGCTTTAGCCTGGCACAAGTACCCTACTCCTTTAATGGTGCTTTTCAATGGTCTAAACTTAGCTCAGAATTAAATAGGCAGTATTTATTACAGATAGGCTAAAAGAAACAGCAGGTAAAAGCACCTAAAATCAAGTGTGTTTGATCATAACATAGCTGCTTAGCTGCCTCGCAGATCTGTATAGCCATTTAAAAACAAGAATCTGAAAAAAAAATTTGCAATTCAGGGCCCATTAACAATGTTTTTACTAGCCAACTCTAAGCAATTTCCAAAATAAGCGTTCCATTATCAGTTTTCAGAATCAAAGCTAAAATATTTGTAGGCTATAAATACATAAATGCATTTATGTAAGTGGAATATTTRGGCTGCTAAACATTGCCCCTTACCTTCTGTGAGCCTGGCTTTTCCCCCAGTAGGCTGACACAGGACAGTTGAGCACCCTACACACAGAACTACTGTCTGAGCATGGCTGAATACAGTCGTGATCTTGTAGCATCCTGGAAAATAGCATTATTAAACTTYCCATTGAGTATTTCTAGCATTATTTTTTTATTTTATGTGTAATTGATTCAGATACTCTACATACACTTGTCCAAAAATGGATCTGTATTTCATTATACAGCATACCAAGTAAAACAAAGCAAAACATTGTTATTGTGGTCAGAAGTACTTGCTTTTACTAACATGCATATGAAAGCAAGTTAGTTAACTGTTAGTCCCCATATGAAAATCAACACAGCCTGATGGCTGACAAGCCCTGTAGCACGCCTCCTGCAAAAAGGTCGAGGAGTTCTAGACTAGCCGCCTCTGCTGAACAGAACCCATCTAGCTAGAGAAATATTTAACTTGTAATAGTAGAACATTGCTGTTGACCAAGTCTGGCAGCTGTGAATATAAACACTGCTGTTCAAATCTGTGTTTGCTTTCGGTTTAATAATTGGTACACATAAGGCATGTGCTTGGTTGCATTCTACAAAGCTAGCATCATATTTAAACTAGAAGACTTGCCCAGAATAACTTCACTAATTCCAGATCCAAGAAGAGGAATCAGCAACACTTTGTCTACAACTTCTAAATTCTATGAYTTAAGAAAGAATTAAAACACTCTCACGCATGGCTTGGACAAAGGGATTTTCACTGCTTTCATTCTTTCCCCTGAAAAGTATTTTTAATTAGCCAAGAGGAATTTTTGGAGAGAAAACTTGTAAAGGATTTAATCTAGTTGTGGATATAGAAAATAGACAAAGGTGAGCATAGATTCCATTTTCASCATGTGTGGACTAGAAAGATAAGACAATTTATGTTGTGAGGAAGGTCCTCAGAAAGCTCTCTGACAAGAGAACTGGTTGGTAGAGAGAACTATTAGAATAAGAGATTTCTGCTTTATTTAAATCACAAATAGTAACTGCACAAATCTTTGTTTGCAAAAAAAGTGCTAGCAGCTAAAATTTAACCATAGCAAATGGTGTTTTCCCCCCATGAATGTAAACTTCCACGTTGATGAGTTTTTAACTTTGTGGATTCTTCAGGGAAACGAGCCCAATCCATTTCCGTAATTAGGCAGCAACTTCCAACGATGCATAAGGCTGGCTGATATTTTCAGTGCCTCGTGCTTAGTACCCTGTCATTATTGAGGCTCTCCTGCTTTGCTCTCTGTATCCCTCAAACTCAATAACCAATTAATCCAACAACAGTGAAGATACCAAATGACCTATAGGCCTCTGTTGACATTAACTGTATCTTAGTATATGCATGCATGTACACTGGTTTGAAGAAAGTTTAAAAAAAAAAAAATCAGTCGCTTAGCCTTCAACCATCTATTTTTTTAAAGTAACCACACTTTACTTTCAAACAGTTTTAATGAATTTACCTCACTTTTAGATGGGAAACAATGTCTCAGAGCTKCTTAGAAATCTAAGCTACCAAGAAAGAATAAGATAATAAGAAAACCTGAATACAGCAACAATTCCCTGCTTCTTGTCAGGATGATCACTCTTGTAAGTAAGTCTATGCATTTTCTTACTGCTATAATCTTCTTATACTGCAGTAGTTCCTAGGAGATAAGTTACCACACTTGACAAATTCTGTGCCTTGATATGGATGTAGCTGTGCTGATCAAAGAAGCTGTTCACTGGTAGAGCATACTCCTGTAATTGTGCTAGAAAATCCCATCTTTTAGTTTATAAAAGASAAGTTGCTTATTCAGATGTTTCTGAGCCAAAGTAATGAAAATCTGTGAAAAGCAGACACAGGCAACACCTTAAATATAACCCCTGTATATGCGAGCTAGGTGTCAGCTTACTTCTTAACAGCAACATGCGAAAAAGGCAGTTGTGTATGTTTTACTTTCTATGTAAAGTCCCAGTATGCCCACATATATCCTTGTGAAAGTTCTTCTGGTTGCTCTTCCAGAATCAACCAACTTAAAAAAGAAGGAAAACAATGTTGTCTTCTATTTGAAACTGGTGCCATGGATGCTTTAAAGCATCCATTTCATCTCACTTCTTATATATGCAAATCTGGGGGTCGGTTTTTTCCCTACTTGCCAGGATTTCATAAAGGAAAAAAAAMCAAACACAAAAAACCCCMAAAATCTCATGCCAGACCTCCAGAAAATAAAATAAAAAGCTGATTGTTTAACTTTAGAAAAAGGTTGAAAACACTTTTATTGTTAAAAAAAACCTCAAAGCAATATACAGACTTTTTTTTTCTCTATAGAACAGATAAACCACATTTAGATTTAAAAAAAAAATTAAAAAATCAGACCTTTTTTGAAGAGGAACCGCATAAAAAATTAGTTTCGTTCCTTCTGCAAGATACAAACATTTTAAGTATTTACCTGGACATTTTACATCCATAAAGTAGGAGTTTGGGCTCTGCACAAGACGTTTCTTTTTGTGCTTTCTCTTCTCGTCCTCTAAGGAGGGATGCACTAGGTCTTTAGCCAGCTGGGTAGGGCAAGAGGAAAAACGCACGGCGTGTTACACAGCGCTCGGGCAGACGGGATGCCGCGAAGCCGCCTTCGGCCCGTTCCCGGGCACGGCCGCAGCGCTAGAGCGGGGCCGAGGGTGACGGGGACAGCGAGACCCCTCTCGGCGGGGCACCGGCGTTTGGCAGTGAGGCGGCAGCGGCGAGAAGCCTGCGCGACCGCAGCCGCTCCCCGCCCTGGTGGCGGCCCTCCCGCCCGTCCCCGCCGGGGGACCTGCGGCCGCAGAGGGGCGCCTCCGCTCCGCTGCCCCCCCCCCGCCCCGAAGGCCGCGGCGCGCGGTACCGCGGGTGGCTCCTGTCACGCAGACGCGCGCGCCGCGTCCCGCGCAGGCCCGCGGGCAGGTGTCAGCCGGGAGCGGCCCCCCCCCGGGACGGACCCCCGGCCGCCGGCCCCATCCCTGCCCCGCGGAAAGGCCCGGCCGGCGCCGGTAAACAACTCACAGGCATGTCTGCCGTGCGGCCCAGCCCGCCCCACCCGCTGCTGCCGCCGCCGGCCCGCCCCTTCCCGCGCGCTTCCGGGGGGCTGCTCGGGGCGGGCGGTGGCGTGTTCGGCCGCGGGGCGGCAGTGCCGGCGGGGGGGCGGGGGCGGTGGGCCGCGCCGCGGGTAGCGGGGCAGCCGGGGCGGAGGCTGAGGGGCTTCTGGAAARTGGGCGGGAGTCTCGTCCTCGTAGCGACGGCGTTTGCAGTACTTGCGAAAACGCCACCGTGTCGTTTCCCCGCAGGGACCTTGCTTTGTTTACCGTTAATTGCTGAGGAGAGGAGTATGTGCGCGCTCCGTTACCTTCCTGTAGAGGATTTCTGTAGGAGCTCACGGTAACGCGCCGGCTGCTCTCTCGTGGACAAAATGGCACTCGCAGGAAAGAGCAGCGAGAGACCTTTCCTGGGGGCCATTACAGCGGTCGTGGCGGGGCAGTGCCACAGCGCTCGCTCTCACTGGCGTTCAAAACCTCATTAAGCACAGAGAAAGAGTCCTAATAGGATTGCAGTTCTCTTTTMAAAAAATCTGCTCATTTTCCCCTCCAACATTAATACATGACACAGGTATTTTCAGGTAATGAATCTGGAAGCCCTATTTTATATTAAGTGCTGGCTAAATTGTCACTCATATGTCGTTTCATACTAAATGACACATTGCGTGAAGTTGTACCTATGTGCATATTCTTTTGCGGTTTCCCACCCCGGTCAAAAAGAAAAATGCAGAAGAATTTCTGTTAGTTATCCTTCATGTGTTTAAACCGACTTAGAAAACTTAAGAGAAATAAAAATATTGCAGATAGTGGGAATGAAAAAAACATTTTTCATTAATGTCTTTAGTAAAAGGTTGAGTGGTTTTTTCCATAAGTCAATAATCACAAATATAATCTGTAAAGACTGCTGGATTTAATTTAATCAAGCCTGGAACATTTAAAAGTGTAATTCACTAGAAGTCCAGTAAGTGGCACAAATAGACCTTATGAAAATTGCTTAGTATGAAAAGTCTTACAAATCTTACAACTRGCAGCGTGTTGAGCCACATCCTTTTTGAAGAGAGAACTGACGCATTTAGCAAAAATTATTTTTAAAGTTTGCCATGAGCACAAGTGAAGATGTGAGTTTTATAGAGGCACATCTTTCTGACAATAATATTCTCAAAGCTGGGATGGCCTCTCCAGTGCTGACACTGTACACAACTTTCAAAATACTTTCTTCCTACCCCAAAACCCTATCTCATTCTGCAAGAATAGACCCGTGTGCTGTAGTGCTCCAAGCCATTATATTGGTTTTCTCTTCTTGCCATCACAGCCATTGTCTTGCAACATCGTAATGCATGTTAGCATTTTTTCCTTATGCGCTGGAGTGGTGATGACACACAGATAGAGGTATTTTGGAAGTATTTCTTGTTATATCATGGGGAATTTAATATGAAAGGCTCTGACTCATACTTTCCTCTGCATGCTGTCCTGTGAAGCCAGCAACATAAACCAGTTATCAGTGCAGAGTCAGTTCTTGAGTCTTAGCTATTCCTACTACCTTTCAGTCTTTTTCAAATGTATGTTATTTATCTGCAAGCAGAAGGGAAGGGGGAGAATCTGTTAAGCCTGTTGACTCAGAATCTGAAGGAGAACTATGTTTTCCTTTGTTTAAGAAAATACCTTCACAATGTATAAAGCACCACCAACAAAAAAACAGAACTTCTGAAGTTCCGCCCTCCTTCACCTCTTCCTCCTAGCTTTCCCTKCTTAAATGTCTTTCCTGCAAGGAGCCTCTGGTGCTTGAGGAAGACTTTAAAGTCACAGTTTACATTAAAAATTGGTTTCTGTGGAAGGAGGGGCACACAGGATGATCTGAAAACAGGATGTGTTTTGGACACATTCCTCTGTTTGGTTCTCTATTTTGGTTTTACTTGAAGATTCATTTCCTTTTCATAACTGCTTGTAGTTCAGTGACCTGCTGAATGAGTCAATTCTAATGCATTCCCTTCAATCTTATGATTGAAGCTTTTTTTGAAGCATACTCTTTAGAAAACAGAAACACAGCACTGAGTTTAAGTTGCAAGTTAATGAGGAGAGAAATGCAGTCTCTACCACAGTGGCGTGGCCTACAGAGGCAGAGATAGATTCAGGTCGAAGAGAATGACTTCCCCTTTCCAGCCTTCTCCCAGCAAACAAAGACTTTGATCTCATTTTAGAGAAAAGCACAAGAAACATTATCTGTCTGCTAGAATGACAACAGAAAATTTCCAAAAGCTGATCTGGAGTTGTTTAAAAACAACATAATGACAGTTGGGGTTTTTTTCTGCATCGCGAGTGGCAGTCTCTTGCTGTTTAAAAGCTGAATCTGTGTCTCCGATGACACGCATTGTGGTGGTCTCCTGCTGGGCTGGTACGGCCAGCGAGCCCTCCCGGGACGAGGGAGGTAGCAGCAGGGTGCTCACTGACACCCGGTACTACTCGGTTCTCCGTTTGTGACCTTCTGCAGCTGAGTTTGGGTGGGTCCTTCGGGTTTGCTATCTGATGTTTGAGAATACAGGCTTTTTGGGGGGTTTACTATAAAACCTCATTTAAACTGACTGTGGTYGCTGAGGAAGTGAGTATTGACTGATTTAAAAAAAACCAAATTCACCCTAATAATGCTTATAGTGGTTTGTCTAGAATACTAAAACGTGGATAGGTATCTCTGTAGTACTATCATTAAGACCATTTAGATTTCCATACACTAACCAGCTCTAAGGTTAGTAGGTTCACTTCAAGCGGTATGTTTGATCTGGAACGCAGTCTGCCTGTGGTTTTGCCTGTACTGCAGAATTAAGTATTATAATTTTAATTGATTATAAATTAATGGTGTAAACCATGGCATGTAGTCATTTGGTCTAAATATGCTTATGCTGAGAGAATTTAGATTAGCACTGGAACTTGAAGAAGGTCCACTTTTAGCACTACCGTAATAGCAAACCTTGAAATTAATGGAACTTACAGATAAGAGTCTTACAGTGCTTTTCCTTTCTGGAATTGAACTGTACATAGTTTAAGTAWTTTTTTTCCAATAATGACTGGATTTAACCTCTTCTATATAAAGCTCTGCAGCACATACATATGGAAAATTCATACATTTAGATCACCAGAGTAAAGGAGAGTATTGTTCTTTACAAAGACCAAAAAAAATAAACCTATGCATTGATCTTCTTAAAACTAGGACTTAAAAGCAGGACATATTGACATATCAAATGCAGTAGGACAAGGTGTAGAATGAGCATAGAAGTATCTACCTGCAGTGAAAGACATATTTACTGGAACTGGGTAATAAGTGACATTTTTTTAAAGGAGTGTCACATGATCGTCATCAAACAGTAATAAATTGCAGAGATATCTGCCAAAACCAGAGTTGTTAAAGATATACATCAAAAATATTATCATATTAGCTAGCAGAGTCCAAAAGCTGAGGAGCAAAGCTCACGTTAATGATTTGCGGTTAGGTGGCATTCAGGGCAAGACTGCCTCATAAGATTATCTTTTGTAGGACTTGGACCTGTGGATTCCAGTTAGTGCCAAAATAACAGGATCCTGGTTCTATCAACATATTTTAAACTCTATTGTTTTTTTGAAACCTTGTACTTAAGCAATTAAGATGTAGAATTCCCTACAATTTGGTATKCATTGAACAGAAGAGCTTGATTAAAGACAGATTTTCACACAGTTCTCTTTTTATTTAACCAGTCTCACCTTTGAACTGAGGGGAAAGAAGGATTTTTAAAAGCTAGAAGTAATGATGTCTATCATTTGAGAAAGTAAAAATGAGAGTGGGAATGAAGTAGCAATGTTTTTTTCTTAAAAATGTAGGTGTTGGCAAACTAGTCACAAGTATTTTCTGGGTTTTCTAATGTGTATGTAAAGATTGTTGAATTTATTGCGTATGAACAGAGGGAGTAATTGCATTTTGCTATTCATATTAGTRCCTTTCTTAAACTGAGTGCAGTTTACATACACCTCAGTGACTAATGGAATTGTACCATATTTTGGTTGGGACTCAACATCTGTTTATTGGATGAGCTTCAACTGTGGTACTGAGGCAAAACTGTTAGGTCAGTCATTTATGGGTTGTAAAGGGTTTTAAAATTCTGTTTTTTTGAAATGTACAAATCACCATCACACCGTTATGGTGTTATCCGCTTTTATATAGTGACAAAAGGTAAACCATAGTATCAGACATTTTTTATTTCCTACATGTTCAGTGTTCCTCTAAGTGGTTCTCTCATGTCAGAAAAAATTGCAATGTTTAATTGTAGTTGATCTATTTGACTGTAATGCAATATAAAACAAATGTTGCCTTTTCCAATTTAGTGCAATAACAAAGACTGGGCTTCAAAGTATTTTCATGGAACATGTATCGTAGCGGCTTGGTTATTGAGCCTTAACAGCTTTGATAGTACTCTTACTAACACATTGCAAGGTATACAATTGTACAGTTACAGTTTTTCCATATTGTAGAAAATCAAAAAATGTAACTCTTAATTTTTATATCTTGTTTTTAAAGTTCATGGTTAAGTAAACACCTGTCCCTTGAATCTGGCAAACTGGCACTTTTCCAAATCAGAACAGAACGCAATATTGCAAAGCACCAGTGTAATTAAAGAGGGAAGTAATTTGCATTATTTTTCTATAAAACTACTCTTGAGTAACAGATGGCGATTGCAAACATATTGCTCCAGAGATTGGAAGCCTATTTGTTCCATAAAACTCAAGAGTGAATATTAACCCCAAAATTACTCTCTTCAATGCTGAAATACGATTGTGCAGTAATCTTCAGTATGGTCGTAAATACAGTACATAGCAACTCATGTCTCTGAAAATACAGATACAGGGAAATGTTTCAGAGATTAGTTTTTCATTTGCAGTTTCCTATAATCTGATTATTCAAGCTAGTCTGAAATAATTAACCAATTTGGTTTGACTGCTTCAGTGCTAGGTTGCTATTATAATTTATAAACTTAAATCTTGTAATAAGTATTGTAACAACCCATCTTAACATCTAAACAGCCCAACTGCTAATTATAGTACAAAAATGAACCAAGCAGCCATGTTTCCAAATTCCATCCTGAACTGGGCAGAGGTTTTCAAGTGTGTGAAAAAAAAAATGAACGGGCAATTGCCCCCATCCTTGTTTTGCTGCCTTGATTCTGCTCTATCAGATGATATCCTGGTCTCCCAGAGATCTCAATCCAACAAACAATGAAATTTTTACTTGAATCACAACACAGCATCTATGATATAAAATTAGATTTTGATACAATTAACTGGAAGTTCGATTAGCATTCATGACAAGCTCTTACTGAATTCACCTTGTACAGAGATTTACATCAGATCTGTCACTGGATTTTTGACAGTTTGTTATCACAAACATATATTGGCCAGGAACACCACCAAACTGAGACCCTTAACAAGGAAGATTTGGAATAATTAATAATTAGGAGCAGAATAGCTTTTGCTTTTTCAGGGTTTATAATGGCTGAAGGTGTTTGTTTGGAGTAATTCCTCAATACTTTGCATAAATACAGCAGTAGCCAGTCGTTAAGACTAGTTTAGCCCTATTTCACCCCATCAAATTGTAGGTTAATGTCATGGAGTGGTTTTTTGTGTGCTTGGAATATGGAGGTTAACCATGTTTGACAGAGCTTTAATATTGAAAACTAATTTTGTTTGATTCTGTATAGAACTCAGCATATATATTTGCCAAATTAACACAGGAAAAAAAAAAGTGAGAAAGGACCTTTTACAGTTGTAGGCTGGGTTATAACTAATAGATCTAGCTGCAGATGGGGGACACTTCGAGCAGTTACCTCTGGACTGCTGTTAGGCGGTTGAATCACATTTGCACCCCTCAATCCCATCTAGAGGGTGCTCGAAGCAGTTGAGGAGAAATGACTCCTTAGTGAAAGCCTTCGGAAAGCCCCCTGACGCTGCGCCCAACGCCTGCCTTGCTCCGGGCAGCTGCTGGGTGCCGAGCAGGGGTGGCGGGTGCCGAAGGGCCCTCCCTGCGTGGAGGGGAGGGGGAGCCTGGAGGGAGCTGGAAAGGAAGCTGGGGGCTCAGGCCTTGCAGGATGACAATCCCTTAATGAATGATTTGGGGGATTTTCCTCTGTTTTCCTAAGAGGGAAGAGAGAACTGTTGTAGCGATTTGTAGTGTTAGAGATTTCTGTTTATAGCTTGTCTAAAGGCTACAATTTTTAAATTAAATTAAAGCAATAGCTCTTCACTGTCATTTTAAAGTATTTCAGTAGTGCTCTTTATTTTTATAGTGCCTTGTGACATCCTGTGAGGAACACAGCATAATGAATACATAAYGAGGCTGCCTCACACCAAGAGATAATTGTCAGTGGGAAAAGATGAGGAAAAGTGTTTACTGAAGTGCTCTAGAATAGCCACATGTTGTTGTAGAATACCCACATTTTTAAGTGCTACTTGAGACAGTGTGAACAGGCATTTGAGGCCACATATGCACTCACATTTCACCTGTACTTATTGGTGATGCACAGTGTTATGGCATTATTTATTGTGTCACTTGAGCAGATAAATACATGACTCTATTTACAAATCTAGCTGGTTTCCAAAGAGAATCTAGCCCTGTCCCTTGTAGAATGAGGCCATCTGATCGCTCAGTGATAGCAATTCTCCAGGTGTCATTAAATTCAGAATGCCTGTGTTTCTACGTAGGAAACTCACGCGCGTACCTACTGCCATTTGAGCACCAAGAATGCAAGGTCTCAGACCGAACGGTTTGGGCATCAGCTCACTCAGCGTCAGTGAGCGTAGATTTTTAAAACTCAACCTCAAAGATTACATCTCTGTTCAGGTGGGAATACGCAGAGGTGTCTGGCAGAGCGCTTCCCCACGCGTGGCCCGCAGAGTCCTCCGGCACCTCCGGGAAGGGGAAGGCAGGCGCGGGGCTGGCCGCTCTCGCCCGGGCGAGGCCAGAGGCGGCTGCTGCGCAGCGCGCGGCTTCCCAAGGCCGCCCGAGCCTTGGCGTCAAAGGCTCCTAACGGGGAGATACCCCGAGGCCGCGGCAGCTCGCCCCGCCCGCCGCTGCCCGAGGCGGCTCCAGCCGCCGCCCCCCCGCCGCCATGGCCCGCAGACTGCATCTCCCGTCGGGCCCGCGGCGCTTCCGGTGCGCCGTGAGGCGGGGCCGTGCTGCCGCCCGTGAGTGCTCCGCTCCCCGCCTGCCTGCCCGCCTCCCTCCCGCCGTCGCCCCCTCCTGCTGCGGCGGCGAGCCCGAGGCCGAGGGAAGATGGCGAAGACCTACGACTATCTCTTCAAGCTGCTGCTGATCGGGGACTCGGGCGTGGGCAAGACCTGCCTGCTCTTCCGCTTCAGCGAGGACGCCTTCAACACCACCTTCATCTCCACCATCGGTGAGGGGCCGCGGCCGGCCGCCGCCGCCATCCCGGGGGCGAGAGGGGTTCTGGCCGGGGCCCTCCCGCCGGGAGAGGAGCCGCTGGGCGGGAGGGACGGGGGGGCGCCGCCCGTCTGGCCAGCCGGGGCCGGGGCCGCGCTCGGCGGCCTGTGTGTGGCCGGGAGGGGGCGGGAGCTCCGGGAGCCGTTACGGGCCCCGTGCGGGAGGAAGCGCCGGGGCGCCGCCGCCGCCGTGCCTCGGCCGCCGCGGGGGGAGCGGGAGCCGGAGCCGGAGCCCGGCCCGCCAGCCCTCGGGAGCGCCGCTCCCGCCGTCCTCGTGGAAGCGGTGGGGCGGCCCGTCGGGGGCCGCGGTGCGGGCAGGCCGCGCGGGGGAAGGGTTTGTCCCCGGTGCGGGGGCCGGAGGGCGGCTTGGTGGCGCGGCCCCTGCCAGGGGCCCGCGGGATGCCAGCTGGTCCGCCGGCGGCAGCAACAGTTGGCTCGGGCCCGGCTGGGCGCAGCCCTTGGGCGGCTTGCCTGTTGTTTCTGCTGGTAGTGGAAACGATGTTTCTGTAGGGTTGTCTGAGCAATGGCGTGTACCGGACTGCATCGGTAACGAGTCCCACGCGAAACCCAGAACGCTGCGCTGGTTGAGTTACAGGATGATCTTTCTGTCAGTTTTTCTTGCTCTCGTTATTGGTCGTTTCATGTTTAGATGTAAATGTTCAGAAAGTGGAAGAGGGCTTGGACCGCTTAAGCTAACTGTGGCTCTCGCGAAGCTGCATAGTGACAGAGACTAAACTGCTCTCGGCAGATAGCTTAACTCTCCTCTCAATGCTGTGTGTATTCATGTACGTGTAGCTTACGCTTTTGAGATTTGGAGTAGTTCTGTTCAAGCTCCTTAGTCGACTGGAGTTAGAAGCTCCTTAGTGACTAGATAGAGGAACCTCATTGACAAAAGTTGAGTGTGGTTATAAATTTGGGGGTGAAAAGGGGTTTCTAAAGCTCAGTTGACCGCTCTTAATGACGATGAGATGTGATATATCGAAACAGACTGCTGTGGCTTATATTTATGTAAGATTTGTCAGTCTTAAAATACTTTCTGCTGAACTAAACATAAGCAAAAGTTTCAAGTTCTTCACTGAGATATTGCTGAATTGAGATCTCAGTCTGACAAGACTTGAGGTTTATGGTTAGCTAGTCATAGCTGAGGTCACTTTTAAAATAAAATGAAGTACACTGTTTTCTGGATGAAGGGGTAAACTGCAATGGAGGTTGCTAGTATTTAGGAGGGCAAAACTAATGCTGGCTTTGAAAAATAAGAAAATGAGTAGACTCGTTATTGGAAGGAAGTTGATTTAAAGATGAGGTGGAATAATTTATAACTTGTTTTATGTTACCCAAATGCCGTATCCTCTTTGGACATTTTATTGTGCTGAACTTGGTGCACGGGGAAGAAAGAAATTTTTATTTGGGCAGATGCGATTGACTAAATGAGGTATGGCTGGCATTTCTAACGCTTTAAGAACAGATTTTGTGCATTTCAAAAAAATATTCCTTTTCTCTCTGCAACCATTTTCAAAATGCTGCATCAGTAACACCAGCTAATCAAGGCCTGAGCAGCATTTTACCTAAAAAGGTATTTTGCTGTATCTGTGGTAGAATAAAAGGCTTAATAAACATTAATAAATGGTCTATAGTTTAAAAAAAAAAAAAAAAAGCCTACATTGGTACTGTGCTAAATATAAAATACCTCTTTATACTTTTAAAGAGATAGCTAACATAAATGGGTGCGTCTGTCTTCCAACCATTTTCTTGATGTTTCTTGAACTGCTTAGCCCCTTAATATTTCTTTTTCTCACTGATTCACTTTGAAGTCTTGAGGATTGTGAACGTGATGCTGTTTTTTCTTACCTTATTCAATAAATATAGGATTTGTTCTCATTTCCTTCCTTTATATTTGCTTTCACAAGGGTCTTATTTTCAACACTATTCAACTTGAAGAAGCTTACTAATAATTGAGGCATTCTTATGATTCCATAGGCAGTATTTGTGATTTCACAGTTATGTTATCCTTCTTATAATTTGTTTCTCCCAGTCCCTTTTATTTTTTAGCAAAGGACCTACAAACAGGAAAGTTGACAATGCAGGAAATAGTGAAACTATTCATAAAGTGCTGACATATGCTTAAATAAAAATACTTGGGTTTTTTTCAGTCTTCCTCATGTATGCTTGTATTACTTTTAGGTCAGTCATGTAGATCTAATCTGTTTGTTCTTGAAGATGCGCTCGCGCGCTCTCTCCCTCTGTGAGTGCATGCTGGCTGCTCAACGCTAGTCGGTTTTACAATCGTAACTAATGCATCTGATGATCTTAGGGGCATTCCACTTTTAACAATTCTGATTTTTTTCCTTAACTGATAAGCATAGTCAACCATGGTGTGGAGGGAGATGCAGGGATGCAACGCTTTTCCCAAACAGACCACCCTCCCAGTTGAAGTTTTAAGGTCTCCAGATTAGCATTCCTAATTGAGTACACTGAGTCTTCCTGAAGTATAAGCTGCCAGGCTGTTTTGGTTTTATCTTCTCCAAAAAGTGGATTCTGCAATATGATGGTACGATGTGTGTTCAATTCACAGTGATTTTAATTAGTACGCACGATATGATATGCTCTTAGTGGTGCCATAGCTCTCCTCTGGTCTGTCTCTCTGCTAACAAGATCAGAGTTGGTTTAACTGTAGAAGTCTGAGAAGGCGTATGCTTGAGATGTGTTGACGTCAAATTTTATTGTTTAATCTTATGTATGTAAATGCTATTTGTGAGTGATGTGAGTAATTGAGAGGTTTTTCTTAACTACATGGGGTTAAACTTTTAACTGTTTCAACTTTTTTTTCTTAGATTCTACATCCAGAAATTAAAGCAAACATTGTTGCCGTGATGAAGGGGCCCACACCATATCTAAGCACCAAATATCTTTCTTATCATTTCCCACTCCTATTGTTGTTTAGTACTTTAACTGGGGCTAAACCACAACACTTCAGTTACCAGAGCAATGGAAACACTTTCCAAAAGGAAAAAAAGAAAGTAGAAGGGAGATATGGAAATACTGCTTTATTATAGAATCTTTGTTTTACTTAGCCTCAATGTTCATATTATAGAAATGAGTCAATAATGAATTGTAGTTACTTTGTCATCTTGCATGATATACTTGTGTAGTACTTAGCAGAAGAGAAGGGAATCTGCAAAACATGCCTGTAAGGCTACATCCTTGTAGATTGCTTGGAGGTTTGCAAATGGTCTCTTGACTTTTCTCCTCAAGACTTTGGTCATGCTATAATGATGGCTGTACTGATTTAGACAGTAAGGTCTTCCAGCCTGGTGTCCTGTGGCCAGCAGTTGCATAAGAAGTAGGATAAAAGTGCAGTGCATGTATATTTATAATTTATCAGACTTTTTTTATTCTTTTTTGGGCGACTCTTGGCGCAAGAGTCTTTCTGTCTTTGTCTTGGCTACCTGGCATATCTAATACCTTCAGCAAACTTTGCTACCTGTTATGAAAAGTGAACCAGCAATCTTTCTCTCAGATGATCTTTTTGGTTATTCTAAGTGATGTGTTTTCAATCTGTGAAAACATAGATCTGTCTTCAGCAACTTCAGGCAAGGCAGGTCCTTGGCCTTCAGTGACTTTACATTTTTTATATAGGGCTCTGTAGCTCTGTTTGGAAAATTTCTAAAAGGGTTAACAAGTCATAGTACTGCTGTGGTCCCTAGTGAGGATCAGCTTTTCACTGTTAACATGGGATAAAACTTTTTTTACAACGGGAATGTGTTATGTAAGGTTATGTTGTTCAGTTTGCTTCCTGAGTGGAAACTTCTGCTTTTGCACAGTTCTACATGGAAAGTAAAATGCAGTTGAGTCAGCTCATTTTCACACTTCAACAGCTCCTGAAGCAAAACTTGTCTTGGAGTATGACATGAGATGCTGCTAGTAGTTTCAGTGTGGTGTACAAGAATAAGAAGCATTAATTCAGCAGTCTCTAAGTATCTCAACTTGCTGTTCAAGTAGTGCTGTCTGGTAAAACTGGATTGGGTTTATCATTCCAAATAATAAGGTTTATTCTTTGCATTCCTTTCAACTTTTTGTTTAAACTGGTTTCTATGAGAATAAAGTCATATCTTTTAGCTGATAGCATTTCTGACTTAGTACAAAGGCTTGCTGACTCTGAAACAAAATTTGTTGTATTTATTTTTTTAATCCAAGATGATATCAGCATTTGGCAGGAAGTTGCCCACACAAGATAGTACTGTATCTGAGAGTTGAAACAATTTGTTGATTTTACAGAAGTAACTTTTCCTTAGCCTACATCTTGCAAAATAGGACACTACTCTGGCAATCAAGCACGTGTATGCTGACCTTTGAACACTTCGAAAATCCTTTGATAAGCAAAATTATCAACTTCTCTTTTGCACTGAAATTTCCATGTCTGTAATGTGTAATGGAAATTGTTTTAGTGTGCTCAAGTCAAATTATGCCTCACTGAATATTTCTGCTCTTCTTCTCCACAGTTACTTTATGATAGACAGAAGATTGTTGGTTGGTTTGTTGTTGTTTTTCCACCCTCCCATTAAGCTTCAGCATTCCCTATCATTCAATCAATTTCTTTTGGGCTTCTCCAGATGGTAGGAGCTGTAGAAGAGAACACACATCAATGATAGGTGAGCGAAGGGAGGGAAGAGTCAGGAAAGCATTGTCAGTAGTACTTAATTAATGGTCGTTATAATAAATGAATTGTAAGACTTTGAAGTGACTGAGACTAGTTTAAGTGTCTCAGGTGGCACCATTATTCATATCTACAGAATGCAAGTGCATGTTCAAGGAAGATCAAGAGATCTTCAGTACAGTGTGAGAAGGAGGTCCAGGGTTTACATGGGAATAGGGGCAGACAGCATTATGGTGGTAAATATGAAGCTAGAAGAATAATTCAGTTTTCAAGGTATGTGATGGGTGGTCAGCAAGATGTTATCCTGATATTGATCAGAAAGCGTTGAGGTTGGAGGTATCGTAGGTTAAAAGCATTAAAGTTTGTCTCTTGTGACCTTAAATTTGATACTAAGACCAAGCTGGTAACAAAAGACACCTTAGACTTTGATTTTCATCTGCTGATGAGATTGCATTACCCTACTGTATTCTGCAACAGGCCAACAACGTAAGTGAAATTATTTGGCTTTTATTAAAAATGCTGTTGCAGCTTTCTTGCTGCCTGTTACTCTGAAACAGCATGGCAGATGTCTTATGGTTTTATGCCTATTCCTAATGGGCAGATGGAGGGCTCTCTTGGTTACGTGTTATCTGGTTATTGGAGTGACGGGAGGGCAGCTTAGAGCTGCTTTTGTGACTTGGTTTGAATGCAAAGTTAAGAACACAGACTAACATTGAATGAATGTAGGAACAAATGCATTGATTGATTGATACAGAGAGAGAGGTATTGAAGACATATAGCTTTTGTTTAGGAATTTTTAATTTACTTTTTTGAAGGATTTCCTAGTCTTTCTGCAATAGGACATCCTTTTAGTAGAAATACATCTTGAACTGACTTATTTCAGAATGTAACTGAAATTCATAATAGGTGATGGAGAATACATGCAGTATTTATAGTGATGCTTTATTTAATGTTTTGTGATAGAAATTAGGTGTTTGTTTGTAATTCAAAGGATATTATATTGCTTTTTATCTTTAATCAGATGTTATGGTAGCTTAAGTGCCCAGTCCATCAAGTTGACTGTAGATATATAAAATAGATCTGATTCTTTTCTAATGTGAATGAACTATGAATAATAGTAACTTCAACGGAGTTGCACTGTGTAAGACACTTGTACAAGCAGAGTTGATCCAGAGGCTTTTAGTTGCCAGACTTGCAACTCAAAACTTAAGTCAGCAACTTCCTGCCCCAACAGGGGTTGCAGTGGGATGTAATTTAGTGCCTCTTAAAGGGTTTTGACCAATAATTGCATGTAATAACAGTTTAATCTTGTGGTTTATAGTAAGCTTTCCTCTGAAATGTAAGCTATGACACTTCTGATTAGACTGTACATAGTTTTAAAGGCAAGTAAAGCACTGTGTGTTTCAGAAGACTTCCCTTCTGCTAGGGAGAACAAACAGTTGACCAAGTTTAAGACGATCTGTATTAGTTTTGCTGCTGCTGTGCAGACTCTACTGCTTTGGGCACCAGAGAAAAAACCTGATGGTGAACGTCAGTGGCACTCTCTTTTATATATGGCAACATCTAAGAACGCGTAAAGCAGACTGGTCACTAATAGGAGTCTGGCACCAAATCTGGAACTCAGGAAGAACAGGTTGAGTTTAAGAAATCGGGCAAAGCTGAAGTGGCTGCTGGCCAGGGAACACATGCACTGCTCCCCCTCTCCCGCYCCAACAAAATCCTCCTTTCTTTCATCTGCCAGAGGGCAATAGCTTTCCTTTACTGAAACAAAATATCTTGTCTGTATGGTGTAGAAAACATAGAAGATGCTGTCTTTAACCAAAATAACTCTAACTGAATATTGCTGTCAGGAAAAAAAAAAAAAAAGCTTGCTTCATCCAAAAGTTAGCATCTTAAGCATCCAAAAAATGGAAAAAATGCCTTAGTAAAAAATTCCTGTGTAACCAATACTACCTTGCCATCATGATTTAAAGTTCATTGTTCAATATTCATATACTACGCTTCAGTTGTGATGATGAGAACAGGCCAAAAAGGTTAGGTTTGGTTTTATTCAGTAATTTTTGGTCCAGATGAACCTATATGACTGTCCTGTGAGAAATGGAGATACCACTTCTTTTTAAAAAAGCCTCTTAAAGTTTTAGGGCTTCCACTTGATCAGAATGTCTATTCTGAACTGGTTACTCAGAATGAAGAAATAAAGACTTTTGGGGGCGATACTATTGTCTGTTTACAACACAAGAGCTGCTACATGAAAAGCAAGCATACAGTGTCCCAGAATTCATAAAGCAAAGGAAGAATTGGTTAGTCATTGATCACTTAGAGATAAAAAACCCTTGCACGGTACAAACAATGCACTTTGTATCTTCTATTCCAGCAATTTTGGTTATCTATGAAGATCAAAACGTCTCATCCAGGAGGAATTATCTTTGTTAAGATAAATCATCTAATCTAGGAATTTCAGTTAGAGTCTGAAATATGGTCTTGTTTTAGAAGTAAGCATCTAAAGTACCTACTGACAGCATTTTCTGTTTTCTACATCTACAAACATATCTGATTTACAGGCAGGAGATTCAGGATCATCTTTTCCTGTTCTGGGAGGTTCCACTTTCAATTTTTTTGGGTCTTACCTATTAAATGATGCTTTTGATAAGCACTAATCACATGTCATCTCATATTAAGCACTGGGCTTCTGAAAGAATAATCAAATATTTGTATTCCTAAGCCACCTTCTAAATGGGAAAATCTGGTGTCTTACCCATTAAAATGTGTGGCAAAGTTTTTTTTTCTTGTGCGGTAGAAAGCCATATGCCGTACATCCCAGAGACTTGAAGGAAAGAAGGGCTTCAAAGTGGATGACAGATGCACAGATCTCCCATTGCTGCATTACACATTCAGTGAGTATGGGGCTGGGTCCTTGGGAGGTCGCTGCAGCCATTTCTGTGCCATATGTAGCCATAGTTGGAGTGTGAAATGCAAAACAATTTGTGTACTAGCGTGGAGCTGCAGCTGGCCCGGAGATACCCTGCTGTAGGATCCACACTGGAGCTGCTTGCAAGCTCCTTGTGGGCCACCTTTTGGTCTGTATTAACTAGGGCTTTAATGTAATGATTGGTTTAATAGAGCCTGTGGTCTGCTACTCAGRGGAGGAGAGCTGTGACTGTGTGTACCTGTTCTCTAGGTTGCGCCATCAGTTGTCGTTACAGATGATGGTAAGCTGAATTATGGAACTCACCCAGATGAAAACTAACCTGATCAAAAGAGAAAAGGATTTGGTCATGACTCTTCAGTGGCAACACCCACCCTAGTTTCAGCTAGCTGTGAAATGTAGCCTCAACTCAAGTCTGTTGGCTGATTTTAACATTTGTTGCTCTCCGGTTGCACATTGGTTTGAAAGGAACATGTTCTCAAAGCAACTAAGTTAGTGCATTCCTCTTAGAGACAGTCAGTCTATAAATAATCCTTAAAATAAACAAACTTTGCTGTCTGTATCAGTAGTGCAATTTTAATCTGTTTCAGGATTGTTTTAGATGAAACTGAGTTACCACCAAGTGCAGCTTATTTTACATTCAGAATAGAACAAGAGGTAGACATAGGTTAATTCCTATGCACTTTCATAGAGCTGTAGTACCTAGGTTGTAAACTCCAAAAGACTTTCTGCAGGCACCCAGCCCTTTTAAAGTTGGGCTGTTGTGACAGTTGGTAATTTTACTCATGTCAAGCAGTAATAAGTTTCTACTATTGTGTTGTTTTATAGTCTTTAAATTTGGATTGAGTATTTTTGGTGTTTAAAATCATGCAATTCAAAGGCCGCTCAAAGCAATCTGTAAATTCTGAATTCAAAATGCTGAAAAGAGAATTTCACTTTGCAGGATCTTCTAGTGTTCACACTGAAGCACTGCAGTGCACAGTTGTGGTGGCAGAACTCACAGGAGCACTGTTATGAACAAGTGGCTGAAGAGCACTGGGTTCAAATCTTAGTATGATAATCGCATTAGGCTGTAGATTATTGAGCTGTCAAAACCCTGAATGTTTCAAAGTGTAGGTTGGTCTAATTCTGATGATTATAAGTTGTATTCTGAATCCCTTGTTCTTTTTTAAATAGAAAGTAGTTTATCTTACGAAAGGAAGCTTAGAGTGGTAGCTGTACCGTAGCTGAGGAGACGCATGCTGAAGGAAGTGGCGTTTGCGTAGCATTATGAGCATTGGTCTGATCTCGGTAGTAAGTTTCAAGGTCTTGTGAGCAGGAAACTGCCTTATGTTTTATATACACATGGCACCCGCGTTCTTTATTGCCTTACCTACTTTAGCCATTTGTATATATTTATTTTGCTAGTGTAGTGTATTTAAACTTTAAGAACATTACTGTATTAATATCTTTCAAGGTGCAAGACACTGCTCTGGGTATCATTATGTAGGACACCGGTATTAGATTCTTTGTATGGGTGAATAGTAAGATGAAGAAAGGCCGGTTAACCTGAAGGAGCCTATTCAGCCCACTCTGAATTTAGTAGTGTTTTGTGGATTCTTATGGGCTGTCCAGAAGGAATAGAATACAGCTTTGTCCCTTTAAGTTGTGAAAAGATGAATAAAACTGGTTGCACTTGTGTATAATTCTAAAATAAATGTATCTTACAACATTTAAAAAATGTTGACCTTCACCCTGGTGTGCTGCTTCAATGTTAATCTGCTGTATTTTTGAATGGTCGCAATAAAAGACTACTGCGTCTTTAATTTACATAGTGATACAAGACATTGCTGAGATCATCTGAAAATGCCTTGCAGATGTTACTAGGGACTAAAGCCAAATGTTCAAGTTCGAAATGATTAGACTTTGTTCTTTTGCATGAGGCTGTGAGACACACTGGCGTGTTGCAAGTGTTCCCCACCCTGCCTTTTACACTGATCTTGTTTCCTACTTGGTCATTTCTTATGTTTACTGAAATCCTTCAAGAAAGATCTAATATAAAAGCAAATTTCTAAGGCTTCATTTATCTACCTTTATAGATTGAGACAGTATACTGATGTAGCACAAGAAAGTATTCCCTTAAAAACACCATTAAAAAAAAACCCTAGTTGTGTGTGTAATCCAAACCGTGCAATACCTACTGCTGAGGGAAAAAAAAATAGTAATCCCTGGGTAAGCTTGTGGGGAAGAATCTACGGGAACAAATTGATGTCCCTCAGCTGTTGGATGCATATGGAAAAGAACACGTTTCTGGAAGAGTGTTGTCCTATAGGTCTGTCCGTGCTTGGAATCTGCATGGAAGATGTTGAAAATCTTCAGCTGTGTTCACATGTGTCCACACAAAGCTCGTGTGTGTGATAAGCGCTGATACCTGCATGTCTGTCATCTTGTGGTGAGCAAGGTGTGTAAATGAGCACTTCAGTGTCCTTCAGTACCGACTGCTTACAGCTCTTCAAAGTATAATGAAAAGCAAATGCACTGGCAGCAGCCGATTTTGGAACACGTACTGCTGCAGTATCTTGGAGATTACAGGCTTGTGACGGCTCTCTCAAATTCAAACCCCCAATTCCTTTGGAGAATCAGCAGAAAAATACCAGCTGCTATAGCTATGCTGTAGAAATACTACTGCTTACTAGTTCTCATGTTCATCTATGCAACTTAGTCGCTTGCTGCTCACAAGAAGCAAAGCCTATAGGGAGAAGTATTTTCCGAGTAATTCTCTCTCAGAATTCAACAAATTGAAGGTGAAGCATATTGATTTTCAGTCATGTGCCTCTTTTTGAGGGTAGGTTACAAATCTGCTTGCTCATTTCTAAGTTGCTTTTAATTCAGTCTTAACTCCGAGTGACTGCAGGAAAATGTTTTCCTTTCCTTTTGCATATCTTGGAAACTCTTGCGCGTTGTGTCTTGCAGTAAAGAAGTTGCAAAATTTTCTCCCTCTCCAGCTCTGCCCATTGAAAAAAATCAAAACCCCCACAACCCCCTACCCACACACAGTAGGATAGGAAGGACCAATGCTGTGAAGTTGGAGGAAGCCCAGCTTGAAAGTTGATGCATGAATTCCAGTTGTTCTGATGCTGTATTGCTCAAAAGGTAACAAGACTTTGTACCTTGACTCCTTTCCCCATCTTGTAATGAATTCCTTTTTATTGTGATCTATGTCCAATGGTGATAAGTGCCACAAAGTGTCTGYTTCTCAGGGAATCCCGTTGGAAAAAATCTTTTATTTCCATTTAATTTTACTTCTTCCATTCTTGCTTCAAAAGAGTAAGGTAAGATTTAGATAAGTGGGACAATAATTTCTTTAAGAGGGTGGGGGTTTTGTTATGTGCAGGTCATGCACCACAGTATCAGATCTTGTTTATCAAACTAAAAATTAAGAGATCGGTTTTGCATCTTTTGCGTTCTTTGATAGGTGAGTCTAAAATGAGAGTCCTTCTAGCAAGCAAATCAGGTATTAATCTTTTCACAGCTTCTTTGCCATTTTTTAGTGTTTAATCACTTTTTTAAATTCCCTTGGCTTGTATATTTAAAAAAAAAAAAAATCAAAAAACAACTAAACCATTTAAAATGCTAGTAGATTGAGTACTAATTTGTTTTTATTTTAAATAAAGTATTGCTTTGCCAGAGGTGGAGAAATACTCTACTGTGGTAGATATACAGGCTAGTGTACGCTAACAGAGATTGACATTTATTTGCATTCTGAAGGGGGTTGATTTCCTGGCTGATTTCTTGCTGCAGCTGCACCAGAAAAATGTTATTAAATATACAGACTCGATGAACTTAGTGAAATGGGAAACCTATTAAATCAACTTGAGTTAAAATCAACAGGAATTGTCATCTAATCATACAACTTTCTCACATGTAAGGTCCAGCTGCTGCAAACTAATGTTGAGCCACATGAAAAATTAACTTAAAATACTGSTTAACTGTGTAATACAGGTAAATATTAAGAATTCTAATAGTTGCTTGCCAGTGGCTGGTAAGCTATGGGGTTTTTTTAACATTAATTTGTATGTGTTTCTTTTCTGTCTGTCTTTCAYTACTTGTATTGTTCAAGAACATGGCCTTTCCAGTACCTTCTTTGCTGAGCAGGCTGAAGACCAGAGAAACCTTTACCTTCAGGAAGTATTTGCTGGTACTGTTGTAACAGTTTACTTCCTCCAGCCAGAATACTTTGCTTTGGTTTCTTTGTGCTGTAGCATTTTCTGCAACAGAAGTTTTGTTTAAAAGAAGAAACAAGACAATCTGTAAGTCCAACCAGTGGTACTGTGTAGGGAAAAGTTGTGGTGGAGGCCTAGCTGAAGCTGATTCTGTAGCACTGAAAATCCTGAGATACTAGCTCTGATGACTACAGGGTTAAAATCGCAGATGAGGGGAGAACAAAAGAGTAAYAGTGATGCCTTGAGAGTAAGCTACTGTTCTAAAAACTAAAGTAGCAAAATGAACTGTTTCAGCATCTCTCATCAGTTTGTCCTTACGTTCCTGTAAGAATTGCRTCAGACCAGTTTTGTTAAGGTTCATAGTAGAAAACCATTGGTACTAAAGCTGGAAAAGGAACCTCTCAATATGTACTGCTGGGCAGTCCGGTATATTTAGTATTGTAACGCAGCTCTTTGGAAGGTTTTCCAATGTCTCTTTAAAATTATTGCATTACAGCTTAATTATGGGTAAAATATGCCTAGGTTGGCTGGAATAAGAAGGAATGTGTAACTAGGGAGCAGAGTGGTGGAAGAAGTAGTAGTGGCAGAAGAGCTTTCAGTGTATGAGATGAACATGACTTTTTGGCTTAAACCAAAAGAGGCCTAGGTGAGGCCAGTCTCCCTGGCCTCTGATATTTGGCTACGTGGTGTTGGACAATGGTATAGCCTAGCTGGTGAATTTTGTTAGCTTTGTGTAGAGATACAAGGTAAATACGGCAGCATGCAGCTCTCATGGTTTTTTGTGTGAGTCTGTGTGTGGCACTAATAACACTGACTTTTTCTTAGTGTGCAGATTTCTCTGCTTGGTGTATTCTTTGACAAAGTTTTGTTGGAAGCTATGGGAGAAAATACCCTCAGTAAAGTGAGGAGAGAGGATGCATCCCTGGACTACAGTTAGCAAGGATCTGAAAAGGGTTTTGAAGAACAATAAGCCCTCAGCTACTTTTACCCCATGCTGCAAGGGAAATGCAAGCGATTACAGTCCTAAGCAAGGCACAGTTTTGGTCTCAACTTGGACTTCATCCTTGCAGACTGCAAGTTTGTGATTCCTGCAACGGATGCTCTTGTATCCACATCTAATATGTACTGACTTGCTAGGGAGACACCAGTGTCAGGCTTTTGTGTGGCAACTCGGCTGTAGCAGTTAACGATAATTATGCTGTTAGCCTTGGCATTCTAAGAATTAATCTGGGTCTGTGTTTTCTAAAAGCTTCTAAAACTTAACTTCAGATGGACATCCAAGTGGTTCTGGGCTTTTTCTCCCTGCTGGAGAGAACAACATTGCACATTGCGTGTTAATACTGAAAGCTGTGTGGTCCTTTGCAGTCAAACTTTCTGATTCGTGAATGACTCTTCTTTTTTAGACCTGAGTATCTTTTCAAACTTTTGTATCCTGGTATGTGACTGCAAAATAAGAATCCACTGATAAAGGAAACTTTCTGTCAATAATCACTTTTGAAATGCTATAGTCATTGGAGTGTTTTACATGGCGTAATTTAAATTTAACTGTAACCAAAACGTTGCTCCTACTTAGCCATGCAAGTGTACTTGGCAGGAAGCGGCAGCACATGTCACCAGGCTTGCTCTACCAATGTTTCCAGCTCACCACTTCCTGTTGCTGAAGTGAAAGAACAAAAGAAACACCAGTTTCTAGTTCATTTTAGCCTCTGAACAGTTGCAGTTGCATTTGTTAAACTTCTTAGTATTGTAACAGAGGTATTTATGGCCTTCCCTTTTATATTCTTCTTTTAGCTTTGAAATTCATCTTTATTTGAGAGTTTTCGTGAAGTTCCTACTAGAAATCTTAAGTTCCGAGAAGGGTTTTTTTTTGTGCAGATCCTGAGTTTTAGAAGTGATCAAAGGAATGGTTGTATAAATCATTTTGGTGCTGCGAGGGAAATTACTAACCACAAGAAACCAGTCTGTGCAAGGCATGGATTGGTGCACATAAATATCTAACTGCAGCCTAAACTTGCTTTCTCAGAAAACCGTCCCTACAGGAGTCTTTCACTGTTTATGCTGATATGTCTTAGCTTCAGTAGTTGACAGTACATACAGAATTATCTTTAAGCCACAGTAGTCTCTGAACCTAGTTTTCTCGATAGTTGTTATACTTAATTCTAAGGCTTCGGGCCTAGACACAAAGGAGCTTTTAAAACTKATTTATTTTGTTGTTGTCCATGATACAATACCCTTTCCAGAAGAATCTGTATTTGTGCTTTATAACCCTTGAGGCTGAAAGAAAATTTATTCAGAGCAAAGGTCATTTGCTTTCAGACCTGAATACAATTACCTGTGATTTCAGCAGGTGTTGCACCTAGTTAGGAGAAAACTTTACAACAAGGGAGACACAAAATCCTATCAAATGTAAAATAGAAACACTTGCCAAACTTCTGTTACATATAATAAGGATTTTTTTAAAGTACACATCATTCTTATGTCATTTTTAGAAGAATGTGAATTAATGAAAGTATCTTTTTGCCTGTAAATCTGCTAGTGAATCCTGGGAAATTGCAATTGTAGCAATAGTCATAGCATTTTAAATGAATGCAATTAATTTCATACGCTGTTAAAAGTGCTGGTGTGATATTTCTGCTCATAAATTGTATTCTAACTAATGGGCTAAACTACGTGTCCATAGCACATCAAGATTAAGTGGCTGAAACTTGGTATTTTCAGTATATTAAAATACTAATATTGCATGCAAGAAGAATGAAAGTCAAATAGTTAATGAATGTCCATATTTCATATTCAAGTGCTACTGTAGTATATTAAAAAATCCCGTAGCTTCCTGTTTAAGTGATGGGTGAATTCTTAAAGCTAGAAACAGCATTTTCCTAATTAAGATACTCTTGATAATTGTCACTTAAATTACATCTGAGGAAAGGAGACATTAAATAAATAAAATAACCTGTCCTGCCCCCCCCCCCCAATCTTCTACAAACTATGACTAAATATCAAGTAACTATTTAAGATTCAGTGAAGAAAAAATGGGCCATTAGTTTCAAAACAGATTAATTGGGGGGCACATGGGGGTGGCTGTCCTGGGATTCAAAAATCTGGCAGTCACGCAGTGGGACTTGAGCAGTCTCAATTTGAGCTATGTTTATAGTATAGGTTTGGAGACACGGAAGTTAAAATAGTCCAGGGTAAAGGCTAGTCTGTTTGGAAATCATGGCTTTGATTCATTGATCCATTTGATCCCTCTAAATCTTAAAAGACATTATTAAGGCCTTCTGAATTAAGTCTTTTTTTTTTTCACCCATGGCTTAAAATCTGTCTTGAAAATCAGTCTCAGAACTGATGGGTACCATGTGGAAGTGTAAGGGCGGGGGCAGGGGCGGGGGGAAGGAGAGAAGTGTTTTCTTGATACCTTTTGGAGCTTCCTAGAAAATCTAAGTTACTCCTAAACTGGTGTTCTTGAAAAAGTCCCATGCGTGATCTATTTCAGCCACCTTCAGTAACTATCTGTATAGCTTTTATCTCCTGTGATGCGTTACCATTTACTGGGATGTCTGATTAGATTGCATTAAACATCAGTTTTCAAAAGTAGATGCCAGTTTTGAAAAGGAACTAGGGGGTCATAGTATGTATTTTTTCCTCAGAGCCAGCAGAGGTTCTAGGGAATTGACTTGAACTGCAGGGGGTAGTCAAAAGTTGAGAAAAATATACATTCAAACTAGTGACCTTATCGCTGTAAAATGGAAGAACTTTGAGGTTAAATCTTCCTCTCATAATCTTGACTAGCTCTAGTAGTGAGTCTGAGTTCGGTTTATTTTCATTGTGCAGAAATATTTATCCTTGACATGTTGGACGCAGCTGAAAACCTTTGTGCATCCTCGGCACTTCCTAGTGCTTGGAAGAAATGACAACTTCAGAATAATTCTTTTGCCTAAGTTTGCTCTTACCAAATTGTCAAAAGGAAACTGAACACTTCCTTTCATTTATTGCAAAACTTAAAGTATCTCTTTCTCTGGCAGGAATCGACTTTAAGATCAGAACAATAGAATTAGATGGAAAGAAAATCAAGCTACAAATATGGTAAGTATTCCAACGTACTTTAAGTTTTCAGTGAGTATTGAATTAGTCTTTGAGCAGGAATACTTCATAGCTTTTGAGCCTGGGTATACCAGAAGTTTCATACCTCTTATTCATTGTCTGTCCATAAGGCTTATGCTTTCTTCTAGCTTGCTCTTGGAGTGGTTCTGCGTCAGTAGCACAGGAAATAGCCTGTTCACATGCGAACATTACAGCAACTTCCCATTTTATCAAAAGCTGTCCTCTTAAATGCGCTTTTAGCTATTCCGTGTGAAAGAGAAGCATTAGCTCCATAGCCATAAACTGAAATATGCAACCCAATAAAATGTAATCTCCTCTGATACTATGATACCTAGTTGTACTCACAGAGGCACAGGTGAATGATAATGCTCCCATTCCTTGCGTGGTGGGTTAGTAGAGACTGAGCCTCCTGGTAGCAGCAGATGAGTATTTCTGGAGTAGCATTATTACACATGCCAAACTCTTTAAATGCTACTGGTGAATGTAGGGCTCTTGCTAATTTCTCAAATTTTAGAAAAGATAGTTGTGATACTTGCATGCGAGCCAGAATTCTTGTGACTAAGGAAGTGAAGTGCAAGAAGTGGTTGGTAGAAGTTTTCTGTCTGTAATGTAAGTCAAAAAGCTGTTTTTTGTCAGGCCTTTGGGGTTCAGCTCCCCCTAGGTGTGACTAGTAGCCAAACACTTTGTCCTCTTGTTCACTCACAGACAGATACTGCTTTGAAGTCATCTAGGATAAAATATCAGCACACTAAGGTACAGTGGCTGATTTTAATGGCTAACTGTACGTGAAAATGCGCTATCCTAAAATATTTTACTGCTGCATGTTTTAATTTTTGTTTAATGCAGGACTTGGATACATCAGAGCTGCCTTTTTTAATTATTCTAGGGAAGGCTTTGTAGTGCTGAGTTTTATTGCTTGCATGAAAACTTAAATGCTTTTGTGCCATATTTATGGTGCTGCTATAACCACTGATGTAAGTAGGATAGCTTGGGAGTGAGGAAGATGTTGAGGGCTGAAGAAACTTGTGCAAACAGCTTCTAAATAGTATTTTTTCATAATGAGTGAGTATCAATACATTGTTACTCTGTTTAAAAAGACATCTCTAAGTACAGAAGAGTGTAAAGATCACCTCAACAAATACTTGTTTTCACTGAATTTTAGGGATACAGCAGGCCAGGAGAGATTCCGCACAATCACAACAGCTTACTACAGAGGAGCCATGGTGAGTGCTCTCACTTCACAAAAAGTTAGGCACAACTAGTGTAACTGGTTTGCTGTTCTTAAGGTAATATCATGTAAGTCTTCAAATGGAGGATTGGATAATTGTGGCTTGAGATGTGGGGAATAAAGTTTGTGGTTTGGTTGGGGTTTTTTTGTTTCATGTTTTTTGTTTTTCATTTTTTAAACCTGCTGATGCTTTGTCTGGTCCTGTTTTTGTGATGAAACTTCAAGCCCTATTGTCTTTTTTAATATAATTTAAAATTCTGCAGATTATAATTAAAAGCTAAGTTGCCAAGCTTTAATCAGACAAATTTTTTTAATGCATTTGAAATGTTTGAAAAATAGGTAATGAATGATTTTAATATTAAAAGTGTATTTCACTGCATTGCTTTTCTTTCAGCCAGTAGAGAATGCAAAATCTGGGCTAGAAATACAGTCACCTGCAAAAGCTACTGTTACTTTTTCCTCCATCAAGAATGATTTGAAGTCAAATAACTGACTTAGAGCCTGGACTCTTTGTGGTACAACTGCCTGTAGTGGTTCTTAATGCAGTGATTTGAGATACTGTATTTKGGGACAGTGTTAATTTCACCTTGCTGATTACTAGCTATGCTGCTACTACGTGTTCTTACTGCTTTGTATGAACAGATCCGTTCCATTCATAGTTATGTGGGTCCACATAACTCCACTGTTACGGAATACAGATGGGGGAAATTAGTAATGGTTGTGGCTCTGTGTCAGAGCTTTCTAGTACTTAAAAAGGTTTTGGCAGTGACATGGTCTTCTCCCCACCTCCCAGTCCGTGGCCAAGGACTTTTCTTTGTCTTGTGAGGAATGATTGGAAAGGCAATAAGGAATGGAGGTGAACCTGGCAATCTGTCCTTAATGCAGCAGTTGTGTGGTTTCCCATGCTTTGCTAATTGGTGAGAGCCCACGCTAGTGTACATACGTAACTGTCAGAAAGAGCCAAAGCTTCTGGGAGAGCACCTAGTGTCAGCTTTGCTGTAAGTATCTACTGGCCCCAGCAGATTGGATCTCACGGGTTTGTCATCTTTGACTGCTTAAAGCTGCTGCTTCTAAACTTGACTTTAACAATAGAGTCCTGGTTGCTGTTGTAGTAGAATTTCTCAACTTTTCCTGACTACAGGGTAATAATTTAAAACTTCATATAGGTGGTGTGTTTGACCTCCAACAGTGGCAAAAGATGTTAAATAGTAATATTTTGGGTAAGCTCTCAGCAATGGCATAATGCTTTGAGAAAGGACTACAGGTGCATAAGTTGTATGTTATATTTCTTGCAAGTGTAATCAAACCAGCAGCATACATCAAAAGTCAACCCATAGTGCTAGCTCATCTAACTAGATTTTCTTAATTTTATTTAGGGAATTATGCTGGTGTATGACATCACAAATGAAAAGTCTTTTGACAACATAAAAAACTGGATAAGAAACATAGAGGAGGTAGGTGCTTTGGAAAGTACTTCTTACTCGTTCCACCTTATGATTTCCCTGGGGCAAATAATAATCAAGTAATTATTCACTTTCATTATAGTAGCCGACACATATGGCCAAGTTAGACTGTGCAGTGAATGCGACAGTGGTTACTAATGGGGAGAATATTATCTTGTTCATCTAGGGATAGAAGGTAGAAAACTTAAGTTTAAAAAGTAAGCATTAAAGTGTTTCAAAACTGCTCTTACTATATGATTTTTATTCTTTATGCTTTTGGGTGTGTCTAAGGAATGGGAAGGAGCAAGCTCTTAGGGTGTGTACCTTTCACTGGRATGATGACAGATCTGTCTAATTTCAGTTGTTACAGTGTTGTGTGTTTGTCCGATTAGAGATTTTTGATTTTTTCATCTGGTCTTGGGTAAGCTTCCTTCCTGCTAACTCATTGTAAATTATTTAATGGGACATGCTGTCAGTTAGGGATAGGTCATTATGAAGTTAGAGGAAAAACCTTAATTTTAGTGAAGCTGTAGTTAATTRACAGAATCTTACTGGTTTTTTTTCCTTAAACATAAAATCCATGGGCTTTTCTTTACTACTGTTCTTTGGCTCTTAAGCAAAATTCCTGTATTAGTGATGAATATGATCCTATAGTGACTGGGCTAGAAAAGTTCTCTTGTTGAAGTTCTCTTGCTGAAGTGACTATTACTTAAAAGTCTYTATTAATAATCTATTTTAAAAATGCAAATGTATCACATAATGATACTCCAACCAAATAACCCAGGTGTCCATTCACCACTTTGACGTTACATTTCCAGAGTAGCCAAATGCCTGTGCATGTGCGCAACCTGGTACAGAGCTCATGGTACTGTATTTGATCTGTAATAATATTCAAATTTAATCTAGGAGTATTTATTCCAACCTATTTTAATATTTAAATATTAAATTGCCTGTTTCTAAAGTCAGTCTCTTTCTCAGTAACGCCTTCTCATTAGGTAACTTTTTAAAAATAAAATATTCATTTGTAGATGAGTTTAACACATAAGTTTCTTTTAAATAATGATGCACTTYGTTTCTGATAATAATTTGTTTCTTTTAAATAATGATGCACTCTGTTTTTCTTCTTTCAGCATGCCTCTTCAGATGTAGAAAGAATGATCCTGGGTAACAAATGTGATATGAATGAAAAAAGACAAGTCTCAAAAGAAAAAGGGGAGAAGGTAAGCTTTGGTGACTTACCTTATTTAGAAGCCTACTTTTCTTAGGATTCTGGCTGCTGGATATTTGGTATGTTTCAGGCATATGAGAGATAATGGGCCTCAAACCTTTTGTTTCAGAAACTTTTATATGTTATAGGRTGCCAGGTTTGGGTTTTTTGTTTTTAAATAGCACTTGGCTGTCTTCAAGTTTGAATAAACTTAATGGTACTATTGTCTTGAAGGGGAGAATGTTGACCTTTGCTATAGCGTGAAGTATTCTAAATCTCAATATAAAGCTTTGTATATAGTTTGATGGTGTTGGTACTCAATTCACCATGGTGGTTACTTACTCTTGTTGTAAGTACTGTTATTAAAGTAATTAGTTATTCGTTATTCTGCAGAACAAACAAGCAAGTAAAAATACTATATAATCTATCATGTACACAGCTGAAGTAGTGTAGTTGCTAGTAACACAACTTGTGGGATGATTTTAGGTAGTTATCTGGTCCATAAATCTGTATCAATGAAGATTCTATCTTCATGTTCTTTTAGGTCCTAAGAAAGTCTTTTTGTGAGCAATTAATCTCTTTGTTGGTTTTGAATTTACATGAGGGTATGGCCTGTTCTAATATTTTGTCTAATTGTCCAGTAACTTTAATGTTTTTGCAAGAGAAAAGCAGAAGTGAAGCTTGTTTGGTTTTGTTTTTAAAGCTTGCTGGGGCATACAGCATCTATTCTATTATGAACCTATGTGAAACATTCCTTTTACAAAAGAACTTCAAAACACTGAAACACTTTAACCTCTCTTCCAGTTAGCAATTGATTATGGAATCAAATTTTTGGAGACAAGTGCAAAATCCAGCATAAATGTGGAAGAGGTAAGAGATGGGTGTTACTCTTACGTGTGTTTCTTGAACYACTACTATGGAGGCATGTTTCATGATCTACTGGGCTTTTTGACCTGATCTGGGACCTGAAGTCCCAACTGTGCTCCTGGGTCACCAATCTTGTTATATTTAGAGAGCTACTGTAAAATCCAGCATTTCTTGTTTTCTGATGATGTCTGGAATTRTTTTTTAAATGGGTGTTAAGAGAGTGGTTTACTATTATCGTAGGAAACAGTTGCTTTAGACTTCTGTACCTCGCTACTTAAATTGCAAGTGGTTTTGGACAGGGAATAGGTGTAACTTTAGAACAATGCTTTGTGCAGGAAATTGGATTCAAGATTCTTTCCTTTCAGAATAACATGCTACTGTGTCAAGAAGCCTTCAGGTTACCACTAAATATGTGCTGTGCAGATGAGACTGAAGATTTGTATGTTAACCTGAAACATCAGCATAGATAAACTGATGTTAGAGGAGGAAGAAGGCTTATAATACTCTATCTATAGACTTGCAATCTGTTTTCCTGCAAATAAATTTTGTGCTAAAAACACAAGATCCCTATTTATGAGAGCATAAGGAAATAGAATCGGAAGGAAGAGTGGCTCAACTCCAGTCTGTCTTACCATGAATCACTCTTGTCATCTCAGGGAGGGTGGGGAGAGGATCTTAACTCTATGAAAAGCGTGGGCAAGAAAATAATACAATATCAAAAGGCAGTTACATTGAGATTCATTCATTCAGATAAGGCAGACTTGTTCTTAAATGTTGTTCCTGTACCTAATCATCTAAAAGCCTTTCCATGTGTATTGATGGGATACCTTTTAAAAGTCCTCCAAACACATACTTAATTCAGATCATGCAGCTAACAAATTAACTAGAAACTAAAGAGATTCTGCCTGCCAAGCGTTTTTTTTTCTGATTGCAGGATGATTTTTACACAATACAGTGAGAATGGACTTATTGGCATTGTGCTGCATCTGGAATAGTGCTTGACCTGATTTTCACAGTGTCATTATGATTCTTACAGCAGACAATGGAAGTGTGAACTTCAGCAGCTGATACCAATGATGGATAGCAATAAGTCTCCTAATAAAAAGTAGCTAGCTTCTTCATTAGTTCCTCCAAATGGTTGACTTGCTCTTTCATGACATGCCCTGCAATTTCATTTTAACTCCTGTAGGTCACTAAATGCACAACATTAGTTTGTGCTTACTCCAAATGACTTGACTATCTGAATGTTTTTTTAAATTGTCACATGAATAGTGAAGAAAGCATTAAAAAATGCAGCTGGTATAGGCATTCAGCAGTAACAATTGCAGTAACTATTTTGTCTTCTTTCCACCAAACGCTTAACTCGTGGGAAATGACACAATTGTGATATTCTTGTGCTCAGAAGTGAATTAATTTATTTTATTTGTTGTGATTTATTTGCATTAAATGAGTGTCCATCTTTGGATACATTCTGACCACAATGAGAGGGGAAGTGTTTACAGTTTTTTACATTCTGGAACTGTCCCTGGATTGTTGATATCTCCAGATAGCCTAAAATCTTGCTTTTCCTTGCTTCTGGAGAATTGCAGCATTTTTCTGCTACAGAAGTTTCTTTGCTCCTTCGTAATTGAAGTCTGAGATGCTGAGATTTGCCAGGGTGATTTTTTTTTTTTTTTTAATAGGTATGTTGGGAACATAAATAACGTTATAGATAGCAAAACTTTTGGAGGACAGAAAGCAAGTTAACCTTAATGTGAATTCCCAGGCATGCCATCCTCAAACTTCTCTGTGGGTTTCTAGTTGCGATGCACAGTACAGTTTGGCAAAAAAAAAAAAAAAAAAAAAAAAAAAAGAAATTAGTGTATGCAGCCTGCTCTTCAGATTTTTTTTTTTTTTTCTCTCCCCAAGAAGTGTATGATGGGAAAGTCTGTTCACTTGCTTCAAAGATTGGAGGGATGAAGACTGAAAATAAATATTTTTTTCTTCTAAAGCATGTTTATTGTATATAGAGTGCCTTGCTACTCGAAGTGCTAGCAGTGGCCTACAGAATACTGTATTGTTAATGCATCTGGCTACTCCAAATCTATCTTACTTTTAATGTGTTTTGTGACTAACTCTCTTTCTTTTTTTTTTTATTTCCGCTCCTCACCAGGCATTTTTCACACTTGCACGGGACATTATGACAAAGCTCAACAGAAAAATGGTTTGTATTTCCAATTGGCATGCAAACTAGATACATTGAAATGACTGCTATAATAATTGGTTGAGTAGTAGCCCTACCAAACAATTCCTGGGGATTACAGTGGATGCTAGATCAAATTTGAGCAAACAGTGCTTTATCACACTTTATTACACAACAGTGTGTAATTGTTCTTTATTTTGCACGAACATTGACATTGGGCAGCCTGAAACTGATGTGTTCTTTCGAAATGTAACAGTGTGATCCTTGCTTTATTAAACGTCAAATTATGTAGTCACTCCTTCAGCTAATACTTGAGATCTGGATTGTTGGATAAATGTTTCTTTTTAAAATAGGCAGTTTTGCTGAGTGATTAACAGAGTCTAGATAATTGAGGAGCTCAAGTTGCAACAAACTTCTGCTCTGGTTATTGCTTTGCAAGGAGGGAAATGGGGAGGGAAACTGGGAAAGCTAGACTTATTTTTTCTGCATTTTATGATGTTGATACTCTTTTCTCTTTCAGAATGACAACAGTTCATCAGGGGCAGGTGGGCCAGTAAAAATAACAGAAAATCGATCTAAGAAGAGCAGCTTCTTTCGATGCACGCTACTTTGATGAACTTCTAATGATAGACTGCAGCACACTTAGAACCTTTTCTGCTTCTTTGAAAGCACAGGGTCACAAAGCCTCAGAAATAATACCACCAAGCTGCTGCTGAGAGCTCCATTGAACGTAGACTGCGATACACAAAATACCAAGCGGATTTTGTTCACTAAGCCTATTGACCTGTCAGGCTCTTCTTTCTCAGTTATGGAAGCTATGAAGTGGAGACACAAATGCAAGAATTAACTTGTTTTCCTTTTTTACTTTCTGTTTTATTGCCTGTTGCAAAAGCTGCTATGTTTCTTTTAACTTTGCACATCCATATTGGCCTCTTACTGCCTGTTACAGCACAATCTTACATTTGTTTTTGCACAGTTTGACTTGTAAGTAAGATTCTTAACAGATTTGTGCAGGTTTTTCTTTCTCTTTTTAAACAAATTTATTTTCAAGCAGAAGAGCCAGGGGAAAAATTAAATCTCACTTCCATTATTTTCTATGCTGTATGCTTGTGGCCATGACTGCAGTATGGATGTTGACACTCTAGTGATGATAATTACTGTAGCAATTGGCATTTAACAATTTGTATAGGTTTTGTCTCTTAGATGCACAAATCTGTTCATGCAGAAGCTATGGCTTCTATTCTGAATGTAGTATGTTGCATTTCTTTCTTTGGCAGACTTAGCAAAGTTGTGTTCTGAATGGCTAGTCACTGATTCACAGATGCACCTTTCAGTTATTTGAATAAACACAGTGTCTTTCCTCACTTAACTTCCCTTTGTTAGCTCAAACTGTCTGCACCTTTTTTTGTTTCTGATGAGGAAGTACACTCTGGAGTTGAAATCATCGTCACAAATTGGCCTCATCGCTATCACTTAAGGCTTGTGGAAGCTGAATGCATGAGTTTTGAGTAACCTCTTTGTGGATTCATTTGTTCAGAAATGACTGCTTCTAAAGGTGACTTCCATTTCTACTGTAATTCTAAGGATAGTTCATTAATGTCCGTAAGCATTGACCCTTGACAACAGAGGTGTCCGAAAACTAGCTTCCGGTGCAGTTGCTAAAGTTTATCAAGTTCTGGCACTAAGGAAACGGTCACATTAGGGCTGTAATGTACTATTAATTATGCAGTTAATGCTGAATTTGTGAAGCCCTCTTTGGTCTGCTCAAGCAGTTAAGTTATTTTTTCATCAAAAACTGGTACAGTGACCTAGACTGTTAGAAGCAGAGTTGAAACGTAGTTGCCTTTTTTACTCAACTGAGCATTGTATAACCTAGTCTTTGTTCTACTACTTTTTTATTGTCTTCTGAAAAAATTTCTCAATGAGTAATTAAAACAGGTGCTTTAGTTCTGTTGATGTGCCAAACTTGGACCATTGTAAGCTTTAACTGCAAGTTTGTGTCCAGCATATTTCTTATTAGGGGATAGGTGCATTGTCACTGTCAAAGTTAACGTCTGATGTGCTTGCTTTTGCTTCACTACATTGTCTAGAGTTGTAAACAGCGAGTTGGCTGTTACCACAGATAACCACTTCATTTTGTGGTGTCAGGTACTGAATTTGTCATCTCTGGGTCTGTTGTAAATATTTTGAAAGTGAACGGGCCAATAGCGTTAGATTTAAAGACTTCAGATTTTAAAAAGTTGAATGTTAGTAGCTGGTTCCATAAAGTCTTAAGTCGTTATCAACCTGTCCCCACATGTAGTTTAATAGAAATAGTTATTGTAACTAGATGGTGAATCTCATAAACTGCTGTTGCTGCACTAAAACAGAAAAATCTTCATGGCAACAAGGTTTAGTAAAAAAACAAAGCAACCCTAACTGCTCTGTTGTCTACCCTTGATGTTTTTCTCGGRCAGGCTAAAGCAGTTATGTTTTCTGTATGGTTTAAAAAAGTGCTTCTATACAGAAAGTGTTGTGACACCAATTATGAATGTTGTCTATTTTCAGTAATTTACCTCTGACTTAATTTGGTGTCGTAATACTTTGATTTTTATCTCAGGGGTTGTCTGCAAACCAAAACTGACATGTTCTGTGTTTGGCACCATTTACAGAATGCTTTGTATTGTTTTTCCTGTCTTCGCTGTGTGGTTAAATGTTCGTTCAATATTAGTCTCCATGAACTTCCCTTTGAAAGAGCCTGTAAGTAGTAGAGTCTATGAAGTGCTTCTTGAAGCAGCAGCAAATTGGGGTATCTGCTCGGGGAGGGGGAGGGGGGGAGAAAAAAAACTTGCTATTTTCTTACATTTAGCTGTGCTAAACTGTACATAAATGTGAGGTAAGACCATAGGAAATTCACTTTRTGCATGATAAAGTAATGCAGTAAATATTTCACTTTGCTAATGTTCATGTAAAGTTCATCTTTTTCTATTTGTAGAAGAATTTAATGCAATTTTGTTGTCCCCTGCTGAAACTGAAGAATTCTAATTTCATGTGGTCTTATGGATAAGGTAAAATGCAGATTTCTCTCTCTTTCTTTGTTGTTTTGCCCCCACCCCTCTTCTCCAGCAGTATTAAATGGCTGAGTGGCTGCACTTTATCGGTGTGCTAACTTTTGGTCAGTATAGACCTCTTTCTGTGTACAGTCTGCCCTGTCAGACATTGAAAAATGTGCTGTATCTTAGCGTGCAAATCAGCTGTATGTTTTATTGGGAATTTTTTTGGCTATATTTTCCTTTAGACAAGTGGGTGATGATAAATGGTATGTTCTGCCTATGCATCAGATGCTGGGTACTACAGGCTTTTCTAATATCACTATGATTGTTTTGTGCAGTCTCTGTTGCTACTTTGCTCAAGACTATATAATCTAAATTTTGAAGGACTCTTAACTATACCTCAGTCAACTAGTTAGTATTCTAATGTCCATTAGAATGGAAGTCATATAATTATTAAGCAGCAAATGTATTTCTGTTTTGTTCCAGAAATTGCCATTAACCTTTCAGGAAAGGCAAACTTTTTTTGGTGGATTTCAATAAAACAAAAATGCTGCTTCTGCTCTGGAGTTTTATGAAATCTTTCCCTCATCCCCATGTCTGTGCACTATATCTTGACCGATATTTTTCTAGATGGTTTAAAAAAAAAAAAAAAAAAAAGCCAAACAAAACCCAAACTGGTTTCAGTGCTTTGCAATTTTAGCTTTCAGTCTGTGCTCAGCAAAACATGCACAAGAGGTTTTTGTTGAGTGTATATAGAATATTTGGTTTACTTACTGTCTGGAAGTTCTATTATTGCTGAAGCTTAAACCACTCATGAAACTTAACGCAGCTCACTTTTCTATTTGGGCGACAGTCTCAAAAAACTCCGATTGACTTCTCAGACCTGTCGTTCTTTTTACAGAAAGTATTTCCCATTGTAAGTATCTTTCCCATACTAGTCTGCTGAAGTCAAGTGAATTAAGTGGATCATTTTCACAAGTGAATAAAGGAGTCTTGATATCACATATATATACATATCACGTTAAAATATTGTGAATGGATAATGATTTGAAAGTACATGAATAATATGTAAAATGCATAAATGTGTTATTTGTGAAAATGCATCTGTTATTTGGTTATCTATTAATGTAACTGAAATTTTGCAATGTTAAACTTCTTAAGGATTGGCCTGTAGGTGATAATAGGTCTTTTTTTTCTCCTCCATTCACTGAATTGCTTATGCCATTCTCATTCTTATAAATAAAACTTGTATTTCTTTCTTACACAAAAGCAGGATTTCCATTGATTTTTCTTGTTTCTGGTGAATTTAAGTTTTTTTTAGTGCATTCCTATGGCCTTATGAACATTTTTGCAAATAAAACTTCAATTACAGTTATTTTAATGCTATATAGCTACTAAATTCAGAATAAAAAGTATAGTCCTTGAGAAAATGCTTAATTTTGAAATAGAAGTGTTCTACTGTGTGTGTTTAAGCACATTTTATCTCTGGTATAAAGGTGTAATGTGAAAAGCTCCTGCAGATAAAAGTGATCTTGTCATGTGGTTAACTTGTAAACCTAATCATTAATTGTGTATTGATGTGTATAGACAAAAAACCAAACCCAACCACTAAAAAAAACTTCACACTCCAATGGTTTTATTATTCCATGTGAACTTTTTTACAACGATGTGTGTCTCAAATAAAAGTTACATAATGAAAAGTATTTGGAGTATTTTGTATGAAATATTCCACGTAGTTTTTATACAGTTGGCATTTCCACTYTATTTTCGATACATCTGTTGTGGAAGGGTGTCCAGCTGAGTTGCATCTGTAAAGCTTTAGTTAACTTTAGTGGCAAACCACAAGGGTTTTTGTATGWCTTTGCTTGTTCCTAAACTTGATGGTTCTTTAGATTTCTCCTGAAATATCCTCTATTCCTGTAGTGACTGCTTAAGTCTAAGTATATTCTTTCAATGACCTTCAGCTTCATAAGGAACCATTTTTCCAGACATTTAGTGTCATGAAATACCYTTCCAAAGTAACTTCTGAGCAATGCCAGTAAAGATAACATGAGACACAATCTCCAATTTGATTAAGAATTATCTACTCACTTAAGCTGTTAACATTTTCTTTGTTGTTGTTTTTAATCAGTGTTATGTGAAAGGTATGACTCTTAAGTAACCTGAAGCACAAATATAATTAATTAATATAGCAAATATTGTTTGTCCAGCTTCCTTCAACACTGAATATTGAGGGATTTGACAGAAATATTTGTTGGCTATTATATTAGTAATAGTTCTTGACTTTCAAATTATTGTGGTTTGGCAGTAACTCACAATTGGTATGAAAATCAGCAAACCTAAGGAAAGAATGGTTTTGTCTACCCAAGACAAAAGCAGATTAATGGTTCAGACACCCAAGTGGGCACTCTAAAGRATAAATGGGAAACGCATGGGTGACAAGTAGGTTCTGAAGTTTGTGCTTTTTACATGTTCATCTAATAAACTCTACTTAGCTGAAAGGATGTTTTGCCTCTTTACCTTAAGCAACAGAAAGCTCAAGTTACATTCTTGTTACACCTTATTGTTTGTTTTGTTGTGATTTTTTTCAGACTGCTTCTGGCAGACAAGTTTGCTGCTTTAGGACCAGYTGTTTAAACATTATCCTGCAGATCCGTTTGATCTAAACTGGTTCTAGATGTTCAGCAGTCCTAAAATCACTTCTGCAAGTCCTTCAGTTCTCACAGAAGTTAGTGGCATGCATCTGCATACCAATAACATTTTAAATACATTTGCATTCTCCATTTGTTAAAAGGAGATAGCAGGCATATTTACACTGCTTAAAAATGGTGATCTGTTACAGTTCTTGGATTTATTTTTGATTGCAGACTAGCAATTACTATACAAATAGTGCACACTTGCAGACCAGAGGCAAGTTGTTGGTACACATGTAGAATGTATCCAGCTTTTATAAGCTGGTAAATTGCCTTTTTCCTAAATGATTCTTTTTCCAACTTGGTTGACTAGCGGCTCTTTAGAATTCTTGAACTATACCGAAGTCATCAATATAATGTAAGATTTCAAAATCGTTTTTCTTTAGAAAGATTAGCATCTTCAAGAGATACCTAGATGAAGCTTTTATGTTGCATAATGTTGTTCTTGCCATCTAGAGGTTTAAAGAAAGGGCATGGAAGGGGATGCAAAACATACTGAAGAGAATTTTTAGTGCTCYAGGATGTTTTGTAGTTGCTTCAAAAAATTTTTACTGTCTTCAGCAGAGCACGTCAGCACTAAGCTTCTGGTGTGAACAAATGTTACATAAATTCCTCTGAGCACATATTCAGTAYATACTGTTCCTTCAATTTGTGAAATAAAGTTGTAAGTTTTGAGCAGGGTATGAGCATTTTCCTCATCTGAGGAATTAACATGTTTAATGAATTGTAGCAAGCATGTGTAACTTGAACTCTACTACTGAATATATTGTACTGACTTCAAAGCAAACAARAATTCTATAAACATTCACTGTGTTGAGAATTTCACCCTATTTAGTCTTAAATACCTTCCTTGAGCAGATGATTGAGATAACTTACTGCAGTTGTGACTTTTTCTGCTTATGCCACCACTCCAAAGGAGTGTCCATGATACACAGCTAYGACTGGTATCCCAAGGCCTCGTGTTAGGCAGCGGTCTCTCAGATTGATGGACTTGTTTCAAAATGGTTTTTGATTTCTCAGGGAAATGCTACCATTGTGCTCACTAACCTTTCTGACTTGGTTTAACACCTTTGTGGAACAGCATAAAGAGATGCTACTGTGAACATGCTTATATTGARAGAGAAAATTGCAGGCTCTATAATGGCCGAGCTGGCACCTTTCTCAACTGCTTGCATTCACAATTYGTGACACTTTCAGCACTATTTCATCCACATCCATACTTTTGTTGGACCACTGGCAATGTGCTTCTCTTGAAAGAAAAGTGCAGTCTTTACTTACCCAGTTAACCACAAGTGAAGTGCAAATTATTATGTCAATAATGCTTTTTTTTAAAAAAAAAAGAAAAGTCGAATGTTTATTTTCAAGGCTGTTTGYGAATCCTTAGTGTTACTTTACTTTCTCTTTCTTTTTTTTTTTTCCTAGGCAACATAGCAACTAACTAGCTCTGGTATGTATTCTAGATGAAGGACGGAATTTTTCCAAGAAGCCCGAGCAAGTTCTGTCCATGAGACTAATGTCTAAGGCTGCCGAGTACTGCTTCTGAGCTTCCTCACCTGAAATGCAATGACTTTCTAAAACTGACATTTATGCTCTGAACCAATAAAATACAGGGAAAAGGCAACCACGTGTGTCTTAAATACTGTTTGTAAGTAATTTTCCAGACTAGCGCTCCCTGTGCTGCATATGGGGATGGGCAATCCTTTAAAAATAGTATTCAATTAATTAACTGTTCTTTGAGTGCCATGTCCTATTTAGCACACACTACTGCATTACTCTGCAAATATTTTACCTGTTTTAAGGGATGGGAGGAAAAAAACCCAGTGAAGCACAAGGTAGGACTGGAGCCGTTCCCTTCCCTGTCTCCCCGAGGAGGTGCCGCGAGACCCCGCTTCCCGCCCAGCGCCGCCTGAGGGGAGCGGCGCCGTCCCGCGGCGCCTCAGGCCGTCTGCGCCCCCCTCCTCACGGCCCGGGGGCGGCCGAGGCCGTGGCGGCAGGTTGGTCTGGGAGGGCAGCCGCACACCCGGGTGCAGGGAAACCTCCCGGGCTGTAGGGGTACTGGCGGAGGCGGTGGGAAGCGGCGGCTCCGCCTTCAGGGGCAGAGGGGAACAGCACGCTGTAGGGTGCGGGGGCCGGGCGCCACAGGCCTGGCAGCGCAAGCGGAGCTGTTTACCGCACGTCCGCCTTTCTGGCACAAAACCCGGTGGTTTCCGTGCACACGCACGGTGTCGGGATCCCAGCCCGGCTTCCAGTAAAGCGGGGCCGCGGCAGGGAGGCCGGCGGGGCCGGCCGTCGCGCACCGACCACTGATCACCTCACGGCGCGGCGGACGGAGGGGACGGCGCTGGGCACCCTCCCCGGGGCCGCCGTGCCCAGACCCGACCGGGCCCGAGCTGCGCTCTCCGTAACCCGGGCCGCCGCAGCCCCGTGGGCAGCCGGCGCCGTGCCGCGGTCTCGGCCTCGGCCTCGGTCTCGCCTAGCCAGGCCCTCCCTGCGGGTTGGGCGTTTTCCTGAGATGGCGACAGCAGGTCATCCCCACCTCGGTCTCTCCTCAGACGTTTCTCTGGGGCCGCTCCCTCGGGGTACCCCACGCCCACCGGCCGGAGGTGCCAGCCAGGGCTGCCGGCCGCCGCGGGTGGCTGCGCGCGCATCTGCCCCCGAAAAACAGCCCTCGCGTGGTSCTGGAACACGGCCTCGCAGGCCCGAGTGGCCGCTGGGGCCTTCGCCCAGGCTCCCCACGGCAGTCCTCTGCAGCTGCGCCCGATGGCCATGAATGTCCCCGGCCCCGTCCACGCTCTCAGTCACCCTTCTGGGGCAAAGCGCTGGGCAGGCCAGGTGCAGGCTGTGCCGTGTGGACACCTCACTGCTGTGCTGTAGTGCTTGGGGGTAAAAACCCAGTGATCTCTGCGTGGTGGTGACTGAGGTTTGGTTACTCCTGGGGCAWTCATGAGGAAGCTCCCCATGCTGCCTTACAGTAAGTGGGCACGGGCGGGTGAGCACCCTGGGTGCAGGGGTGCACAGCCTCTGTCCCACTCCACCTGCCCCGGAGAGCTGGCGCACCCTGCAGAGGTGCCTCGGGTGTCCCACCTGGGGACGGCCTGGCCCGGAGCCCCACTGCGCACAGCCCCATGCTCGCCAGCTTGGACCCATTCCAGCTCCAATGTTTAGGCAGGCCCTCCATTTTCATATGCACTTTTTAATTCATTTCAAGTCACTGTTGTTTTATTTTCGGTGCCTAGCAGGTATTCCCAAGAACAGTGACTATGGCAGGAAACAGACTTTACCAAAAGTGTTTTTAGAAGCTGGTCCTGCTTTTCTGTATTTTCTCACACAGTATAATTAGGCTAGTCCTTCCTCTCTCAGTAGTAATGTAGTTTGCATAAATGGACAGTTATTTAACATGTTTTTAACCACCCTGTCCACATCAGAGATGAAATTGCTAGTTTAATTTTTCTTAAAATTAAAAAAAAAGTTTCTTGACATGGGAAATGCACTCTTCTTTAGAATGTATTTCTTTTGTGGTATTTACTCTGCAACTCTCTAACCAATTTATTTGCGTCGTGGAGATCCTTACTAGAAATTTCAGATGCTAGTGGAAAATGCAATATGAATAACAATTCTTTGAGTTTTYCCCCCCCTCTTTGATTCAAGGGCTTTCGTCTGGCTGGTGTCCCTGCTGCTTTCTTCCCTTGTGTGGTTTGTTGCTGTGCAAATTGGTGGTAGCCATGAAGCATCAGTATGGAAAAATCTGCTCATCTTTGGAGTGGTGTTTTCTGTTATGCTCCAGGAACTATTCCAATTTACCTACAAGAGACTTTTGAAGTAAGTCATGTGRTATTTCCCATTCACTGGAGATTACTTAAGTGTGGAATCATATTGGACAAATAGCTAACAGTATTCAATATCAGCAATTCTTTTGTGGCAACATACTTTCTCAAGAGTTAGGTTTAATTATAGAAAATAAAATGATTGCAGCCTTAAAGCAAATAATAAAACTTAGGAACTTTAATTTTTAAATTTGAGTCTATGATGCAAATTGGAGATCAAACACAGCTAATAGGGTTAACCCTATTAATTAACCCTTGAACTTCCTTCCATAGTAAGGGCCACCTTGTGGAAAGAAAGAGAATTTAAAACAAAAAGTAGTTTATATTTTTTATTACAGCTCTTCATTAAAAGTTAATATTAGTTAGAGCAAACTCCCTTTCAACCATATATTTGGAAGTTTTCATGAGTTATTGTTATTACTGCCTGCCAGTTTTCTTCAACTTATGACACTGTAGCTCTTTCTGTAAAGATCAAAGTGATTAAACAATAATAAACTTTCTAAACTGTGTTTTGCTTAAGGATATAGAATGAAATATTTAATTTGACCTTTRAAAGTGTTTTTTCCCTTTATTTAAATTCTGTCTAAACGAGAACACAAAATTAATAGTCTCAGGTAAGTTTTTGAGAAGTGGGTTCTGGTGTCATATGGTAACCTTTGATATCATGATATGTTGTCTTGTGACTGCTATATAACATGTCAGATGCGTGGCTGTGGTTAAGTACAAAAGCAACATCTTGCTTCACTGACCTGGAATTGCATGCATAGCATTCTGTGATACTTACCTTACCCTGTATTTACCATTTTATGACAGAAATGTAATCTTTAATAACTGAAACAGTAAATGTCCTTTATGGGTAGCTTCTTATAATTCAGGTAATACGTGCAAAACGGTAATGAGGTTGTTTTTGCCAGTTATCTTTCAAGAGATTTATTTCCAATGTTAAACCAAGAGAAAAAGGTACTATTTTTATTTTCACTTTCCAAATAACAAGTGAAAACTTTGATATGTGTTCCAAAAATCTTTCCAAAATCTTTTTGCTTTGGSGAAAAGGTGACCAACACTGATTTTGATTAGTGTATATTTCTCCGTACCAATGAATTAGATACCTGATTCCACTGGACTTTTGACCACTTTTTGACAGTCACATGTGCATGTCTTGTGCGGAGACATTATTGTGTCTATAGCATGCAAAGAAGTATGAAGTCAGTCGGAGCATTTCCTGAGCGACCAAGATGAAGACTGTGTTATGATAACTATGCTAATCATTAGATTACATTAATAATCAAAGATTCAGCTACAGAGGTGGCTGAGATGGTCAGCACCTCTGTATGTTGACTATCTTTCCGCATTTACCATAGTAAATGGTATATAGTTAGAATATTTTAAGTGGTACCATCTATTAATAAAATTGCTCTGTGCTTCTGATTTTCAGTTGGTCACCAAAGACCCTCCATACCCTGATAATATACTACCATGYTCACTAGTTTCACTAATTCAAGATCTAAAGGTTCATGCTCCTTCTATTTTTAAAGGAGATGTCAGATGCTTAAGTGCSTCTTGAAAGACTCCACGGCAAGTCTGTCATTCTTGATCTAGAGCAGTGRTTTCCAACAAGTGAGCTCAGCCTCCCCTGCAGAGGTTCACCTGCATCAAAAGCGAGGTTTAGAGCTCAAGCAAGTTTTCCTAAGAAATTTTCTGCTACTTTTATTTCAAGACATGCAGGGTCCTAAAATTTAAGTATTAGTGAAGTCTCTTATTAGTAGGCTTTAAGTAGTAGAAATGATCTTTTTTCCTTTTAATTTTAGGGAGCAGTTTTATGTATCTCTTTTTAATTGTGTTAACTAATTCAGTGGGTGAACACTAGCTTATCAAAAGTTTAGTGCAACCAACTTAAAGACAAAATACAGTAACAGCTAGTCCTAAAAGGCATATTTGTTCATGTATTCTCTTTGAATTATTTGCATGGGTTTTCCTTCAGGATATTCATACAAAATTGTAGAATCAGAAGACACTCTAACATGCCTTTTCCTTATTTTACTGCTTTTTATGACCAGAAGCATTTGCTATTTTAGTCCCATGACTGTATCTGTAGCTGAGATTGGGAAAGTCATAATTTCAAATGTGAGTCTGTGGACTTCTACTATGTCTCCGTGATGGTTAAAACAAGTGACAATTAATTTTTATAAATAATACCCTCACATATTTGCAAATAAAGTTTAAAAAAAATAACATTTTGAAAATCATAGATTTTTTTGTAAAAGTTAAAGTGAGCTCTGCAGGTGTTCTCAAAAGACTGATTACAAGAGTCCCATTTTTATTGTGTGTCAGCTGAAAAGCGTTCTTGCAGGCAGAAATTTCAGCTTGGACTGAAATCAGTTTTGAAAGAGGAAGGGCAGTCTGTTCAAATACATGTTTCTGTGCTCTGCTAAAGCTAAAATAGGTATCTGTGTGGTGAAGTGGTTCACAGAGAAATAATTTGATCTGGGCCAGCTGCATGCGTTGAAATTAGTGGATAAAATTGTTTGACCCAGTGCTTGTTCTAACCAGAAAGGATTTTATCCATACATTTTTGAAATATGGTCCATACCTGTAGTAACTTGTAGTACCTTGCTCTTCTGTGATTTCCCTGACAAGTTTTTTTTACTTGTTCTTGCTGAAGATTGCAGCAGTATGGAGCATTGCCAGCTCTCTGTCTGTTGCTTTTCTTAATGGCTTTCGACCCTGTTACAATAAACAGTTAACCTTATTTATCTTTTAGGGTGGGACAGCCTAAGAGTTTGGAGTGGTGGGTTTTGGTGGGKTTTTTTTGAGTTGCTAGAGACTTAACTTTTCCAGCAAAGCAAGAAACTGTTCTTTGGATTTATTAAATGCACACAGAAAGCAAAGAACGAAAGAGGCAACATTGGTGAAAAATGTCTGAAGAGTATAGAATCTTCACTGCGCAGCCTCCTTCACTCTTTCACTTTTTATATAGCAATTCCTAAAGGAAAAGCCCTCCTTGATAGTCCTCCAGAGGGCATGTGACTTCTTGTTGAGAAAAATGTGACAATGTGATTTTTTTCAATATATCCTTTAAGAAAAGCACAGAGGAAAAAATATAAAAAGTAGCAAACATTCTGCTTTTGTCTATATTTTTCTAGTGGATGAATTCCTAGAAGATTTTATAAAATTTATGCAATCTGTACAGAAGGAGTTAAAGTTTAGTTCTGTAAAAATAGCTTAGAAATGTATTATGCTGGCAGCTTTTAGGCAATCTGCTGGAAATTTGAATCAGTGAACGTATATATGTAGGATCCTGGTGACTGTACACATATGATGTGTTGTTATTAATTGAAGAGAAGGGGCTGCTGCCTTATTTGATTTTATCAGTGGAGAGTTAGATGCATCCAAGATTACTTGATTTTTATTCATGAATTTTGAYGGCTATGTGTGTTATCATTAATTGATAGAAAACTCCTTAATACGCGGTTGTTGCCATTGCTTAAAAAGCATTTGGCTTTCCTGGGAAGATATTTGGCTCAGTAGCATGTGACTATTAAATTTATATTGTATGTGCCTCCAAAAACATTTTAATATACTAAAGACTATAGGTACCTAGTTTGGTAGAAAAATAATCCTTGAGTAATAACACCTGACTTTCAATTCCTTGTTCCATAGTAAGGGTTCCAGCATTCATGTTTATTTTTACATTTTCTTTTGCTATTGTTTCCAAACTGGAATATATGGGCTTGTGAGGAAGTAAAAGAAGTGACAACATTCCTGACTTGATTTTCTCATCTGTAAGTCACTAGATGGTGCCATTTCACTTCTCTGGCATCAGAAACTGTTTGTCTTACGTATTATTTTTAGTAACAGTTGTTTATTATGTTTTTAAAAGAAAACAAAGTCTTTGGACTTTCGAGTTCTTTTTTGGAACTATCGCTTTTTTTCTGAGACTATGCAATATTTATATTTTGCTTAAATAAAACTAATGTAAAAATGTGCAAGATTTCCAAGTTCTGTTGTTTTCAATTGTCATAAAACTTTTAGTTTTACATTCGTTTACATATATTTTATTGATTTTGATAACGAGACCTGATTTGATAAAAATGCACATTTTAAATGTAGAATTGTTTGAGGGTCTTTTTTCCTTTTCTTCCTGAGGTCTAGGTAAGTATCTGCAGCTAATGTGAATTATGATACGGATTACTTCAGTTGAGGTATAGCGGTTTTCATCCACARACCATTGCGCTATATTTCTCTATGACTGTACTAAGAACTGAAAATAAGAGAGTTAACAGTGGCTCATTTATGTATCTTACTGTAGTCCTAGGATACCACAGAAACAACTCTGTGCAGTTTCATGTAACAGGCTAAAAGTTGTCCAGGGAACTTCTGTTTCATAATTTCRCATTAAAAAGCTACATGGTAATTTAGTGTATTGTCACAACTCGTGTGCTGGTAAGAGTTAGGTACAAGTGAAGGGTATTATTTCCAAGTTTAACCACTTACTTTTCTGTTTAGCTGGTCAGAAATAGRAAGGCTTGCAAAACCATTTTTGCAAAATGGCTTTGACGCATTTTTGTAATAGCTCAAATTGAGAGAATGGCAGCGTAGAACTTAACATTCACAGGAATGCTTTTTATTAATGAAATTACTTATTTTGAATGATCCTAATATCAGGTGTTGATTTGCTGGCCAGCAGTCTTTTCTCAGTGAGGAATGATGTTCTAGAACTGTAGCTGCCATATCGTGGTAGAAAGTCTTTTTATGAGTGGAGAAGGCGCAGTGAGTTAGGTTAGTTATAGAACAACTTTATAAGTTTCAGAAAAAGTACTGAATACGTAAGTTGTCTAAAGCTATGCAGTAAGTGGGTTATGGTTCTAGGTTAGAACATGGGCAGAGCCTCCAGGATGGTCAAGAAAGGCTTTTAATGTAATCAAATGATCTAAAACCGGTACCACCAAAACATTTAACTGGTTGTGTGAGCTGCTTGGTTCCCTGAGGCTTCCAAGCCACCATCTCTTTGTTACTTCTTACTTATTTTGTGAAGAGCCAGGCACATACTAAACGTTCACGTTAAAGAAATAAAGACTTCAGCATATCCTGGTGCTGGATACTTAGTTGTGTCAGCCTGCACTGTTCTTGGCAGTCGGATGCATCCACTCCATGTGTTGTACAGCCGTGTAAGGYGATCCAGCAGTCACTGGTGTTTTTTCATCGAGTCTGAAAGGTGAACATGGTGGGAAATTTTGTGTGTGTGTTGTAAAGTCTTCTGTTTGCTTTTGTTGGGCTTAATTAAAGTACAGGGAATTTGAAATCTGTCTGTAAACGTTTGCTTGTTGAATAGGYAGCCAAAACTGAAACAAGGTGTCAGATTTTAGTTTTCTGTAAYGTTTCTGATTATCTGGCATTTTTGAAATGTAGAACATGTAAATGAGGTCTGTGGGACAGGTTAAGCTCCAGTTTACATTTTCGAGTGATGAAGAAAAATGTTTGTCTTTTTTTAAGTAGAAGGAGAAACCAGGAAAATAAAATAAAGTGGAAATGTTAATAAGATTTAAATATTCTTTGCAAGGTAATAATAGAAACCTCACAGTGTCTTTTGAAATTTTTATATCCCAAGCTGCATTTGTRGTTAAAACCCCCACACACCACAATTAAATCATAAACTGATTTTTCAAAATATACTCAATGCGTAAGAAAAAAAAAAGAAGAAAAAMAAAGATGAAAAAAATTTACAGTTTTCTTGTAGAATTTCAGAAAATTTGATTACTTGGAGATAATAAAAAAGCAATGGTTGGCAGTGGTGCTGGTTGTTCTGAGCCACTTGATGGCATCAGGTCTCGTGAGTTCACTAATCAGTTTCATGTTCTTAAGGTCTTGACAGTAGAAGCGGGAAGTGGGGCAGCTAATCAGGCCGCTATGAAATGAGCAGAGGTACAAACCGATGGTTTATTTGTAGTGTGAAAGTTGAGGGGAATGTTCCACCCAGCAGTTGTCCAATTCTGGGTATCCAGCTACCCAGCCACGGGATAGAATTAATTTTCCCGTGTATCTGTGTAGTTTGCTGTGTTCCTTCAGTTTGGGGTTACTGGGTCTGCTGATCCTGAGCACTGAAATTAATGAAACTCTGGGACAGACAGCTGCAGCTAACACACTGCATGTTACAGGACTCTGGGTTTTTGAAAAGCTCTAATTTCTTTAAAATGACACCTTTTCATTTCACCTCCCCCTTTGTTTGACACCAACCATCTCTTCTCATGTGAAGAACTCTGGATGTTACTTACGTTCCTGCTATTTGGTTGAACTATCTTTGGTTTTATTTTTGCAGTCTTTCCTGCATCCTSACTATGAAGGTAGCATAGCACCATCCTTTATTATCCTGATCTTCATGGGGACTTAGACCTCCTTCACGGTAGGTGGCTGTCTTCAAAATCTGAAACACTGCTTGTTATGCAGGGACAGTGACTTCCTTTTAGCTCACCAGCATCCCAGATAGTGTCTAATATCCTTTATAATCTCTCTACACATTTAGAGCAACTGATGCCTTCTTGAATTTAGGGGGAGGAAAAAATCAATATTTGTTTACTTCATAACTTGGCTTTTGTCAGACAGCTGTTTGAAATGCACAATTCAAGCCTCCTCATGGTTACCACACATCTGAGAACTTAATAGTTCAGTTGTAGCTTTCAGCAATAATAAGACAAATGATTCAATATTAAATTTATATGTTTAACTATGGGTAACAGTTTTAAAGTTGAGGACTAGGTCTTCAACTTAGATGAGAATTAATGTATTGATCTTGCTACAGAGTTAATGAAAATAACATATTGCTTCAACACAGTAAGCTTTGCAATAGCAAAACAACTCCATTTTCTTCCACCATTTTAGCTGAAGTCAAGAAGCCTTTTTTTTTTTWWWAAAGTTTCTATATTTAATATGCTTTTTCAGAAGTTAAAATTTGCTTTTGTTGGGCACTAACTTTTAGGTGTATATATTAAAAGTAACCCTTTGGGGTTGGTTTTCATACATTAGATATGATACATGCAGAACTTTTTGTGACTCAATGCTTCCTGAGCAAATTTCGAAATACACTTAGTTGTGCAAGATGTGTTGTACCCCTACGGTGTTCACAGTGCAGAAAATGTAAAAAGAAGATATTTATCGTGATCCCACTGTACACACCTTTTAGTAGAATGGTCTTGTGACTGGTCAACCAGTTTGGACAATGTGAAGTAAGTTCTCCTTTCTGAAGAAAAAAAGAAAACCTGGTAGCTACTRTTTTGATAACCTCTTCCTGAGAGGAGAAATTCTTGACTGAATSGGGAAGTAAGGCAGTCAGTAAAGCACCTCTGTGAGGATATTCATATTTGCTTACAGGAAGTGAATACTCTTGAGTTTGGACTTGAGATTATATAGTCACACTATAAGTGCATTGTAACACAAAGGAATCACAATTCTTTGTATCACAAGGAAATGGAAGGAGAGCTCTACACCCCTTGTGGCATCTAACTCTCTCACTTCTTTTCTGGCTTAAGTTATTTAGGCTTAATTTCTGCTATTGGAGCCTCACAAATGGGTCATTCCATTTAAAAAGGAGTGAATTGTGATTTTTGTAACCTGATTTAATTTATTATGGTAGCATGTTAACTACATCTGTCTTTCTGATCATGCTTGATTTTTACGGACATCTGAAATGTCCATGTAAGAATGACAAAAGAAATGTCCTGGAAAATATTAAAAAAAAGTGATACCTCAATAGGTTTATTGAATGATAATGGCTAAAGAGCCCAGAAAACATGGGTTTAGATTCTTTCAGCTCAGGCAGTGCAAACTGCTAATACAGTATTAAGGAAAAACAAAAATTCCCATGTGCTTGCATTTTTCAAAGGCAGCATGGATTTCATAGGAGGACTCCATGCAATTAGAGAGTGTTAGAAGTGGGAGTAGCAGGAATATGATTTGTGTGAATCCCTCTTCAATTTGTTCTTTTGCTTAAGAAGTAGTTCTGAAGGAGACATTTTTTGCCTAATGTGTAATATGTTTTCTTTGCTGGAATGTGAGCATATAGTACTTGGCTAAGGTTTTTATGCTTCTTTTTTACAGATGCCAAGGATGTTGCATGCAAGGGAGAGAGATGGATCGAWGTTTCTAATCAGCTGAGCTGAAGATTAAAATACTAATTAAAATGTTACTCTTCTAGAAGAAATAAGAGAAACCGAAGAAACATCATAAAAATTTATTATCTATTCTTGTCTTTAAACACCTGTATTCAAAGAGTAAATAATGTTCCCCATAGCACACAAATGCTGCTTTTTAAGTAAGTTCAAACATTTCAACAAGATGATCTTTATGTGCTTGTTTATGCAAGATAAAAATGCTGGCAGGTGCAGTGTACTTAGTTGTAGGATTATGCTCCTAAATTTCATGTACAGTAAGTATTAATAAGTTATTTCTTCTTTCACTCAAAAGCTTGCTTTTSACACCAAACAATTTTCTTGGTGGTGAAAGGGGAAGAATCTAAAACATAAGTATGAATCTGCCATCTTTAAAGGAGAAAACACATCCAATAACAATTCATTTATTTAAAATCACAAATGTGGTGGTGGTGCTACTGAATGTAAAACGGATCTAAGTGTAAAGTTCTGACTGGAATTTCCCCAGTAGTGTTTAGCAGCATTCAGACCTGAAAGTTATTTTGGGTATAAGCCTGTGCTCATTCATTTTCTGCCTGTGTACTGAAGTACAAGCGTTTCAGACCTTCACTTTAGATGTCAAATTCAAGAGGAATTCTGTAGACATCTGGGGCTAGGCTGGCTAAACCCTATTCTTCCTGAAGTCAATGACATTTCACATTGTCTTCAGTGGAAACAGAGCTAGGTTTATGCTTCTCACTTTCAAAACTGCATAGTGAGACTCAAGAGTATCTAGCTTATGAGATTTGAAACAATACTTTTGATTACTCTCTAATAATTAAATTACTAAATTCAGAGAACTAARTCAGTGAAACCATCTACTTTATAATTGCAGTTTTAATATATACTGTAAAATCAATCAAGATTTCATGATTAAATGGCATCTGCATAAAAGCAGCAGCAACTGCATTATCTCCACATCATTCATACACACACTATAAATAAGAGCAGGATAATAAGACAAGATGCTTCTCTAATTCCAACGGCAGACAGAGGCTGACCTCCATAACAGATTGGTGAGGCTGTGTAGTAGCTCGAAAGTGAGCTGTTCCTCTAGCAGTAGTGTTTTTTCAACACTGAGTTCCTGGGTTTGAACCTCATTAACAATCCATTTGGCTCTCATTGCATTTACACTTGTCTTTTCCTCTAATATTTGTTACAAAGCCACTGGTGAATGTACTAGCATCATTTGCTGTGATTTTAAAAACTGAACAACCTAGTTCAAATTCTGATCTGAAATACACATTGCCCTTTATCTTGTTTATATTCGTGATGCTAAAACCAGTACCTTGATTTAGCAGGGAAGAGTGCTTGTAGCTTGATGAGTGTCTTCAGATTTGATTACCTGTAAGAAAATCTGTGCTAAACAAACCATAAAACTGGAGTTTAGGATTAACTGTAAAATCAATTAAAAGACCCAGACTCAGTAAGCAGCAAACATGAAAAGAATGCGGTGAGGAATTCAGCTCAGGAGTATTCACTGATCATATCTCCCTGGAAAACAAGAGAACAAGGGCTACAGAAAACTTTTGGCTGGTACGTTTTTAGAACACTCGAGGCTTATCATTAGCCAAGAACAAGAGACGTGTTCCACCAATGCAAAATAAATCAGTGCTATGAATGAAAAGGGGCTTTTGTGACAGAGCACGGCATCAAAGTTTGGAGATGTCTTCTTCCTCCTTGTAGATGCCTGGTTTGTAGATGACTCCTCTGTTGTCTTTGCCTCCCTTTTTGCAGCTAAAATAAAACAAATGCATTAAATAATTGTAATTCCAATGAAGGAAAAGCACCACTGGTTACTTAAAATGGTCCATTATGCATGCATGAGATTATTTTTCTCTGTACCAATGCAAATGTCACAGTAGCTTGTTGTTACAAATATTTCAGGAGAACCTATTTTGGATGGCGGAGTCAATGCTGTTGGCAAAGGGATCAGGCTGTAGGAAAGTTTATAAACTTAGTCTTTTTTCCAGAATTTGGCTTTGGTGTCAAACAGTCTGGCTAAATGATCTCTTGTCAGTACAGATTTCTTCCCCTTAAATGGTACGACCTTTGGGAGAAGTTCTTTCTAAAACTCCGTTCCCCTCTTGTTTCACTTACTGTTCTAGGAAAAAATGAAAGGATTCAAAAAGCAATTAGGAGCAGCAATGCTAGCAAAAAGAACAAGAAAAAGAACAAATGGCAATTGAGAAACAGAAAAACTGAGTAAGTCTGTTATTGACCCAGCCTGCTTGTCCCGCTTAGGAAAGGGAGTCTCATTTCCTAACTGCTTGTGGGAGCAGTCAGTACCTAGAGTGGAAGTGGTTTTGTGTTCTCCCTCATACTCACATACAATTCCCTATTTCCTGTCCTTGTATCTTTTAAGGGCTTACATGAGCACTGTTCCAGTAAYTATTATTTTGTGGAAAAACAACCTTATATGGTTGCTTTTCACAAAAAACAACTATTCCTACAATGGCACAATGGTGGCCACTGTGGCCCAAAGGTCGCAGCAAGTAGAGACGTTTAAGCCATATAAACATACTTTGCTGGCAATAAAATAGAATTACTTTGGAGTATATGATACAGGAGAAATAACATCTACAGTGATAAAAACAAATCAAAGCTTGTAGGAAGAGTTAGTATCTTACAAAAGATCAAACATTACCACTATAAAAAATGTGCAAGGTTTTGGACGCAGAAGCACTTCTTTGTGTTGGAAGAAAAATTTGGTTTGACTTTTCCTGTGATGTGACAGCTGGACGTCTTACCTTTTCCTCTTCAGTAGCCAGAAGGCTACCGCAAGAATGATGAGAACTCCCAGAATGCAGGCTATCACAACAGAAACAACAAAACCTAGGAAAAGACGGAAAGCATACARAATAGTTAATTTCATTTACTTGAGAGGAGAAGGTTAGTCTCTAATCTGTCATAACATTTGCATTCTGCAAATGCAGGTTTCCTACAGCCTGCTCATACCACTTTGCAATTATGGAATGGATAACTTTGCATAGAWGTATACTGAAAGGTCCTAATCCCACAACTGGATCCACAGTTCACAGTGCTGTGAATGTAGACACCTGCTGAAGTCACAAAGCCAACATGGCAGGCACAGGCATAGCAGATCAGAAACTTTTTGGATTTCAACACTATAATGTATAAGASAGCATGAGCAAAACTGAAGAACTAAACCCAGGCAACTAAGGATGTTAAATTTGATGCCTTTTGTTTTTTCAAGGCAGAACACCACCACTGAATGTGGACAACTGAAGAGTGATATGCTTTGCTGTTGAGAACATTGGTTAAAGGCATCTAAGAAGGTAAGAATTAATTCAGGATATTAGTATGAAGAACAGAGTGATCTCATGTTTGCAYTGAGATCTTAAGCATTATCATTATAATGCTGTCTTTGATATTGACCTTCATGTATATTTTTGGCATTGAAAGAATTTTTATTTATTTTGGCCTTCCCAAAGATCCTGAAGGTGTCCACTCTTTTCCTAACTGTATTTTCATAATTCATTTACACATTGTTTTTTATATTTTATCAAATGACTGTTTCTCTCTAAGCAACATCAGAACCCTTTCAGAGTGAAGCTGACAGGTTTAATGTATTCCATCTAAATATTTAGATCAGCTGTTGAGAAAACAGAAATGTAAAACCTGGAGTTTAACCTTATCCCATTTAACCCATTAGATGCTTTATTCATTTTAAGTCCAACTGAACAGAAGAAGCTTGCAATCCATGGAGTTGAAGAAAAACTGTATTTTAAAAAGGGGGGGGTTTGTTATAGTAAAGGTGCATCAAATGGACAACAAAATATAACACCAAATACATAATTGTAGAAAAAGAGCTTGTAGTTTGGAGAGGAAAGGTAAGGGGCATTTCTGTTTGATGAGAAGACCTTCTTGCAAAATTTAGTTAGTATTTCAGCATGGTGCTGTAATCAAAACTAGACACCAGTTCCCATATAACTTGTGGGCAGTGAAAGGTTTGAACATTGTAATAAATTTCAGCTGCATGTATGTGAAGCTGATTTTCTTGGAATAGATTGCTGACAGGCAAAATACATTATAAACATGTTTGAGTTTTGCTGAATAATCCTTTAAGATTAGAGACATTTTGAAATGTAATATTTGTTAATAGTGAGAATGAATTTAGATTTTAATTATTGGCATCAAAATGTGGATGACCGAACAGTCATTTGCATTTTTGATACAACACACAGCTCAATGGCCCCATCTTGTGGCGTCTGTGCCCAGGTGAAGATGGCAGCCCTCAGTCTTGACACTGAAAAGGCAGAAAAGTTGCTCCGAAAACCTGCTTTAGTAGGGGTCTAGGGTGTGCACAACAGGATTTCTTTCACAAATTTCTTAGGTTGCCTGGCCCAAGCCATGATTCTGTGTATGGCCTCTTCTTCCCTCCTTAAGAAGCGTGCTCTGTTCCTACCTGTGGTACAGCTGGCTGCATCAGGCTGGGCACTTGCAGCCAGCTACCAGGTGCACTTTAATTGTGCTTTGACAGGAACCTTTTTTTTTCGTTTTTTTGTTTTTTTGTTTTTTTTTTTTTCTTGAGGTGAGGGGCTGCACCTGTGAGGGAGCCTTTGTGACCATAGTAGGTGGAATGTGAGATTACAGGGGTGATGAATACCTTTTTTGAAATGGGTAGAAGATTTTTCTATGCTTCACTGATAGAGTCAATGAGCTTTTGTAATTAAATATATTTAGACTGAATGGGGTTTCTATTAAAGTAGCACTAAGCAATGCCTTTCATAGCCGTAGAGACCAGTTCTTGGGTGAGAACAGCAGGATGGGCAATAGCCCATACAATTCAACTCCGGTAAGTCATGCCAACTTTAAAGATACATTGAAAATGCTTTTATAGCTGSTGTCACCTCTGCATGGGAGCCAAATAATGTGGCTTAGCAGAGGGAAAGCCAAATGTTATTCTTGGGTTTGGCACTGGTTCACAGCAACAATTTTGAGAAAGTCACATCTGGGTTAAATTTTCCCCCATAGATGGAAATAATAATGCTTACACTATTTCTGTGAAGTGTTTAGAGATTCCTGGATGAAAAGCATAGTATCTGATTTTCAGTTACTGCGATCATGGATTGTAACTCTCTACCTTTTACTTTTAAGTACTGAGTGTGATTTACAGAGAGAAGGTAGTCAGGTGCTGAAAGGTTAGCTTAAGAAACAGACTGGCTGCATTTCTCATTTCTGACTGGCCAGTCTGACTCAGAAAATCACTGGTTCATAGATGCGGTTAGCAATTGGCAATATACCCTTGCCAAATCCACCAGGCTTTGAATCTTGATGAATTGAGAGGGTAGGAAAAAGTAAAAGTTGGATCTCTAGGATTCCATGGTGAACCGGTTTTAAACGTAAGGTAGTTGCTCACTCCAGAACTTCTGTTACGTCAGTAAGTGTTTCTGCTGTGGCATTGCTATAGTAGATTGTTCGTGCATGGATTTATGAAAGACCCTGCAGAGGAAGCCTTACAGTTTCAGAAACTTGGCAGCCGTATTGCAAATCCTGATTCTGCTGTTTAAAATCATTGTACATAATCTGACTTGAGCAGAGATTTGAAGGGGATTACTAAAATAGACATTCTGGACCCAACTAGTTCTCTAGTTGGCAGCCGGTGTTTGAGATTGGAGGTTTGGGAAGAAAGTTTTAACCCTCTTCCTGGTCATATAAGAATGCCATAGGGGAGAGGGATATTTCTAGTTGGCCAATCCACCAAAGCAGAAAAAGGACTGACATACTCTAGTTCTTTCCCTTTTTCACTATTTAGCCATCTTTTAGTTTACTCAAAATAGTGTTTGTGCAACTAATACCAGTTTGTATATTAGCCAGGGGGCTATTAAGGATTGTTGATGATTTGGTAAACTTGTAATTTTCTTACATATTTTGGTTAGAATCTAGCAACAAGAGAACTACTAGTGTAATTCTCATTTTAAAATGAGATTAAATTGAGGCATTGTTCTATAACCATTATACTCTGCAAGTGGTGGCATAGGGACTTGATAAGAGGCATGAAGATAGAACAGAATATTATGACTATGGCTTTATATAGTATACAATGAGAAATCAAGGAACAGAACCAGCAAAATCCCGTGTGACTTGTGTGTGCCCTGTATGTGAGTTGTATATAGTCACAGAAATAACTTTTGTCTAATGCAGAATCATGTTACAGTCAAGATACAAGGTTTCCACTTGTTACTAACATAATACAAACAAATCAGTTTTCTTAGCTAATAAATTGTTAGGGAGGTTGTTCTGTTACTTATTCTTGACTCTGAAGCAGTAAGATTAAGGTTATTGCTTACTGCAGAGAACTACATGTGAGGAGAGATTGCAGAGAGACTTCATCATGCATAGCAGAAAGGTATTCATGATCTTCCAGAAAGGTAAAAATCTTATTTTTTGTTAACACATGAGCTGATGCAAGCTGTGATAAGATACCTTTGGCAGCAAATAAGTAAGGAGGCAAACAGAGAAATGACAATGAAAGCAGAAAAATGCTTCAGCTGCTTGACTGGAAGGAATTAGTGTGGACACTTACAGTGCTCTGCACTGTAGTCTCAACAGGCTTGGGGACCTTTTTTTGAGGTATCGGAAATGAGTGCATTCCTAGCTTCCAGAATGAGGATGGGAGATGAAAACTACTCAGCTATTTTTGGGGAAAATCAATTTTCTAGGCCTTTATTTACAAACTGGAAGCTCTGTACAGACAGAAGGGTCCTTGAGAACCTGAGCACCTTTCAAGATGCTCAGTAAGAAGTACAAAGTCATATAGTGATGACTTTACTCATCAGGTGTAACATCTTCAGCTCCTTAATCATACATTAAACAAAAGGATATGTTATGCCGTTTCCCTGCACCTCAAAATTGGGAAGTCTCTCTTCTCTTCTTAGATCACTGCCCCTGCTTCTGTGCTGCAAGTTAAAATAGTTGTTTCTCTAGTCAGTAGCTTTCTGCTGAGTGTACAGAAATGAGAACCTGAGGTAGTTTGGATCCCTGAACTGCACTGAAAGCTGTGTATTGCCTTTAGCACTGTAGCCTGCCCTTCTTTATACACCTGGTCCATAAGGCATCTCCTGAGATTCCACTATGTTAACTGCAGGTAGAATGGTTAATAAAAGAAAAGTCAGGAGGTGCAGCACTTAAGGAGATGTAGTCTTTGTTGCTGGAGCTCTGGGGATTATGAAATGTAGAGATTTAATGCAGAGTTGGAGAACAGGAAGTCATGGCTTGTGGTGCAAGCCATATAGTCAGCTTAGAACTGTTAAATATTTTTTACTCCAGTAAAAATATAGAGAAATGAAGATCTAAATCATTAGAACTCAATGAGAGAAATGTGCTTAAGTAGCAAGGACAGTATCATTAACATACTTATTTAAATAATTAAGTTATGTGCAATGATTCCAGAAAAGGCACTCAAAAGAAAGTTCATGGTAGAATTATGTTCCTCTTATGGGAAGCTTTAGAAAGATTTTAAAATGTTTTCATGAGAACTGAAATGGTCCCCAGCCACAGAATGACTTCTGAAATTGTCTCTGGGTTTTATCTTAAAGATGGAGATTTGCTTCAAATAAGGGCCAAATGCTGCTGATGTTCCACTCTGCTCTGGTTGGGAATTTTGATGCAGCTAATCTGACAAAGAGACCAGCCAACTTTTGGTAACAAATCTAAATCATCTCTGATTTCAGAGAAATGTTTTTTTCTGGGATTTGTTTTGCCTGATCTCTAATTTTCACTTTTCTCTTTTATAGCTTTATATTAGAAAAGATATATTATGAAAGGGGCTGTCTGCAGAGGGGAATGGCAAGAACAGCTACTGCAGTATGCCTGCAGGGAGAACTGTTTCCTGCAGTGGCTATTGTGTGAAATTTCCCAATATAGACAACTCCTGTGTTACCCGTTCTTTCATCTAAACAGTGAAGAAACTAGCAGGCAAAGTTGAAATGATGTGCTAACACGTTTTATTAATTTGAAAGTTTACTGCTTGGCCAATCTTTTTTGTGAAATCTGCTTTTTCTTTTAAAAATCTTTTACTCTCAATTTCAAATAGTATAGTGGCTTGCCTAGATTCATCTGCCTTCAGTGTATGTGCCAGCTTCACAACTGCTTAAGAGTATTTGTTTGCAAGACAACACAGAAATTGGAACAATACATTTTGCACAAACAATATACTCAAATGCCTTACTGTGGGGCACAGCTAAGCTACTCACCACAGATGCAGGTTTTTGTGCACCACCCCATCCCCCCAAAAAACAAACCCTATGCATTGTCATTGTGTAACACTGCATGATTAAGCTTTGAAATCAGCTGTTCCTCATAAGATGGCACATTTTTTTTTCATTTGTAGCACTGGATCATACAATCCAGTATTATGAATTATTTTTATTTGTCAAGTTTGAATTCCTCAAGGACCTCTCCTGATTCTATGTAACATCCCAAAAACAGTCTCCCTGAAAGGCAAAGTTGTGATTCCCTTTAAATGTGTGGTCTGCATAAAACCAATCCTGATATTTCTGAGAACCGGCAAATGTCACTGGTGAGACAGGGCCAGCTCAAGCACTTATGCTGACTGAAACAGCTCAGCTGTGGAGAACTGCTAAGTGTTTGGAGTGACAGCAAATATTTCCACTAAGCATGACAAGTCCAAACATGTCTTCCTTCTTTTATCTCCTTGCCTTTGATCAGAAGGCTTGCAGGGTTTGCCTGATACCCATTGTGGAAAAAAAATTTCTTACATACTTTCTGAATACCTGATTCTCGTACAGTTGCCCATGGAACAATGCAGTAAGAGAAGAAAAGGGAACAAAGTGAACTGTGGGAAAATGAGATTGCTATATTTTTGTAGTGGTACAGTGCAACAGGACTGCCACTTCAGTATTTCAAGTTTACCCAAATCACTGTGGTCTGTTTCTTTGCATAGAAGCATTAATACAACTTACCTTCACGGAAGGAGATAAAAACCAGTCTTTCGTGAAATTCCTGAACGTTTCGGAAGTTATCGACCATTTCCAGGGGTTCTGGGTCATCACTCTCTGTGCAGTACATGGCTGTTTCCAGTGCCAGTAACTAGAAAGGGAAGCACCCTGTTCAGCTCCCAGAATACAGAAAAAGCAATGCTAGTGTATGATCGCTGAGAGCGTGTGTTTGAAATCAAAGGGGTAGTCAAAGGAAAGAGGATACATTAAGTAATACTTAAGTCTTGCATGGCCTGAAAGCCCAAGTACAGAATAATGTGTAAACAGTGTGACATCTCCAAGCCCATACCTGTATTTTGTTTACATTCTGATAAAATTAATCCTGCTTATTGATTACGCGCCAGGAAAACTGGATGGGAGGAAGCATGGTGGCCCTTTGAAGCATGTTGTCCCTAGCACAGTCTAACTCCTAAGCAGTACTAAAAGCTGCTTTTTGAAAGAACTCTCTACTTTGGTAAAGACATGATCTGGCAGAGTGGACAAAGCTAAGAATGGACTTTCATAACAAGGAGCATGCAGTGATTTGGTCAGAGATTTTGATAATACCATTTTTCCCCTGTGTTTATGTAAGTGGCCACGTAAGAACAAAAGAAGTTAATTAAGTGAGCACAAAAAAGCTAAGTTGGAGAAAAGCCAGGGGATTCAAGATTGACAAATAACACAACATGCTTTTTAGAAAGTTAACATCTACCCAACCTATCATACCTAAGTCAGTCAGGATCAAAGTAGCACTGAAATACTTCGTGAATAGTGTTCAGACATGGAGCCTGAACAAAAATGATCTGGAAGTGACTCATGGAAAGACTCAAAGCAGGGACTAAGTACATAGTGAAAACAGAAGTTAATCTCACTTGACTGTGATTTTTCAAGCTGATACTATACCAATTGCTATGCAGTTGTCTGTCCTTTATTTATTCTGGTYAACTGAAAACATGCTAACTACAAGTGGAATAGGGTATTGATTTATGTCAGTTGTGTGCTGTTCTTCCCACTTAAAGGATTTTAGCAATGGTTATTTTTCAGTTTTACAGGAACGTAAGAGAAATCCAGGAAAAGAGAATATGCATTTACTGTTCTTTAGCAGATACCAATCAGGAAAACATGTGCTGTATTTAAACTTGCCTGCTGTTGTGAAATTTTAACGGGGTGTCGGAAAACTGTCCAGAGAACACTAGGGTAGCAAGGAGGAGTTGTCAGGGATCCTTCATAGCGATAATACTCTTCCAGTCTGTCAGGAAGGAGTTCTCGAATATTGAAACCAGGGACTTGGACCATCTGATCTAAAAACAGGGGATTGGTGTTAAATGCTGCGTCTTTACTACACAGGTAATGTACCAGTGAAGTGAATTTGCTTTTCAGTAAGTAGGATGCTTTCAGTCATATCACTAGGAGAAGAAAAACACATTTTAGCAGAGATGATCCCCGTTTAATATGGAATACAGCTTTTTAGGTTTCCTATGTACAAATCTTGTCTTAGATACCAAATCAGAATTCTGTAAGATAAACTCTGGCCATATTAACCAAAACCCACCATGTGCAAGAAATAAGGCCCAGTCAGAAACACGTGGTGCATGCTAGCCATACACTCTTCACAGAATTGCACTGCATTTGTAAGTCTTTCACAGTTTGTGACAGGTTTGCCTGGGATTTCTGGACTGTTTCTTCAACCAGTTCAATCCCTCTCAGGGTGACATCTGATACTCTTAACCATTCTCAATCCAGTGCAGGCTTATAGCCACTCACCCTTGTATTTCACATTCCGGAAGTGCCTGAAGATCTTTTCATAGGATGGGTTGAAAGGTCCAATCTGTAATGAGCAGACTATTAACAGCTGTGCAAATCACCACAGTCAGAATATGAGTCTTTGCTTCTGCACACAGCAGACAGCAGTATTTCATGGCCTCTGTCATAAGGCAAGTGTCTCCACTGTCCAGATATTCATACACTAGAATGGCATAAGTACTCTTTTTACTCAAAACATTAACGCTATCCTCAGAACCCCAATAATGCTCTTACTCACTCCAGAGCTATTAGAGCTGCTTTGTCATAATGCTGTCTTAACAACTGCATTGTAGACCTCTTGTGTGCACTTGAAAGACCCTGTTGCCCTTGCCTGTTCAGCATGCTGTGCAAATGAAGAGAAACCATTTCCTCTGAGAACGTTGCAGGCATAAGTTCTCAACTGACAGGCTTCTCAGATCATTTACTGGTTTCTAGTCAAAGCCACATTTTTCCACCCACAAACATTTTTTAGTCTGCTGCTCCTCACAGTCCAGGAAGATAAAGAATGACACTATTGGGTACCGCAGGGCCGCTGGCAAGGCTATAACTCAACTATCTGGCAAGGGCTATAACTCAACTATCAAACAAGGCCATGTTTTTCAGCTGCTACCAGCAGCTTTTCAGTCTAATAACCAATGCCTTTTTAATGAATTCTTTAGAGTTGGTGCTTAGCAACTCCTCTGACAACCAGACATAGTAAACTGGTATCCTTAGATTGACTGTAATAGCCACCAGCTGTCTGAAAGTTTTTCAAAGACCTAATCTCCATTGTTCCCTTATTTGATTTTTAAACACCATTGCTTAGAAATAACCAGAATCCCATTATTATTCCCTAGCATAATATACAATATTCTGRCACTTTTCACAGCTGCAACTTCCAAAGGAACTGAAATTTAACACGAAATTATTGTCAAAGTCTTAGAGCTGCTAGGAAGTGTGCTTGCATAATATTAATGAGAATTAGAGCTTTGTCTGCTAACTAGAACATTTTCACTTTTTTGATGGAAATGTGAAAACTTGGGTGTTTTCAGGTTTTTTATGCTGCAGAAAATCCTCACATTTAAAAAGCATCTTTATAGTTATCTTATTGAGGAGTTTTAATCCTCAAGGAAAGGAGAATTATGTATGTACAAGCTTCTAAAAATTTTTATTTCAGATCATTATTATCTGTAATTGTTGTATGTCGGGCTTTAGAGGGGAAAATTGGAAAGCTGTCCTTCTGTCATCTTAAAAAGGGCACTGAATTTACTTGTTTACTGTAATCTATGATTCAAAGAATCTGGGAAGTTTGTGACCTGAAGACTGGTCAAACCCTAATTACATATAGTGGCCAAAGCCAGGGTTGTGTCTGCTGATGCCTCTCTGCTGTGTTAAAACTGCTTCATGCTACAGTAAGCAGTTTTTAGTAAGTGAGCTTGAAATTCACTGTTGTCTGTTGTTTGATAAACTCTACCCATATTAGTTTGTAAATGAATGCAAAACTGGATTTAACATAGCTAAAGTTAATTTACTGAAAGACATGAGGAAATACTCAGAATTCCCTTTTTCTTAAAATTTGTTCCTGTTTATGTATGTGCTGAAGGAATCTGGCCCTTTTTTGTGGAAGACAAAAGGAAGAACCTTTATTCAGCCACAGCATCTTTAAATAATCTAGGTAATTTTGTACGTTAAAGGTCTCTGATGACTTAATGATAGAAAGCATATTCTAAACAAAAAAAAAGAGGTCCTGCATCCTACCTCAAGAAGAATAGCCAAAACCGCCAGTCCATCCGCTTTGTCCATTGCTGCTGTTATATCTGGATACTTCTCAGAGTTATAATGTACAATATGCAGCTACAATGAAGGAGATGCTATGTTATGGTAATGTCTGGGGCATGCTCACATTTCTGTTTCACAGCTAAAAAGGACCAGTGGAGCCACCTTAGGCCAAGACCATACAATGGGATCCTTCAGTGATTTCTGGATGTAGTGCTAAGATCTTTTTAGAGAAAAGCAAAAGGTCCTGGAACTCCTATTCCCAGCCCGGCTGTACCTGAGTTACCCCCCACACACACATAATGCAGGGGGGGGGGAAGAGGATCAATCGCTTCAGCTTCAAGGCATCTTGACTGTAGTACTAGTAAATTTTTCTGAAAAAGTAACACCTTAGCACTCTTGGGGCTCTCTGATGTTTAGAATGCAAAACCTGGTGTTAAATGTAACTAGATAAGAAATGGATTCCTAAAGTGCTGTTATGCAAGCAAATTATTCTGACTGATTTCTCTTTTAATCATTTTGGGGTAAATATCCGATTGGTACTGCTTTTCAAAATCTATTCCCAAATCTGTAATTTGGGATTAGAAAAGGTAACAAATAGTTATTCACTGGGTAGAACAAAGTGAGTAAAGCTAAACAGAGAAGCAATGCCGTGCAGCTAGAAGATATACCTGGTTTACAGAGAAGAACCAAGGTGTCAAATATCTAGCAATTTGCTTGAAATTACTCAAGTGACCCAGTGCCAGCCCTAAGTTTAGAACCTAAATTCTAACTCCCTGACTTGTGGCATATTCATGAAAGTACATCGGAGTCCATCCTTTTTGTGGTGCACAATGCATTTTTTTAGTATATACCCAGATCATAAATACTTGGATTAGAACCTTGCCGCCTTTTACAGTCATATAYCCAAGATAAAGATCCCACTTTGAAACAATGGGACCTGCCCAACCTTCTTTGTTTCTTTCCCTGATCTGAGCTTGTCTTACCTCTGCTGCAAAATGCTTCCCACTGACTGTGTGCTCTGAGCCTTCTGACTTGTTTCTGTTTCCCCAGTGTAGGTGAAGTTGAGATGCAGCGTATTCAAATGGAAGGTTTCTGAGGTACATAGTAGGCAACAGATACATTTTCACTGTAAGCAGACCAAAACCAGATGGGAGCAAATGATACCACAGCTTTCAAGCACAGGGCAAATAAAAATACTGTGTCCAAGTATATTACGTATGGAGCATGAATAAAGCAGATTCTTAACTCAAATCCATCTCAGTCTGTAGTAGGAGATAACACTTTAGTTGTCTTTAACCCTTTCTAGGCAATTCAGGAGAATTTAGAATATACCCTTTTTCTGTTTTCTTAAACTAAAGGAATTGAATGTGAGAATTGTTGCTAATGGAAATCTTTCTTCTCCCTGAAGAATGCAAAATTATCTCAGTCTTATTGAAAAGACAGTTATTGACATGTCAAAGCAAAACTTAGGCTCATGTGCCTTCTTTCAGTCCCCTTATAATGGTTAAAAATGGCTTAATAAATTAATATTTCTCATGATGTTTTTAAATTCTTGTTATACTGAACTCCTCTGCAAAACCAAAGAAACTTCCCCCTCTCCCCGCTCCCCCCGAAACCCAGAGCATTGATGTCAAGCAGCAAGATAATCACAGGCCTTAAGAACTAGCATTTCCTCTCTTGACATGCTGGAGAGAGACCTTTGTATGCATTACCCTCCCTTCTGCTCACTAATGCTCTCCAGTGTGGAAGACAGGCTGGGTTATTTTTTTTGTGTAGAAATTACAGTAGTAATTCTCAACTCAGCAGAAACTAAGTTGTTCATTTGAGAAGTTTCGTACTTCATAAAACAATGGTTTATGTAAAGAACAGGTCGATTTCTTTGCAATTTATCTTTATTATTTTCCAGTGTGAATACAATTTGTTTCTGGAGTGTCCCAGACATGTTTTGCAGGGGAAACAAGGCTCAAAACCTTAATGAAGGAACATCTGCAAACCTATGTATTTTTATGCTAGTGCTAAAAGTCTTTTTCTGAGCTCTACTGTTTTCAGTCTAGCTGAAGTAGGTAATTGTATCTGGAATAGCTGGCTGGTGAAGCACATTAATTATATGTGGGAATGACTGATACCACAGTACTAAGCATCCTACTGATCTCCTCTCTAGCCATAAGAGAAGATAGCAGCAGATGGTGTAATGATCACTCTAAGAGAGCTAATTTTTCATTACTCAGAGCAATTAAGGTTTGTATCTGAGTGAGCTTTCYAGAGTGGGTCACGTGTCCCCTGCTTTCTAGGAGGGCATTGGCCTTAGAAGTGAATTCCCGTTTTTACTGAGGGGGGGGATATATTTTTGTCTCGGCTTTCATTAGGAAGTAGTTGAACTTCTTGTTTTAGAGGCAAGATGTGACAATGTTAGTGACGTGGGCTCTACGAGGAATTYGCTTTTACCTGTGTGACTGTTATGTGAGGGACAGGCTCTCAGTGTTGTTCTTTCGTCTCCACTTRCTCTCTGGCACCATTGAAGTCCACAATGACAATGTTTCCTTCTTGCCTGTCGCTTACATCAGCCTAATACATTCAACTGTGACAGTACAGTCTTTCACTCAGGACCAAGAAAGGCTCTTARGAAAAGAAGACTCACAAGGGAAGGGTGTTCCAGCCATTCCTAGTCTAAAGCAACCTGATTTTGATGGAGAAATTGATCAAGAGAAAAACCAGGAACCATGCCCTAAGAGGTTGGCCCTTAATGAAGGATGGGCATATGATGTTCTACAGCGCAGGTTTACCCCACTGAAAGGGGCGAACCTGAAACACAGGTTCATTTGATGCTTATGCAATAGAGGAGGATACAGAGAAGGAGGGCCTTATAACTGTTCTTATTTCTATGTCTTCAAATGTTTCAGGAAGGAACAAAAAATGGTGGGACTAGCTTACTGGTATTGTATATTGTGTCAATGTAGTAGACCTTTACAAGACTGCATCTTCTCTGCTTCTACCTACTGTACTGACACTTTGATTTAGTACTACATTGGAGGTCATGTTTGTATGCGATTTCTAATTATTTTTCTGTCTTTTTATCTATCTGCCGTATCTTACACTAAAGAGGTTTCTGTCTCAAGTCAAAGGAACAGAATGGTGCTCCTAGCTTTTTTTTCTTTCTTCCCTCCCTCCCTCACGTAATTCAGCTGAGCTGCTTTGATTAGACTGGAATGTCAGAGACCCGTTGCACCCATATTTTATCAGTTTATCTCTTTTTAACAGATTCACAAAGTGCGTTTCTGTTTCGGAGCACTCCAACCAAAGTAATAAGAAAAGCTCAGGAATTAATTCTGACATGCCTAGAGTTTATTTAAAAACCACAGTCAATTCAGCTTACTGCAAATCCATTTGTACTTAGTACATTCCCAAGTTTCCCTAGCCTGTTCTCTAGATGTAGGTATGCTGATGTGAAGGCTTCATCATCACAGCTTAATCTCATCTGATAATCAAAGTAGTTCACCCATTAAATAAAAAATCACGAGCTCTAGCAACTCCTTCCTTCACAATCCCTTGCTGTTGTTGAGCTCCCTTACCTGAATGACCATTATTGGTCAATGTAAACTGGTCAGTGGAGGGCACATTATAGCCTATGAATTCTAAAGGCAAGAGATTAGAATCATACTGGAGAATATCTTTGTGGAAATCTATTGGCGATTGGAATACTCCTCCACAAAATGGGTATTTCTTTGGCCAGGCCTTCTCTCCGTCAGGACCTGTGTAAATTAACAAAGAGACACATTTGTCAAGCCTTAACTATGCAATTAATATAAAAACTTCCCTGTTTCAGCCTTCACCCAAAATTTGGCAAAGGAGCCTTTTCTGAATTTTTAAGACTTTTTTTTTTTAACTTAATTTCATCTTTCCAGTGTGCCATTAGATAGAAAAGGGCCAAATGCCAACAAAAATCTCACACAGAGACACTTTACCACCCCTCAGTTTTTTGACAATCTCAACTGCTGTTGATGTTACACTCTTGGGGAACTGCAGGCCTGGTAGCTCAGCAGGTTAGGCCTGCAGGCAGCAGCACCACAGCCAGCCACAGTGCCTCTGACCTTCTCGTGATGGTATTGTCTCTCTTCAGAGCTCACAAGTGTGACAGTGAGAGTTTGGATCTGTGACAGTATTTGCATTATTTACTGACGTGAATTACTTTTCCCTATGGAAGTAACAGGCATGTGCACAGTAACGCAGCTATTCCAGCCTTCTGAAGAGAATTGCTGAAAGAAGTGACTTCATGTTGGCAGAGGAAAGTTTCCATACTTTTCAGTACACGGAAAGCCAGACCCTTATAAACTTTTCCGTATCGTACAAACTGTTTGGCTCCATCTAGCAATATTGCATAACCCACAGTGAAAAGCTAACTTGCAAAAATGGAAGGTGTTATGATAATTTGACCTGCAATAACTTGCTCAAACTCTGGTGAAACTTTTCTTCATCACAGTCTTTTGCCCTAGGTAGGATCTACAAAGAATAGATAATATCAAGAGATTTTTAATTGTGCCTTTGATTTAATTACACATTAATAGCTAGCAGCTGTTCGCAAGCTGTAAGCTGAGACCATTTGGATTTAAATACCAAAAGAGGTACTTGCAACTTGTGTTTCTCCTGGACTCTGAAGATTCATCGTGATTATTTCTAAGGCAGGAAGGTCTTTTGGGATCACCGAGCCTGATCTGTATAACACAGGCCATTGGACCTCCCTGGATTAATTTCTACTTCAATGAGGCCATATCTTTCAGAAGGGAAAAAACATCTACTCTTCCTTTAGGCATTGCAGGTAAAAGATACTTCATTAGTGCCCAATTAATAATTACTCTCCTTGGCAGCTTGCTTTTCACTGTGAGTTTGTCTAGCTTTGACTTCGTTTAGATAGTGGTTGCTTTTAATCCTTTGCTTAGAAATTGAAGAGCCTCCTGTTAGCATACTTTTGTTCCTCATTGAAGTACTTATAATGCATGAGGACATAGTTTCTCACTTCTCTTAAACTAAATAGATTGAGTTGCTCGAGCCTTTGCTTAGAAGGCTTCTTTTCCAAACCTATAATATTCCTTGTGGCTTCTTTGAAGTCTCTCCAGTGTGTTAACATCTTCCATGAATCGTGAATGCCAGAATCTAATGTTAGATCGGGTCATCAGTGGCAAAGCGAGTTCAGGTCTTTTCTGAAGGAAAATTAACAGTCAGGAGAATATTATTAGAGGCTCACTTTTTTATGCGAAAGACAGTTTCCAAGGATGGTGGAGATGAATCTGGCTTAAACAGTGCATGTGACAGAATTGGCAAGTTCAGTTCTGGTGCTCAAAGACAGACTTACTTCCTTGTTAAAGCTCTTTAAGATTATTCAAGACATAGGTTAGCACATGACATTGTTTGCAGTGTGGATACTCAGACTCAGTCAGTGCTTTTCAGTATAAATAGGCCTTGATCTGGCTGTAACTTACATCTTTGACTCCAGTTCGCTGCCATTCACATTAATTTCTCTCCTCTTAGATCTTCATGGTACTGTCTTAAAGTTACTGAAATTCTTTTTAAAAGCTAATAAATGTTATGCTGACATTAGAAGAAGACTGTATACTATCCTCTACGTATTTTTTGGGAAATAACAGATCCATCCAGAAGAGCATAAATTCCATACTATGGGATATGCATGCTCAAGAATATTTCCCAGGAAAATTTATATCAGGATATACCAGGAAATGATAGTTTCTTGAGGTTGAAACTTGATGTGCAAGACAATGATACTGAAATTTAACACTTTGCAGGGAGCTAAKCCTACAGCAGTGTCAGAAAAATTGGTGAGAAGCCTTTATTGTAAAAAGACTTCATTAATTTTAAAAGGTTTGGGGTTTCTGTGCACTGATAAGATAGTGAGTTTGCAAGAAGACTTTAATATATTACATCTCATAGGTTTGGAGACTTGTTAATTAAATAGGTAATTTTTAATTGATGCATACAACAGCAGTCTTGTCCCAGCCAGTGGAAACCATGTCATGAAGTACCACTCACTTTTTCAGTACTATGTTTGGATGAATTGAATGCCCTTAAGAGTAGGCAACAGAGTATGGGAACTTCCACACCAGCATCAGCAGTTCAGCAGGGAAACTTTTGTCTTTTCTGTAAAATGCTGTAGTTATTGCAGTCTTTATGTACCTTGATCTTTACTAGCAGTTATCCTTTCCTTGACATAAATCTGCAACTCCACTCACAGGCCTCTAAGCTACAGCAGTTTTTACTTGTTTCTTACTCCTGCTCAATTAAAAAAAACCAGTCAAACCAAACAAAAAACCTTTTTTGGTACAAAACCAGTTTTTCCAGAAATTCTGCCATGTAGTCTTCCTAATTTCGGTGCCCCAAAACTCCTGTCTCAAAGAGCTGAGCTCACTGCAGCTTGGGTTTGCATATGTGAAATTGAGATTTCCGTGGTAGATAAACCACACAGCTGGAAGGCATTTCTCAGCTAGCTTTGTTCAAAATGAATGATTGATTGTGAACCAGATTTTCCTTTTTCTGTGCCAGCACATTCAGATAAATTCAGTGGAAATCACATTGTGTGTGATCAGGCTCTGTCTGATCACTGCTGAATAAAGAATAGCATGTGGATGTGTTAAGAATGGCCTGTACAAGTCCCAAAAGGGATTAACATAAGAAGTATTGCAAAAATACCTTAGTAGTTAATTTCCTCCTTTTGTGACAACATTTGTGACAAAGAGAAAGACACAGGCATCTCAGATGATGTTTGCTGCTATGAGGATCCTGTCAGGACTGTGTCAGCAGAGCAGTAATTGTGCCATGGGCCTGTCCTACACACCCAACACTACTATTCAGCTGTTGGAGTGAGCAAATTAAAGTACGGAGCTGTTGGTATGGGTGGAAGTAGGATCCCTCCTGCTACCATGGCTCCCAATGCAGCCATGAACACTCCTGCTGTAGGGAGTGCAAACTCAGGTTGCTCAAATCCAGCTTGCGGGCGAGTTTCCAGGACCATGTTCCCCTACCATGCTGTAAATAACCCTGAGCCTGGCTGTGCCCTCATGGCTATTTTATAAAAGATGTTTGTAAATAAAGTAATAATAGTTCTTTGGGTAGTCTTGCTGCCCAGCTACACAGTGAGCTGAGCAAAATGCCCTCAGCACCATGGCTGCATGCATCCATTGTGTCAGCTCCTTTGGCAGCTTTTAGCTTTCCAWGCTTAAGCCTTCAGCCAGCCCCGCAACCCTAGTGCTGCTGGGTGATGCAGGACAGATGTTCCTTTAGGAGCAACAGTGGTGTCTGCTCCCAGGATGTGTACATTGGTTGACTTAAAAAAAGAAGAAAACAGGCCTATGAGACACAAGTGTTACCAACAGACTTTTGCTCTGATGACCAATTAATATTTATGTTGCTCAAGCTTCTCACGGGGTATCCAAGTTCTCTTGATCTGAAGGAAACTAATGTAGTAAAATGCATTGGGTCAGCAACACAGGGAATGTCTGTGGTATTTTTGCAGCCAGGCAGAGCACTCTGTCGTGTTTTCAGCCAGTTGGAAGCTGTATAGCTGCCGTTAGCCCAGGGCTGAGTTAGTAGCGAAAGCTGAGAGTCCAGGCTCCCTGCCACAGTAACATGACCGCATGGTTTCCATTTCGCTCAGAGCACAGGCAGAGCTCAGTCATACCATTCTGTGTACACATATCCAATATGTGTATATCTTCCACATACGTGTCCAGAGGGAAACTTGTGAGATAGAGGAATTGCCAAGGGCTGTAGCTGTCCCTGCTACTCCATTCAAGTGCTGTATCAGAAATTTTGGGCATGTTCTGGTGTGTTCACTGAAGCTGGCATTTCCTAAGGGGAAGTGGAGGGGTCTTCGCACAGGTTCTCAGCACCTCAGTGAATTGAAGTGGAGTATTTGGCAACAGTAAAACTAAGGAGTTTGCAAGTTCAATTAGCCTGATGTCTGTTAACAACAATTCTTGTGTCTAGGTTGTAGTGTAAAGTTTTCTCCTCACATGCTAAAGCACATTAATAATTCCACTGGCACTATTCTTTAAACTTGGCTGTAAAGCTAGTTTTCTCCATCGTAGCTGCTTGTCCACTCTCAAGGAGTGGTTCTGGTTCTTTGATTTCATTCCAGCCCTCTTACATTACAGAAGCAGAAAGCCAGAATCCAAAGAATTGAAGTCCAGCTCTTAAGTTCTACCCATTCTCTTCTGGGTCAGAGAACTTCAGGCCTACACCTTCCAGCCACACAGCAACATTGCCAAAAGCTGCATGCACAGCTGTCCTGAGCTATGGGGCATTGGAACAATTCTTTTAGTTCTTTAACTGAAAACAGTTTTCTCATGATACACTTCATCTACTTTGTCCAGTTTACAGAAGGTGAAGTAGCCCATCAGAGGACACAAAGCAAGCCTGTGTCAGGGGGGGCTGAGGGCTCACCCCCAGCTCACTGGCCTGTGCTGTTTCTTCCATACACTTTTTCTTGGGCTATATACAAAAATAGTGAAATCGGGAAGAACAAATAGCATTGCTGCAGTTTGGCTAAGGAAGAGGCAAATAGAAGAGAGGTTTAGCCTTTACATTTATTGTATCTAATGCAATAGTTTCCATTATAGCCAAGCCAAATGCTCATTTCTTTGGAAAGCTTGTGCTGAAAAGATAAGGCCTGATCACATGCAGTGTCATCTTGCTTTGCCACCATGCCCTGAGCTGCTAGTGCTATATCAACATTCAGTTTTACATATTGTCGTGCTGAACAAATAGAACTCTCATTGACAATCAGCACCCGGATTTCTTCTCCACCCTTAATCTTGTACCTTGACCCTCATCTTGACATCAGTCTGCACTGTGATTATAATGGCTTGACATCCTTTCCCTTCCTGTTGGCTTAATTTTAGTGGGAGGCATTGCAAAGTGTTGCAGGGATAAAGGTAAATGGTGGAAGGTGTAGGCTGCCGTAAGGAACCAGGATCAGCAGGAGAGTATGGAGAGTCTCTTTTCTGGCTTGCTGCAGTCTCTCTAATTGCTGTTTTTCTCTGTGCAGACCAATGTTCTACCTCTGCTTTTTTTTCCAGCTGTATGAAGAGAACTGTTCTGTACAAGTTCAGTTGACACTTTAATTTTTTGAATTTGCTTTTATATGTTTTTCTAGATATATTTGAAAATCAGTAATTGAAGGAAAAAAAATAAGAATCTGTTTTGTGAACCTTCTCTCTATCCTCCAGTACATGCTAGAAATCAGAAGCAGTATGGAAGCACTTAACAGGAATTGATGAAGTCGGGCACTGAGAATAACATACTCTGAAATAAACACTGGTACGCGAATTCCCAGAAAGGGAGAAGTAACTAATTTAAATAAGCAGTACCCTGGGAAGGAGGGCAAAACTTCTACTTTGATGGTAGTAAAAGAAGTCTTGCTTTCCTTACTACCCAGCAGGGTTAGGTTCATCTGATGGCTGCTGTCAAGGTGGAAAACCCAGGCTTTTGTTATTCAAACTGTGTCAAGCTTTTTTTTGTCCTAATGAGAATGTGAAGTATATGAGAATGTACGCATACTGGTGGTTAGATTAATACCTATAGACATGCAGCTGACAGTTTTCCTTTTGCTTATGTGAAGCGAGTCAGGTAAGCTGGAGCACAGCCAAAGAGAGTAGTTATTAGCAGCAAGTTCAATCTCAGAGGTTCTTTGTGTTGTCTTGGAGCAGCACCAAACACTTAAGAACAAGCATTTTTTGCTGAGATTCTTAGTACTGCCGCCTTCTCTGTGGGCATGTGGCGTATAAAACACTACTCTGAATAAAGAAATAACTGGCCAGAGGATTTGATCAATTAAAAGAAAATCTCTAGATAATTCTTCTTCCTGAGCAGCCATCAGATCCCTCTGGGTTAGTAGCTGACTTAAAGGACCAGTGTACAAAATAACACTGCTTTCCTGAATATGATTTATTCTACCTTGTCAGCGCTGGGATTTTCAGGGAGCTGAGTCTCCAGTAACACGATACAGGTGACTTGCTGAACTCTGACTCTACTTAAAAATGAAGATCCATGTGGGTAGGGAGAGGTATGCTCTTTGCAGAACTAGGCTGAAATGTGCTGCTGGTCTGTGACTGGCGGGGAAACAGAGGGCTTTGGGGAACCTCTGCGGTTGTAGGGCCAATCTTAGTCTGCTGAAGTTCCTGTCATTCTGCAAGGCAATTTAGAACCCGATAACTGACTCTCAATCACCTGGATACGAAACGTGATGGATGAATAACAGATTTCAAGAAAATGGGCCAGATCCAAACCCAGGTAAAGACAGTGAACCCAGTAATTTCTCAGCAGAATACATTTATCATGTTGTCCTTAAAATAGAGAACAAAGCCACAACTTAGTATGTACAAATTAGTTGGTACTTACCAATATAAGACCATTTTGACCCTGTTTAAAGACAAAGGAAATATTACTGTGAATATTTGAAATTGATCTTACTCTGTAAAGAAACAAATTGCCACTTAAGCCCATGTACTGAATTTTGCAATAATTTTATCTGTCTTTCTAGCCCCAGATGTTGAGCAAAACATAGACGCTTTCAAAGATTATAAACCCTTCTTACCCAAACTATAACTATAATTATTCCTGTGATCCTGYCCATAGGGCTTGACTTTCTTGTGGTCACTTAAATCCTGGAGCAAAACTTTAGTCAGGTTTGGTGTGGTTTTTTTTTTGTTTTTTTTTTTTTGGTGGAATAGCTACAAACTCTGTATGTAGGTACATCCCTGATTTTTTTCTGGTTAGGAAACTAAGGAATATAAATGGGGTGTAGCTATAATGAATCCCCTCACGCCTAATTGAGGAGTTTGAAAAACATCAGTGGATTGCCACTTGCTACACTGAGAAATGATGGACAGTCATTTCTGTACAGCGGCTCTGGGGTTTGCCAACTGAAACAGATAGGAGTAGATGGTCTTTGAAAAAAGGGAGTATGATACATGAACCCATACAACTCAGAGAATSCTGGGGGGTTGAGTGAGTGTTAAAATGATCAATATTCATCCACTGCTTAATGAACTGAATTTGGGACAGTGTCTCTGCRTGTCTTTGGAAATGTCTTGACTTATTAAATGTTCTTTTTAAATTTTTTTTTTCAGTCCTGAAACCTACTTAGACTCATTCAGCTTGCTGTGTAATTACAGGTGCTTGTCCTGACAGACCTGAACAGTTTTGGTTATCAGGCTAATGCAGATCTTTACTCCCCGCAAATTTAATTTTATTTCTGCTTAGAAAACRGTCCTGAATTACGAGTCTTGCAAACACTCAGGGTGCCTGTGTGTGGGTGCATGCATGCAGGCAAATATTTATCYTTACATGCATATGTCTGCTCAGTACATGATTCTTGGCTGCATTTCTTGTACTCTGAGGCATGATCACAGATACAGCTCTTCTCCAAGGAATGTCCTGTGAAATGTTTGGGATTAATTTGTAGGGATGTGCAAAACAGCTGCACTTAGCTCTTGTGTATTGATATGTGCTGGGAACACTAAGCTCTCTGCTTCCAGCTCGTTAGGACCAGTGTGCCTTGTTCTTTTACACTGGGATTTTCAAAACGAGGTCTGTGTAATCGTCCTGGCTGAAGTCCCCAGGTTCCTCGCACAGAAAAATTCATGCACTGTCTTAGATTTCAAGATGAGAAACCTCATTCTCCTCTCCCCTTCTCTCTGTAGGGGATTATCTCTTACTGAGTTTTTTGGGGGTGCTTGTGTCCTCTGGTCAGCACGTTCTGTAGGTAAAACTTGCATGAAGATAGCAACTGACTGTCAACAGGTTTTAGAAATCGCCACATCCTCATCTGAGCAGGGTTTGAAGAAATATTGGCTTAACTACAATAGCTACTCTCTGCTCATGCTCTTACTGCCCATTAAATGTGTACGAAGTGTCAAAACTATGATTTTTATRATCTAGAACAACCTTAAAAGAGTCAATTTAAAAGGTTTTCAGTATTTTAGGTGTTTATGCCAATTGAAACAAAAATAAATGAGAGCTTAAAGTCTTTTGCCAAGTTAAATTTTCCTTAGCCTGTGAKCATTTTGATCTGCAGTTCACTACCATTATGACTTTACTGATGAGCACAATAATAGCAACTAGTGTAGGTAGGGCTGAGGCACATTTAACGCTTATTTCATCTAACTTAGATCAGGAGATGAATAGATGACCAGATGGCAGAATCTTCTTGATTTTGTCTGAACATGTAGAGCTGCAGAATTGATTTACTGCCATTCTCAGAGTGTGARCATGGTTGCTATTACCCTTATTCTGCTTGATAAAGAAATGAGGATGAGGCAGACTGTCACACAGTCTCCCAAAATTGGAGGAGGGTCAATAGAGTATYTGATTCACATCTAGAAGGGAACTATCTAGAAGCAGCTCCGTACCTGTGAGCACTCTCCTGCCTCTTTGTTCATGTTGGGGTGGGTGCTGATGAGTAACACAGTTACATGCCCATGCATGGCAGAGGAGGTTCCTAGAGCCAGTGTATCTGTGTTTCACTGATCAATATCCAGGGAACGAATACGTTTCCAATGTCACTTGGGAGCTGGGTAAGTGGGAATGGTTTTAGTTGTGGTAATCTACATTAGTTGTGTCTCTGACATGGGAAGATGTCGGAGACTGGCAGATGCTGTAGCTCTTGCCATTTCTTGGTACTGGGTGTCTAATTCTAAGATAGGAATTCTCCAGCATTCCCTTCAGGACGTATCATAAGATACCTTTTCAACACATCCTTTCACTTCCAAACCTTCTGTGTTGTCAGAGAAAGCACCTGGAAAGCACCAAGCTTTATTCCTTTATTCTGGAAAGCACCAAGCTCTAGGAACTTCAGGTGGGAGATTCTGCTAGAGAATATAGCCATTTTTCAGAGAATATATGCCCGAAATAAGAAGATGACCTTAAAAGTTTGAATTCCACCCCTTATGTAGGTCATGCGAAAAACCCGGTAAAATGCTTGTCTTGGCAGAGCTCTGTGTGAAGCTGACTGCTCTGGATTACGCTGGAGCCTTCAGGATTTTCATCCCATGAATACACGTGCTGAGTAAGTCCTCTCACACAACCCCTTACAATGATTCTCCCTCATATCCTATAATTACACTAGGTGGATTCTAATTAGCATGAATGGATGAAAATTTATTATAATCAGCTTGAATAGATGAACATTAACTCCTAAAAAAAGAGCGCTGACCTCCTGAAACTGGTCCTGTTTAAATATAAGAGAATGAGGTCTAGTATGTGGGGTGCTTCATAGGGATTGCATTCTTTTCCTCTGATTTAAAAATAAACAGGGCAGAGGGAAAGGTATGATGCTTTCACTAACTCTGAGAAGGGCCAGTCTCTGCTTCATTCTATGAGAAACAAAAAGATCACAAAGCAAGGCATATTAAGCATGCAAGAAGTCTGTAACACAAACTAAATCAGAGGACAAATTTCTTTTTCCTGTATATATCGGAATACAATACCTATTCTGAGCAATTGAAATAAGGATACTAACTCCAAACATCTGCAGACTGCAACAATATACAACTTTGAGCATGCTATTGAAATAATAATAATTAAAAGATGCCAGTTTTCTACATACATTAGCTGCCTTAAGTTACAAGTGACAATAAAATAGAAAGCTGAAAGACTTTACCATTCAACGGCGCTTGCACTGAGAGTTGTATCTTTAGGAAGAAAATAAGCACAGTAGCGACTGTGACTCTACTGAAGCTCTTGGCTGACATCTCAAGGAAAGACTTATAATATTCCAACAGTTCACAGGTTTCTCTGCGCTCTGAAGAAACTCCCTTGTAGATATGTGGCAAATAGCAGAATGCACACATACAGAGCTGCTGCTAATGAGTTATTGCCCTTCTCTCCCCTTGTCTCTCTCCTTCCTTTTAGGACTGCTTTTTATAAAGCTGAGACTCAACCCAAAACAAATGATGTAATCAGACCTGCCTCTAGGTCACAGCACCCTCAGAAAACTGATCATATCCTTCATTACCTCAGTTTTAGTGAGCTCCTCACAGGCAGACTGCAGCACTTAGAGAGGGAATTTAAATGTGGAACTTCAGAAATTATTTAGCAGAGACACAAATGCTTAAAAAAGCTGTCCTCTTATGGGCCATACCACAGTAGATTTTTTCTAGCCTGTTTCAGAGTGTCTCCCTCAACTCTCATTTTTGGATCAGTGTGATTTAGCATAATGGGCCACTGTGAGGACTGGAGGGAGGGGAAGAGAAGTGAGGCTGTGTGTGCGACTGTTAATAACCCAGAGGGACCATGGACACTTGCCACAAAAACCGTCCAACTTGTCAGGAAGAGATTTTTTTTAAGCTGAAAACTCTTGGAACCTGGAGAACACGTGAAGCAGGGAGGAGTGAAAATTCATGAAGAAACAGCCCCAGAGTCTAATGTTATGTTCAGGACATGTATGGAAAGGGGTAAAGAGGAGCAAAGGGTATAAGTTAATGTCCTCTTCTGACGGTGATTGAGGATTTAACCTCTTAAACTGAGTGCACTGTGGATAGCTGAGGAGCGGAAGGTGAGATTGGAGAAGCTATTGGTTTTAGTTGAGTATATTATTCTTTATAATTGTTATTAAATACTTACGACATCTCAGCAACAGCTTTGTAGCATGATTGGTCAAACTTTATTTTCAGCATCTTTATTTATCAACTGCTATTTAATTGCTCAACGTTATTAGACTTGCTTATTTTTTCATACTGTCATTTATGAGGCTGATAAAAGRAAAAGAAAGTTGGCTGGAGCATGGCTCACTTCTGTCTAGATCCCAGGTAGGGAGCTGCTGTAGAGCGTGATTCTGGCCTATTGCTGCTGTTCATCTGTAGCCCTATCATCCCAGAGGCAGGCTGCAGAGAGCAGCAGCAACTAATTAATGTCTTGTAGCCTTCTAGAAAACAGCTGTTGTTGAGTACAGTTCCTCTCTCATACTTCTCCTTAGTATTTTGTAAACCTAGGTTGTAATTCTGCCTGTTTTGGTTCAGCCAGGTGTAAGCTAGAGGGAGAGGGCATGACCTATAGTGAGAATGTTTTTAACATGGCTTTTTAAGTGCCATTGTCCAAAAAAGAGGGATGCTGTCTGCTATGTTCATGCAGAGGGGCATGCTGAGTGTGTTGAAGCATGTGGGCTATCAGCACACAGTTGCTGCTGCATGCAGGACCTTCCCTAACCTGCYGGAAGTTGTGGTGTGGGTTTATCAATGTTTAACTTGCACTGTCTCCTAACTTCRGTGGGATTTGTGAAGGCAGTAGTGWYGTATAGACTAATGTGATAGTCATCCTGGAAAGTGCATAGGACAAGTTTAAGGCAACTCATTATGCAGAAAAACGTCTTCCATGAATGTGGGTGTTTGCCATATTAAAATGCATGTTTACAATGCAGTATGCAGTAAGTAGAGCTAAGAACAGGGAGGATGAAAGATGATGTGGATAATGGAGAAAAAAACAAAACACAGCCACCCAGCAGGACCATGGGCTTCAGAGCAGACTCAGTATTGCTATGAGATTCCCTGTTGAATGGAACTACTRAAGTGCAATTATACTATAATGTAAGATGATTCCATATCCTGTTTCTTCCTAGTTGTGATTTCCCATTTTAAAGCTGGGGCAAAGGAATGCAAGGGATGAATGATAGGTTGCCTAATGTCCCAATGTTGGGGAAAAATTGAGCTTACAGTCCCCAGAGTCTGAGGCCCTGCCCCAGTTAGCAGGCAGCACTCTCCACCTGATGCAATTAAGGATCATGAATCCTTTTTAAAAGCAGGATCAAGTGCAGGCTCTCTGGCCTGAATATAGATTTGCTTAGCAGCTCCATTATTTCTGTTCCTCAGTTTTTCTACCTTGTTTTTCTCTAGAGCAGTTCATTGCAAAACTTTCAGTTCTACTGTTCTCAGCTGAGAAGGTGGTGGAGCTTGGCTGGCTTATGCTACAAGAGTTCCCTGTAGCAATGGTACCAAAATATTACCACCATCCAACTGTGATCTAGCTAGCCAGGAGTTTGCAGTACAGCTGATTTTCTCCAAATTACACTGAAACTTGGGCTTCTATGGCACCTCAACATGACAAACACAATGAAGTAGTAAACACTACCTCAGTCTCACAGTGTACRAACAGAACTGCTTTAAAAACAGAGAATTCCCTCTATTGAGGTATATTTCAAAGGGCAGAAGATGCACTGTTATCAGCACAGTTATTTTCAGTCAAATTCTTCTGTACCAATTTTTCCTCCCAATCTCTGTGTGTAGAATAGGGAACACAAAAAAAGGCRGAACATTGCTTTGCAGGGCATAGTGCTGTAGAAATTAGACAATGATAGGATAAATGGCCATTAGGTAAGGAAAATTAGAGAAGAACACACTTGTCGTGGAGACGTTTATGATTAGACCTTGGTTATGGCAGTGCCATAAACCAAGTCCATAACCAAGTCAGCCCTCTATTACATCTGTTCAAGAGCTATGTGTTTCTCCTGTGCCYCAGGGCATATGAAGTGATCTCACTGCAGACCATCTTCCTGAGTAACTTAGATTAGCAAAATACTGATCTAGTTTGAAAATTTACTCTTTTGTTGTTTTCCATCTGAACATGTGCTGTCCTTCAGGAGATACGTACATGAGCTCTATTGAATGTAGTACACTGAGACTGCTATGACCACCAGCCAAGATTATTACTGCTGCTTTCTGCAGTGCTCAGGCTTAAGTATGCTAAAAAGAGCCGCTCCTTGCTCCTGTTTGTGTTTTTGGTATGGTAGCAGTTGCAGTGGACACACAGGTCGAGTACTGCAAGTAGACAGACATAGGTAAACATCTTCATGTGTAAATATCCTTGTTCTGAAAATGACTATGCACATTTAGTTGGCCAGCACATGTTCTGTGGTTCATCAGCAAAGGAAATTCTGCTCTATCTCACTTACCTTTGAGTTCTGCTAATCTGATTACAAAAGCAAAGACCTCCGGGGTCCCTACTGCTTCTCTCCTCAAAATCAGCCCATCCCCATTTGTTAATTTTGTCCAGCCCATAACACACCATACGCAGAACAAACTCCAAACTCCAAGTACGGATTGACAGGTACAACAATGACACTTGGGTCCCATATTGGGAAACTACTTCCTATTAGCTCATGTTTTCTAATTTGTTGTTCATTTTTGGATTTATAAATACTCTATTTGTATTTGTTAGTCCAAGAATTACTTCATCATGGCAATGCCCTTTACTGCGATCACAGTAGGTATGAGAATGAGACACAGGAAAAAGAAATGAAAAATGTAGATAACAAGTGATGCTGTCACCATTTGCAGTAAGTCAATAGACATTTAATGTCTACACAACATACRAAATAGGTTGGGTAGGTCTTTTTATGAAAGCTGTTCATATTATAAATGAGCCAGAATAGCCATTTTTCCAAACTATATGGAAAAAGTTAAATTAGCTTTGCAATTGAGATTCAAGGCTGCCAGGAATAGCCATGTTTCTGACATGCAAATTGCCAAATTTAGTTACTAAGTTGAACTCTGCCATTGTCAAACAGACACATTTCACAATGGTGGACTCAAGAATTTTGGAAAAAGGAAATGAAGCCGATACACTTCTAGCAATTTCAGATTGCAAGAAATTAGAAATACTCCCTATATCTTTATGATTGCTTTGGCCTTGCTTTCACAGTTTTGACAGCATCATCTAACATATGCTTAGACAAAATTTCTTTTTTTTTTTCCTATCTTCACTGTGCTTTGCCCTATTGTGTTTTTCCCTTGGAATAAATGTTGTACAGCCATTACTATATATACCTTGTTATATCTTGTGGATTTTTTTTGCAAATTAATTCCTAAAGTACTTCCCATGCTAAAGCATGGGAAAGTGTCATATCATCCCAGTTATGCAGGAATCAAATGAAGAGTCATCTATTCTAGCAGGAAATCTGATTGGGAATGTGGGCTTTCAGATGTTCTTCAWGGAGTGTCAACACATGAGTTGATGAGCAGGTATACGAGAGTTAACTTTTAGTGCCTATTAGAGCTCTCTGCAAAGTTAATGGGAATGTTTTTTGTTTATCTGATTGCAAGCTGGTTCGCCTGGTTGCTAATCAGTCAATATGCACAAGTGACACTATTAAATATTTGATACTTCCTGCCCATTAAATGGATGAGATGAGGCCTTCTCATAAGAGAGTACATTTGGAGTTTTCATTTGCAAATTTTGTGATTATTTGACTGACCACCCTCACTCCCTCTTCCTGGTGTGTTTAGCTTCAAAGATGAAGGTGAAATAAAATGGAAAAGAAGGCTTTGATGTGAGCAGTGTCAAAGGTCAGGAGAGATGCTGATACTGCTGGGTACTTTTCTTAAAAAACATTTTAGCAAACATATGGATAAGTGGCCACAACAAACAGACTCTTTATGGAGCACTGTGCATACTGTAAACAGAAAGCAAACAAGGTCAGTTGGATCCAAATAAGAAATTAACTCAACGTCTGCAATAACTAAAATCAGTCTGGGTCGTAGTGCCATCTAGTGGGGTCTCACCCGTCTGCCCCCCAGTTTTGTGTGGCTGGCGGGTGTTGGGGTGACTGCTGGCAAAGAGGCCCAGTGCGAATGGGTGGGTGCAAGGCTCCGTTGCAGCCTGCTGTGGCACAAGTGATACAAACCCATGCTGATTTACTGGTAACCCACTGTGTGTAAGCAAAAGGTCAAACCCCAGGACTGTCTGAGGAATTTTGGAGACCAAGGGCACAGCATTGACAGACAGATGTAATCTAGTTGTCTCAGAAACACTAACAACGCTTGAGGAGTCTTTGATGTCCGACAGAGGTCTTTAAACTGAATCCTGTTTTCATGTTTGAGCTATGCTGGAATATAAACCTTGATGTCTATGTTTGAAGTGTTAGTGTACACTGCCACTAAGTCCATCCTCTCGGAGTCTCCAGTTGTGTAGATAAAACAGGTTGTTCAGAGCTTCAATATTTGTTGTCTTCTTTTTGACACTGGCTCCCCTAGAAAGGTCACTCCATTGTTAAACTGGGCATTTCYGGGTTATGGGATTTTATGAGTGGTATTTTTATCTCAGGTAAGTTCCTTCTTTCCTTGACATGATCTTCCTTCAGGCATTTCAGTCTATCAAAACTGTATTTCTAAATTACTGTGCAATGCAGGAAATTCGTCAGTAYCTTTGCTTATATCATATCTACCCTACTGAAAGATGGCATACTTTCAGTTAGTTGTTTGACAAGCAGATGAAGCTGAGAATAGTTAATCCTAAGAGGTATTGCCTGTCTGCCTTTTACAGCCAAACCTTAGTGCTACGAATGCCTTCTTGCAACGTTGTGCACAGACAAGGTGAAAACCATAGGACTATCCTGCACCAGCTGGCCCCAGTCGCAGGGCTGGTTACAAGGGCTTTCTACAGGTGATCCGAGACTGGCAGAAACAATTTGTGATAGCCAAGTTCTTTTTTATGAAAACACAGACAGCTGCTGAACCACTTGTTACTCTTTAATGAGCAGTTTAGATGTACAAAAYAATATGCTGAGGGTTACCGAAGAGTGAGGGAAGGAAGAAGAACAGCAGAATTGGTAGATGCAATAATAGATGGAAATGCTGGACTGCATGCTGTCAATCATCACATATGGCCATCCCAGTTCTGCCTTCCTTCCTAGTGCGAAGGCCTGAACCTCATTTATGTTTGGCCATAGGAGCGTATCTAAGACAGCTGGAGGGGCTTGTGGTCCRTTAAATTCAGGAGAGACTAACCCAAAGCCCTGGATCTACATATCTCAACTTCAGGAGCTGAATTCTGGTCGTGGTTGGTGTGACACAACCAGCCAGGCAGGAACGAGCTGGAGACACAGGAGCAGCCATGGGATAGCTCTCTTGGAAATYCACAGCTTACTCTGATTAGATCGTAGGTCTGTTTTCTGCCTTCTAAGCTTCAGTGMCGTAGTTTCTACTGTTGCACTTTTGTGGCTTGAATCCTATGGCTCAGTGTTGCGCAGGCATGCATATGTCTGCATGCAGTTCAGTGTGACTCTTACTTAAAAATGAAACCCAGAAGCACTCCAGTGAGGACAAAAAGGAATTTTAGTGGAAGTCCCAGAAATTCATTTCGAGTCTTGCATTTGTTTTCCAGTGACAAACCATTAGCCTGCAGAAACAGCAGATGTTTTGCTCTGTTCCAAAACTTAGGTCTTGCTGGCATCAGATGACTCTTCAAAAGCATTTGGAAAGTGGGAACTAGGGATAGCTGTAATTTCATCCCTGGGAGTTAGTATTTAGTCTTCTTGGCTGTAGAACTAGGACTCGCACCTTAGGAATCACTAGATGAGGACAAAGAGATCCCAGAAAATGTGTATATAAGAGGGAGCCCTTAAAAAAACAGCTTGTTAATAATATTTTGGGTGTCTCAGAATAAGAATATATAATAAATATGTAATAAAACAACTAGGAGGAGATGGACATATCCATTTAATTTTTTTGAAGGGATGCATCAAGATATAAAATCATTACTAGGTAGCTAGCTAGCTATTAAAGATAAATGCATATTAACTCCTTATTGGCAGAGATCAGGCTTTGAAGTGAACCTTGTATTATCAGATAAACTGTGGGAACAGTCRATAACCTTTTCTTTCTTGGCAAAGGCACTGAATGTGCATCCTGAGGCACAATGCATAATGGTAGATTTTTTTCTGCTGTGTTTTCATTTTGTTCTTGCCTCATTTTCATTACATCAGCAAGTTTGGAAGGTAAGAACTACTTTTTAAAAAATTCTTCATATTGGGGATGATGCACAAAACCAAGGTACTGATCACTGGTCATTACAAGCCACAGAGTTAGAGCAGGAATWTATAAATCCAATGCCCTGCCCTCTAAATTATATTCTACCCCTCTGAAATTCCCTGTATGTTAGTGATTTTCCATCTGCCCTCCCCAGAATATTATGCCCTTATGGAAGAAATTTCTGGTATGGCAGAACAGCCCAGTGAAGTCATATTCAAGGGTTCTTGCGTGTTCTGAAGTATACGCTAAATGGGCTGGGAACTGGCAGACTGAGCAGAGCAGCACTTCAGGATTTCCTGTATGAGAAGGCCAGGCACTACTGYGTGTGGCCACTTGCACAAATTCAAATGAATTTCCCCAACCTTTTTTTCTGTTCAAACTAGTATTCAGATTTAGAGCCTGTCTTCCCTGAAGTCAGCTCTCAAACAGATTTACAGGAGTATGTAAGGTCACATCAGGCACAGAACTAAAACTCCCTCTGCGTGCATATATTGGTTTGTTCAGAGTATGTTTTCAGAAGGATTACTTTCTCTTGAATTGCTGGCTTGAATTTAACCTATTACAGTAAAACATGACTGCAAAGCAGCTTGGCCTYGGGTACCAGCTGTTGGGAAAACTCAGCTTGTGTTTAAACAGTAGACTAAACTGTGATGCGTAGAATAGGTTAAGCAGCACCCATAAAAGCAGCACACTGAATGCTGTRTTTACAGTGGCTGTAACTACAACCAGTTAGAAATATTTCTAATCCTGGCATGCATGTGAGTCAAAAGTCCAAATATATTGCCACTTAATTTCAAGGCATTACATTCGGTTTCTGAGAAAAAGACCTGTCAAGTATCTGCTTAGTTGCACGTGAGGAATATATGCAATGAGTAACAAACTGAGTATATACAAAACTAAACATTAACCTTTTTGGTGCTAATAGATAATATGACTTAACAGAGGTTCTCAAGTCACAGGGATGAGGTAGATACGCTGCTTTATAATGCACTGTAGGTGTAGGGACTGGCCATGGTTGCTGCGTGCTGTGCAAGGGCATGGCGTATTCTGTATAACTTTTAGGACGTGAGGATCACCTCGTGTGCGAGTGRGTTCCCAGAGCCCATTCAGGGGAGTGACTGACGCTGGTCCTAGGTGCGTCGTTCCCTAGGACAGCAGCATTCTGCAGTGGGGCTGTGGGAAGTTTCCCAAAGATTGTGGAAAACTGCTGGCTGTCTATCTTCAGTAAACAATATTTGGGTTTGTTTTTTGCTTGAAAATAGGAAATAATTATAATAGCCTCTCTAGCCTTTTATAGTCCAAGTATTCTTTTTTGAATACGCTGTTGGTTCCTAAAGCCATTCAACCTTCTAGGAACTGTGAACTGCAGAGGTAAGAGGGAGCTGGCAGGAGGAAGATGAGCTCTGCAGACAGGCCATTAAGCCTGAGTCATTAGTACTGAAATCTGTGTTTTAATATTGTGCTACATCCCTGCAGTGTTGCAATGTTTGCCTTTTTAGGGTTTGGCAATGAAAAYGGGAAGATGCGAGATTTGCTGAAGGCCTATGTGTAGATGGGGAACACTGAGAACTGAACTGGTCAGCTTAAACCAAATGCAGCCCATCGCTGATAGCGCAGCCAGCCTGGTGAGGACCCTGGGCTTTGAAGACATGGCCAGGGAATCAGCACTCTGCACAGCAGAGTGCTTCCTTGCTTCTCTGCCAGTAATTCCACAAGAAGCTCCTTTAATGAGCTTGAGCCAGTCATTACAATGCCAGCTGTTGGTAACTCAAGGGCTGGGGTGCCATGTGCCCACCTTCCTGCTTCCCATTTCCTACATCAGTGCATTCTCCAGGCTGCCCTTTCCCCCGCTCCAGCACACCTCAGTAGGATACCAGATTCTTTGCATAATTTCCAGAAAATAGTATGAAAATTCTGGGAGGAGTGCTGGGCATGACCATTTAGTTTCCTTTTTTGGAAGAAAAGCAGAGATGTTCTTTTTAGATTTTGCAACTCTTCTTTACCTCATGGCTGGGGGTAGAAAGGAGGGGGGCTCACTCAGCAGTACCTCTCCACTTTTCCAGCCTGGTGCGTGGAGACGCATGAATTTGCAGAGCCCTCTGTAAAGCAGAGGCATCTTGTTTTGGTCTTTGGCTCAGAGCACTCTCTCTTCTGAGATGCTGTATTGTGGTACTGACTGAGCAATAACGATGGGGCATGAAGTTGAGAATATTTCGCTGTGATTGTGTTCTGAAGCATATTAAAATGGGATTTGTGAGGCAAATCGAGGAGAAGCATTAAATGTTAGCTCTCTTCATCTGTTGCATTTACCCGAATAATGGCATTACCCCTCTAGAGAAAGATCCCTCACTTTTTTTCATTACAATCTGATTTATCAGCCTGTCCTAGGTTCCACTTTATCAGGGACTCAGATCTTTCCCCATCATTAGAGTAGAGCTGAGGACCTAAGTAATTGAATGGGGGAACGGAGGAGAAGTGATGACTATATGAATGATGTGCAACAAGAATTGGTATCTAAAATAGGCTCCAACAAATTTCCTTGTCACCTGCCAGGATGGTGACCCCTGCCACCACATGAAAAGCACAAATGGTACCCTATATTATGAAAGGTTACCTAGTAAAGCTGTATGAAATAATAAAAGAATCTCAAAGGCAAGACCTTTTCTGTGGTCACTCCTCTGACTAACAGGGTTTCTCTGTATTCATTTAAAAACTTGTTGAGGACTTGCTTGTGTGTGGGGAGATGAGAAAGGATCCCTGCAAGGTGGCAACAGACCAGAACAAATTTCCAGCAGAAGTTTCCAGCAAACCTAAAATGTGAATTCATGATGCTCTCAGGTGGGCTTTATATAACAACTAAATAATAGGTATACACTTGTGAGTCGCTATATTTGTCCTGTCTGCACACACTGGAAAGCTCAAAAATATGGTTAAAAAAAGACTCAAGCAAACAAGTCAAGAAGCAGAGTACAGCAAAGTGGGACATTCTGCTAAAGATGGAACACAGCTTTCTCCTCATTGCTTCGCACTCCTGGATCCTGCCAGAAATACTCCTCAGAATAACAGGATCATTTTTGTTGCTGGCCTCTGCTCTGTCTGCTTCATTCACCACACATGGTCATGGTGTTGGCTTGAGAGCTTAAATGTGAGACACTGCAGGAGTAGCCAGACAAAAGTCTTGCTATAGGGAAGACAGGGGCATTCAGATACTTGCATCTTCRGTTCTGGCCTTGCCTAGGTTCTAAGCTGGCAAGGTAGAAGGGAGTGATCTGGGCAGGGTACCGGGAGTCCCCATGCTGGATTTCAGTTTCTGACTTGTGACCGACTTCCTTCTGCTTAATTTCTCTCTCTACACCTTTGTAAATATCTGTAGATGCTGCATACTTTCCACATGGCAGCCAGCCAGACCCATAAAGCAGTATGAACTGGGGAAGTTTGGAAAAATGGCCTCACTGGTCTGTTCCCTCCTTCCACTGGTGCAATTGTGCTCTTTGCTCTGAGCGTAGAGGTTCGCTGCAGTTAATCCTGCTGCACAGAGGGTGAATGCAAAGGCCCCTTATCACCACCCCACTAGCTTCATCAACACAGGATGGCTGGCTAGAGTCAGGCCAGAAGTCCCTTCATTTCTCTTGGAGGGTCTGTGTGGCTGAGGGATGTTATGTGCTCATTAACTTCTATGCAACTCTAGTTGTCCTTCTGTTACAAAACAAAACCAAATAACTAAGGCAAGTCTGCTTGTGACTGGAAAAAAGAAAAAAAAAAAAAAAGAAAAACAAAACCAAAAACTCACTTTACAGCTTTTTCCAAAATATTTTTAAGATGTCTGGAGTGACTCACTGATGTCTGCTACGCATCAAGAGAGCTAAAGGTGTATTTTAAAATAAAACTAGAGAGATGAATATTAACTCCTCTTCAGCCTCAGCTCCAGATGTATTTACGGCTTAGTGTTCTGGGTTGAGACTGCTCTAAACCAACAGGAGAACCTATGCTTAAGCAACTATGGGATGATTAAAATAGCTGTCTCCTCATGTTGAGCTTGCAGAATGAGCTCTGCTGGTGCAGAAACTCAAGGCAAACTGTGCTCCAAGCAGTATTTTATTAGCTTTGGAGACATAAAAAGCTTGCTTGGTTTGTCTTGCTGATAAAAACTTTGCCAGTCATATGTTGGCTTTAAAAGCCAATGTGAAAGAAGTCAGTGTTGTGGTTTTCTAGAAATGTAAATCCCTTAATAGTAACTGCAAAAGCCAAGGAGTTAGGGGTGGGGGTAGAGGGAGAGGGAAATGGGGACCAGTTCTTTGCATGAATGCATGAAGAATGGGTGTGTTTTAAATGAAATATATTCTGCTTATATTATAATAATATGTTCCAAAAATCTTTAAAAATACTAACTGTCATCCAGGAATGCAGGGAGTCCACATCTTCTGGCCCGTACTCCCTTTGGGAAGGCAATGCACCAGTGGTGCAGCTGCTGGTTTGAAACCTCCCCACAAAGGGATTCTTCATGCAGCCCCTGGAACATGGGGCTGTTGGAGTTCTCCCACCAGCTTGTTTACTGCAGCAGGCTTGTGCCCAGGGCTGTAACATGATATTTCATACATAGCGATAACCACATTATCATAGCAAATGGGGTAAAAGGGGACCAGCATAACCCAGCACTGTAGATTGTAAGCATTCCTGAATAGCCTGTTGTTACAGAACTGTGAACTGCTGCAAACCATTTGCTTACAGAGCTGCTGCTGGGAATGGGAATGACTTCTTCACTGAGAGGCAATGAATGAAGAGTTTTTCCACATTAGCACAAATCTGTCCAGATGATGGTAAGTCAGATGGATTTTTAATTTCAATTTTAATTTCATTCCTTATTTTCAGCCCTTAGTGATGCATCTTCACAATCCCTGATGACTTGCACCAGCTAAGTAAATATAACCTCAAACTGCTAAAACTCTGAAATGTTTGTAGGTCTCTCTGAGAACAGAATAATTTGCAAACAATATAAGCAGCATGTGCCAACAACACATACAAAAAGTACACAGTACACATACTTGCAGGAAGAAGTAAAGTCTGCAGGTATTCCTAAGTCTTACCTTCCTTGTACATAGATACATTGTGGTTTCATATTGCTAATGGTTTTACAGCACCATCAACAATATCTGCTCATTTTCCCACATGACAAGGTGATGTACCAGTTCTCTTTCTGTAGTTAACAGCCAGGGCTGACTCTAGACATTAGCAAAATAACTGCCTGGAATAGCAGCCTGCTGGCAGCAGAAACGCCTATGCCACAATTCTAGACAACCAGTCTGGTTGTGGCTATGGTTGGTGTTCAGGCAGAAGGAGACAGGATGGGTATGGTAAAGTTTGGAGTCAGACTGAGCAGCAGCCCAGCAACCGAAGTTGCTGTTTTCAGGTTTTTTTTCTTTCCTTCATGTCTTCATGGCTGGAGTGGCTCCGTCCCAGCCTTTTATCCTAGGAATGGCAAAATGCAGTGTTGTCTATGTGGATGAGAAGCTGTCATGAGAAGTTAGGATTGTTAACCTCTGTTTCCTTAGAGAAAAAAACTGTAATGAGAAGCTGTACCTTCATGCAGAAATACTGATAGCAATGGTGTAAAGCTTAAGCCCTGAATCCAGGAGGAAGATTCATGATTACATGCCATGCTTATGAGTACCTATATGCTCTGGCTATTTAGATCAGCCTTTTGATCTACTAAAGGTGTTACATTTACCCATCAAAAGAAAATTATCCTATGTTTGGCAAGCATGTCTTGGTTAACCTGTACTTCAGAGTTTTGGCCCTTATGTACCTGAAAGATGTTGAGCCTGCCATTTTCCCTTGGGCTTGCATAAAGCGGCATTAGGTGAGACAAAGGAGAACTGGGTGTCCTGAATTATAAGCCCTTTTTTTAAATTACACTACACACCACGCAAGTTTAATAATTTCCTGAGCTTGGATACTCAGTCATTTTTACAAGAGTAAAATCTCATTGTGCTCTAAATGGAGGCCTGGCAGTCTCTGCCTACTTTAAATACCATGCTTAGGATAGAGACAGTACAGCAATGAAGTCTCACATTGCTTAGGCTTCAGTAATTTTTAGGACACGATGGAACATTCAGAGTGATCTCCTACTGAAACAATAATAATTTAATGAAAGGATCACTATGACGAGATCCCTCCATCATTTTTCCAGCTGTTTGCTACTTTACAAAACTGTGCTAACATGCAGTAGGGATAGATGGTGATTAGTCATCTGTTTTTAGCCTATTTTACGTTACTTACATGGGAGGTGGTTCAGATGAAATACGGAATGATGTTGATAGGGATATGTGAATCAGTGAAGACATCAGAATGTAGTTATGCAGCTGCTGCTTAACTATCTTTAAGTGACTAGTGATGGGGGAAGGAGGAACCACAAAATGCAGCAGGTCTTACCAAGCTTACTCATTTACTGACTGGAACATCTATTCTGGTCCCTGCTATTAAAGCACGCTTTTAACAAAAGGGAATCATAGTAATGAAAGGTTTTACTGCGGTTATGTGTCACCTTAGGTTCTTTTAGACACACAGATCTCAGAACATACAAAAATGCATGTTAATGTGGTACAGTGTCACAGTGAATAGGGGATGGCTGCATTATGTGAGCGTGGATGAGTTACTAAGCACTTCCTGAGGGAGTGCCAATAAATCATTTTTCAYGGTGCACTATAAATTCCTGGCCACACAGGCATTATAGAAATCAGCCTGGGTAAATTCTAGAGTCTAGCAGGTAGAGAAGTAGTAATGTAGACCTGTAGATATTTTTAAATAGTTGCCTTAGTTATATTGAGTCTAATTGTACAAGGCACTGAGTGAAAGAAATAATAGGCATTGCAGATTTAAAATTCTATAAATGGTCTTCAGATATAGTTTTCTTGAATGTGAATCGTATCATGCTACATACTAACTTCCTGATCCTCCCCATCTACAAAATGCCATGCATTTAAATGATTAAAAATATATTTGAGTGTTGACCTTTAGTGTGAAGCAAGTCAAAATCCCAGAAAACTCAGCTACATCTCTGTTCTTCAAAACTCAGGGCTATCTGTGTCAGCAGTTCATAGAAGCTCTTTGATTACAGCACTGAATAGCCTTGGCACATTCACCTTTTGCTATAATGAGTAAATCAGTTTGGTGTTTGGAGCTTAGCAAGGCTGCTTTGAAAGATCTAGTACTGCTGGTAGGGCATCCCGGTGGCTTCTTATTTCAGAACAAGCTGAATATCTTCCTCTCATTGTATTTTACCATCTCAGTTTCAAGTTCCAGCTAGAGCAGAAAAATCTCAGAAGGCCTTGTTCAGTCCTTGAATTAGCAGATTTTAAGCGAAGGGAGCAAGGAAAGRAAATCTGAACAAATGGTCTCCTTTTTCACAATTTAGATTGCCACTCAACATTGTGAATAACTGAGCCTGAAGAATWACACAATAACAAATAATATAATCCTAATGACATGGCAAGAAAATTCCTGTTTTCATGGTAACRAGCTGATCTCCAAAGAGGGTAAAATGCTGCCATTTGAGAGCTAACACAAGTCTCATTCAACTGTTATCAGTGAAGTGGTGTATATACTGTCTTTGTGTACAATGGCAAGTTTTTCCCAGGGATGCTTTGCTTTGGAGTCAAAACAATTCAGAATCAAAATGCTCTGAGTCATTGGCACCTTTTGTATTAATATTTACAGTTCTTTGTGGTCAGTAAAGTAGAACCAAGATCTAATATATGCGCAGTACAGTACAAAATTCTTTGTACAAAACTAGAAGCAAGTACGTGCAGCAGAGAGACAGGTGGGATGCCTTTGTAGCTAACAGCAAACAAAGAAGCAAAAATAGCTTGTAGAGTATTTTGGCTATCAACAGTCTTGTTTAATGTAGAGGGAAAAGTGATATCGTTTGTGTACAGTTACAGTTCACAGRTACATATAATACTTTTACTGTAGTAATATTCTACATGGAAATAGCAGATGTTAGAGGTGAAAAAAGTCCTATTAGTTTACCCAGTTCATCCTGGGACTTTCCCTTCATACCATTTTGAAGTGTYTGAAATGGGACTTTAGAAATTAATTTAAACACTTCTTTTACAATATTTTCTTACACGTTCTTTTCACAGGCAAATAGATTTCACGTTCTGTTTCCTGAGTTTTATCTGAAATAGTATCATTCTGCACCATCTCATTCTTTTCCCAATCCTCCCAGATTATAATCAGAATAATTCTGCTTTTAATTTTTGTGACTGGATTATTGTCTGTTTTCCTTAGATTTGTTAACAAGCTAATCATAGCGGTGAAATTGAAAACCTGCGTGCCATTTAAACATGCAACRTTTGTGGCTTAGAAACGTCTGTGATTTTGCCCCATGTGACACAAGAAATAGTACTAGTGAGTTTTAGGTTCTGGAATTACTCAAGTGCTTTTGAACAGTTTCCCCTTCCTTGATGGAATGGATAGGCAGATAGGCTGGTCCCAGCTATCCCATGTTCCAGGCAAATAGGARGTACTAGCCTTTCTTTCCACAGGATGCTTAGTAGTTCTTCTCTGTGCTCTGACACAGCATGTAACTGAGMTGCCTATTTTTTTTTTTTTTTAATATACCTGTAGTTCCCTTGTTTGCCAAAAAYTAGTGAGTAAGCCTTGTTCAGTTGTGATGGCTATAAAATGTTCTATTTTGATTAAGATAGGATGAAATAAAGCCTGCTGATCTTAAAAGTAGCTTAAGCACAAGAACAGAATCATTATTATATTTTCAAGACTGCATTTGGAAATAATATAATATAAAATTTACATAACTGATTACAGTAAACGATAATGCCAGTGACATGAAATAATACTRTTGGATGTCACCCTGATGGTCTTCCATTATTGGACAGACTCTGGAGGACAGCATAACAATTGATGAAGCTGGTGTTGAAAGCTGCCAGACATAAGAGAACTTTCCGGCATTTGTTTAAAGCATGGATTAAAAATAACCCTTCGTCTGTACAAATAACACCTTAAGAAAACAATGTGGAGAATTTAAAAACCATTCCGTTTATTTGTGTTGTTTATTTTTCACATCTCCCTTGGTTTATTCAAAAAAACCACCACACAGAACAGTCACATTCACCTTTATTTATACCTTGCATTGTGACCAAGCTGTGATARTGCAGACAAGGCAAAGTTTGGATCAGAGTTGAAGCATTGCCTTTGTTCAATAAGATGCTTCTGGAATCCTTGGAAAAGTGATGTAAAACTAGCATAGGCTCTCAGAAATCAAAGCACTAGAAGATCATATGAATATCTGWTATTTTTGTTGAAAATGGGAATTCTCGTAAAACTGTTGCGCTACTCTCTTCTACTACTGCTCTCTTTTCCCCAGCTACAGCTTTCAGAATACAGTGAACTAGAGCCATATCCTCAGGATTTCAACCCACTCATCTGGGAGATCGGGCTCCAGCAGATYTCCCACTTTTTGCATTCCAACTTAGCATTCTTAACACTGTGTTGCAAACGACAAGATTATTTCGGAGAGCTTTTAATACTAAAGTACTGTTTGGTTCCTGCAGAGGAGTATCCAGTCTAGAGGACTGCATCACCTCAAAGTAACCTTTCCCAAATGTCCACTTCTAGGAAGTGGATTTTGCAGGCATGCTCAGCAATGGGAAAATCAAATCTGTTACAACAGACTTCTTGGAATACCAAGTTGTTGTCAAGGCCCAGAAAATGCTYGATCTCTTTGGGCAAACATAAACTGTGGAAAAGGACATGTTTTTTYCTGATAGTAGCACATTAACAAATTGTGACTTTGGCCCACTCTGACTCATGGGCTTAAAGGAGAGTGAAACAACCTGTTGATTTCATTTGAAAGAAACACACAAAGGYAGCTTCTCAGCTAGTCTGAAATSAAGTTACTAGAACAACTCCRGTGTATACCACCTGGGGAATCTGACCCATAGTTCTAACTGTGTGAAGGAACATCCTTCTAGAGAAACATGTATGTACACACACACACACAGAGGGAAATAYRCAGGAAAAAAAMCATATATATGTGTGTGTGCATCTTTGTATACAATCCGACCCACATCGATCCTGTTGATAGCATGCAATTTCTTTGGCCAGTTTCCTTCTTTTCTGTGTGTTTTAGGGAACACAGCTGCTCTCTAGACCTMAGATACATACTTGAATTAGACTTAAAAAAAAATATCTTTTGTTCTGATGGAATCTGTATCAGCCTAATACAATTGTACTGCTATAGTCAACGTTCTTCCCCCCAAGAAGCAACTCATTAAGAAATGAGGGATCTTTCCTTAGCACTGGAGAGAACCATTAATCCTGTGGAAGTAGACGTTCAGGTAATTTCTTACAGTGACGGTGTAAGGAGGGGGGAATGAAGAACACGTCTGTCCTTTGGCGCTGCCGGGTACCTTTGTACAATACTTTGTGTCACACCGCCCCCTCAAGGTATGTGTACAGAAGTGTGGTGGACATGCTTTGAAGGGAGTCATGCCTATTTACACGCTTTAATCTTATGTTCTAAATACTGTCACAGATGCTTGCTCTGGGCATTTGCCTAGTTTTACATTTTTGTCCTTCATCTAGGGCATCTTACCTTTTAGAGAAGAATATTGAACCTTGTAAAGGAGTTGCTTGTGGTGTTATGATCAAACACTGAAAAAAGTTCGTGACCTTTATTTTCAGAGGATGTGCAGGAAACAGAAATAGATTTGTTAATGAGACAACATGCTGCCGGAACTGTGCTTGTGGTATTTGATGTGCTGTAGTGTACTTTTATACACAGATGCATGCAGCTAAGCTTCTGTCTGCTGCAGAGATGGCATATATCTCACAGAGCTGCTAGACCAGCCTCTGGTAAAGGTTTTATTAAGCTGAGACCCTGTGTTAGAACTTAGCTATATTCTGGTGCTTTCTGTTGATATTTTCCATGCCAGTTGTCTGCCTCAAAGTTGCATCCGCACTGAAAGAATTCATTTCCTTGTGGGGGGGTTTCTGTGTAGCCTCCATTGCTATCGCCATCATATCTGAATGTTTCACTTTTACACTTTTGGGAAATAAGAGGTGAAAGCCCAGTCTGTCAAGTTTCTGCTAGGTCTGGATTGGCATGTAGTGTTTTCAGAGTGTTTACTGCTTTATGTGTTCAGAGCAAAAGGCTTGCTAATACCCTTTTCAGTCGAGTGTTCAGGGCATCTGCCAGTCTCATTGCACACGTTCTGAGTTTACCACTTAGAAAAGAAGAAACATGCCGGCGGAGACAATATTCTTTTCATTTTTATGCATTTAATCTAGAAATTGAGGATGGATGTTTAGCCATAGAGGTAGGAAGACTCCAACACGTGTGCTCTGAACAGGGCTGGCCTCTTTTTCTCAGCTGTAGTTGAGAAGGAGGTTAGACTTCTAACTAAAGCAAACAGGTCTACTTAATAAAAAAATTGGTTTAAATAACTTGCCAGGTGGCATGCAAGAATTGTCTGGCAAAGACTGAATTACATTCTAGTTCTTCAGGTTAGCATTCATTCATTCCTCCAGGATCGTCCCTTCTTCATTCCACACTCCTCAATTTCTACAGCAAATGAGGAAGTCATCTAAGGCAACAATCTGCTTCACTTGATCCACTGAGTGATGTTCATCTATGATTTTGAAGTAAGCCAAGATCACACGGAAAATTCTGCTGCTGCATCATTAGACCATATCATAATACATACACAAGGAAGGCAAGTTAATCTTTTCAAATATTTAAGACAACAGATTTTATTTCTGAGAAATACAGCAGAACTAAACAACCCTCCAGGCAAACTTCCCCACTGTAAATTGTTAGTATATATGCAAGATACCAATTCCGTGCCAAATTCTAAGCTCAGATGCTCTCAAATGGAKCCTATAGCATAGATGGATGACTACATATATCCCACAAGAGGATGTTGTGTRGAATATCTGTTGTAGTAGAGATGATGATGTGCTGTATTAAATAGAAATTTCTAATTTATAATGGTAATTCACAGGCTCCTGTGCTGCACTGATTGCACCCATTATGAGCATGCCTGTAGGATTTATCTTAGCTATCATCTAAATTACTCTGATCTGAGGAAGGATGGGAGCAAGAGATGGGACTCCAGTTCCAAATCAAGTGATTTGTACTCAAGAAATCTTATTGAAAAAGCAAACTGAAAAGGGCGATTATACCCAGAGCTTCTACTCCAGTTTTCCTCTACATTCAACATGTATGCCTCACTGCAAGCCACTTAAAACTACCCTTGTTGTAGTAGTGCTTTTAAGATCTGAGTGCTCATAGAGTTGCATTATTGATCAATTATTTTTCAGTAGGCAAAGAGGCTGCATTACAAATATACTTACTGCTCTTCTAAACTGTCCTTGTGCGTCCTCACGTATGTGATACCTGCTGTGCATCATGACTCCCCAACAGATTGAATCATCCTTACTTAAGTATATCTTGGCAACCAAAGATAAGAAATTTAAAGGCTACCACATTTGCTGTGGGCATGGCAACTAAAATGAGGAAACATGCAAATATTTGGGCAARATTACACTGTTTAAAGAGTTTCACTGAATGGCTGTCAACCCACAAATGAAAGGAGGAAAAAAATGCCACTATTATCTTGCAAGGGAACAACATGTCACAGTGTGGATGGTTTTGGCTCCTAAACATGAAACATCAGGGATGGAAGATGAAGGGCCTATCTTGGTAAGCTGACACCTTTTTATTTAGTAGTTTTTCACAGCTAAATGCTGCCCATAGAAGTTGTAACTGGTGTCTGTCATTCTAGGAAGTGCTGTGCTTAGCAGAGTTATGCAGTCCCTCCCAACCTCCTTGCAGTTCCAAGCACCTTTTGTTCTTTTGTTATGGGGATCTTAATAACTCCGCAGCAGGGGAGAAAAGACATTTTTCTTTGTGCRTAATATTGCAAGTTGAATAGTTGCATCTTAAAATAAAGGTAATAGACAATGCTCAAAGGCTTCTTAAATTAAACYGAAGTTTCTTTGAGAAGTCTGCAAGTTTGCAGCCTTCTGGACTAAAAAGAGGAACTTTAAGAGAAAGCAATACATGGGCCTTATATCTCTAGACATTTTTGAGGATGTCTTTGTTCCATAGTCCACTATGTTCATTACAGTTTTGCTGCAATGGATCAYGCCTTTTCATCATCATCTTCTCTTAAAGGTACTACTAGCCCTCCACCCAGCCCTGCCCCACCCAAAATAGTAACACTCATTCCTATCTGCTACCCCATTCGCACTGTTACTCTGTTAAGGCCATGAGGGGCTTGGGGAAACAAGATGGTGGTCTCGTATTGACTCCTACCTCATACTTGGATCTATTAGTATCTTGCCAGAAGATACTCTTCCAACATTGCTATGCTTATAAAAACTGTTCTAAYATTAAGGTATCGTAGCTCTGCTGATTTCAGTACATTGCCTTTAGTAGAGATGTAATAGTTCATACTGGCAGGGGTTCAACTGTAGTGACTGTGCAAGGCCATACTGTTCTTTTGAGACAGACCCTGGTTTTGTTTACTTAGGAAAGACATTGGTTCTCCTCTCCAGGTATATTATATCAACTGTAAAGTCATGGATGTGAGTGCTAAAATTAAAGTAGATAATTAAAAGTATTAAACCGTGTTTATCTTACCATATTTAATCCTTGTTAACCAGTCCTTTACTTCTGAAAGACTAAATATACTGCTAACATAATCCATACAGTGAGATAAGAACTGACTGTTTTGGTTAAACTCTGGTTGCAAAATACTGAGAGAAGGCCAAGTGACGCTGCTATAGAGGGGAAAATGAGAAGGGCAGATCCAATTGAGGTTTCTTTCTCATTGTTTGTGTAAGGATGGGTGGGGCATGATGAGAATTAAACATATGCATTGGTTAGAAAAGACAGAAAGCAACTGCAGTCAAATTGCTGCTTTAATTTAATGTTTGTCCTCATTATACATCGTGGCAGAGCGTGGAGGGCAGAGGGTGGAGAAGAAACAAAAGGACCCCTTGGCTAATATATGAACATGCTAACATGACCACCTTTTTGCTCCTTAAACTCATACAAGTAATTCTTAGATGTATATCGAAGTTGTGTTGTATGGAACAATTTTTAAAATTCTGTCCTCCCAATTAATTTTTGCTCTATTTATACAATATTTGTTAGAAAACTACACAAATACATGCTTTCTGTAGAACCTGTAAAATATATGTTGGGAATGTTACCCTGATTGATCAAATGCGACAATTTTGAAGGATGGGGGATATGTGAGGAAGCTCTATGGTTTTGTGTCAAGGTAACATTTACAGCCATTTAATTCACAGTTTGGTATCTATGAACTAATTCTGCTTCTAACTGCACAGCTAGAAATACAAACTAGCTCCACTGAGTGTAGTCGAAGTAGTTTCTGATGCTGTGGAAAATTGGATCTTTCATGCTCTGAATTTTTCCCCCTTGTGTAAACAGGGTGAAAAAGAACAAAGAGGGTAAAGAACAGTATTCTACCAAGGAGATYTGTGACCACCAAGACATCTTTGATATGAATGTTTAAAGTATCTAATCTGAAAATCCATGCAGAACTGTCAGTTTCTAAAATAATCTTCTATGAAATAGTGCTGTGCCATGTAAAATACATTGAGATAGATGCTTTTAGTGTCTACATGCAGGTCACACAACAGGCAAAACCAGTGGCAAAATTGTATTTCTCACATTAGTTATGGTAAGAGAAAAGGTCTAAAACTCCTAATGTGCAGGAGAAGTCACAGTTCCTCAGATTAAAAAAATCCCCACTTTTTCAGGTATTACAGTGGTGGACTTTATTTGCTGCATTTGAAAAGGAACTGAGTATTTTCAGTAGAACATTTGTGTTGATCCAGCATAAGCATGCAAATTGCTGAGCATTAGAATTGTTATTCTGCATTATTTGGAAAAGCTGTAATACAACATCTGTACTTTTACTACCACTTAACTTAAAGGTTACAGTCATAGAGTGGGAAATTCAGTAACAAGCTAAACTTGAGGCCAGGTAACTCTTTAAAGAAAGTGTGAGGTGAAGATATTTGCAAATAATCAGCAGAGACACAAGATTACTACAGCTTCCTGTTGTCTATAGGGAGAAGTTAAACCACGGAGCTTTTTAAGACAGAACTYGGGAAGTAAGCATACGCCATAGGCTGTGCATCTTAAGGAACTGATTGCGTGAGTACAGCATCTGGGTTACCACACACAAATGTCATATGGTCTCCCTTCACATGCAGAAAGCTATAGTGTTTTTGTGAGCGGAGTGCACGGTAACCCTTGCGGCCGTAGGTGCTGCCCGGGGTGGGGTGGGACATGCCTGTTGCAGGCAGATCCAGCAGTGCCCACACAGCTGCTCCAGCCTGCGCTTGGGCCTGTGATTCATGCCCCAAGTAACTAAGTGTTGTGGTTTAACCCCAGCCGGCAACTAAGCACCACCCAGCCGCTTGCTCACTCCCCCYCAGTGGGATGGGGGAGAGAATTGGAAGGGTAAAAGTGAGAAAACTCGTGGCAGTTTGATAGGTAAAGCAAAAGCTGTGCAAAGAAGCAGTGCAAGTACAGCAGTGACCCAACCTGAGCTGGCTTTCGTGCCCAATAACTCCACGCAACACACCACGTCTCCTGTCCTGAGTGACCACACTAACAGATGGAGCCCAAAGTCATGGACTAAATGAACTCAATGGACATTTGTGGACATTTGAAAGACATTTTATAGGGGTGGACCATAGACTAAGGGAATGATATCTGTGTATTATATCAAAGGATGGGAAGGGGGGTGGTGGTTAATGAGGTTGTATTGGATAGTGTGGTACCTGAGCATGACATAAATAAACGTGTGGATGTGGTACTTCAGGACATGGTTTAGTGGGCATGGGTGTTGGGTTGGCGGTTGGACTCGATGATCTTAAAGGTCTTTTCCAGCTTTAATGATTCTATGATTCTATGAAATGGTATGGAATAAGGGGTGGAGAATGTTCTGGGTTTGGCTGGGATAGAGTTAATTTTCTTCATAAGTAGCTAGTATGGGGCTGTGTTTTGGATTTGTGCTGGAAACAGTGTTGATAACACAGGGATGTTTTAGTTCCTGCTGAGCAGTGCTTACACAGAATCAGGGCCTTTTCTGCTCCTCACCCCACCCCACCAGCAAGTAGGTTTGGAAGTGCACAAAAAGTTGCAAGGAAACACAGCCGGGACAGCTGACCCCAGCTGACCAAAGGGATATTCCATACCATATGACGTCATGCTCAGCATATAAAGCTGGGGGAAGGAGGAAGGGCGGAYGTTCAGAGTGATGGCGTTTGTCTTCCCAAGTAACCCTTATGCGTGGTGGAGCCCTGCTTTCCTGGAGATGGCTCAACACCTGCCTGCCGGTGGGAAGTAGTGAAGGAATTTGTTTTGCTTTTCTTGCGTGTGCAGCTTTTGCTTTACTTATTAAACTGTCTTTATCTCAACCCACGAGTTTTCTCACTTTTACTCTTCTGACTCTCTCCCCATCCCACCAGGGGGGAGTGATCGAGCGGCTGTGTGGGGCTTAGTTGCCATCTGGGGTTAAACCATGACACCAGGACAGAGTTTTGGCCTGATACTGCATTTCGGTGCGGAAACGTGCAGCAGAGAGCCGTGAAACATTTCGGAGGAGATGGGAGGGACAGAACTCGGCGACACCGCTGGCCTTCGCCAGGACGAGATACAGCCCCGCAGCCTCCCCGCCGCAGGCCTCCGCCGGGCAGCCGTTTCCCGCCTGCACGTCCCCTCAGCGGCCGCAGGCGGGCATTGCAAGAGCCGGGCCGCGCTCTCCTGAAGCGCTGCTCGCGGCGCTGCCGCGGGAACCCAGCGCCCCGCCCGCAGCGAGCCCCGCGCGGCGCCACAGCCCGGGACAGGCGGGGCGCCAGGCGCGGCACGCGGGCCTCCCCGCCGCGCGCGAGAGCAGCCGGTGGCCGCCCGCAAGGCACGGTGCCGTGCCGCTCCGCCTCGCCCAGACGGGAAGCGGCGGCAGCACGGAAAGCCCGGCGGGCGGAGCGGCGGACGGGAGGCCGGCTCCTCGGAAAGCCCGGCGGGAGGCGGGAGGCGGGGTGAGGGAGCCGTTGGGCGCGGACGGGAGGGCGGTTGCCCGTAAAGCCCGGCGCGCGGATCGCGAGGTTGGCCCTAAGATGGCTGTTGTGCGCGGGGCGCCGTTGCTGTAGCGCCGCGAGGAGCCGCCCGCCGCCTCGCCCGCCATGGAGTGCCCGCACCTCGGCTCCAGCGTCTGCATCGCACCCGACTCGGCCAAGTTCCCGCAGGGCTCGCCCTCCTCCTGGTGCTGTAGCGGTGAGTGCGCCCGGCGCGGCCTAGGCTGCGCCAGCCCTCCCGGCCTGAGGTGGCCCGGCCGCCCCGCGGCCCTCGCGCGGCGGGCGGGCGCCTCTCGCCGCCGCCAGCCGCCCCTTTGTTCCGCGCGGGCCTCGCAGCCCCTCGGCGGGAGGGCGCCCCGCGGCCGGGGGAGGGCCTGGGGGCACGGGGAAGGGAGGGAAGCTGCCCCGGGCCCCCACCCCGCCGGGAGCCGCCCCGCGGGACCCCTCTCCGGGAGGGTTGGGGGGCGGGGGGGGATGCCGCGGCGCTGCTCCTTCCACCCCCGCTGCTCCCCGCGGAGGAGCCGCGGAGCGGCCGCCACATGTCTCTGCGGGGGCGGAGGTGAGGGGGGGGTAGCCCCCGCTCCGGCTTTGCCTGCGCAGCTTTGTCCGGCGCGGGAGCGCGGCCGGGCGGCCCGGGGCGGGCAGCAGACTTTGTCTCCAGCGGGGGCCGGCGCCCCGGCCCCGCCGAGCGCGGAGGAATGCGAGATCGTGCCTGCTCGCTCCTTTTGTCTGGCGGAGGAGCTGCGTGCTTAGTCCTGCCTGGGGGAAGCCTAGCCGCGGGGACCGGGGCTGMGAGGAGAGGGGCCGGTGGCTGCTGCAGGGTCAGTGGAGGCGACGCCTGGGCCCTCCTTCAATCCAAGGAGCAGCTCAGTGAAGGTGGTCTGTGGGGGGGTCTGGGAGTCACGCTCACTTACTCTGCTGTGTGGGTCGGTAGGAGTGTAGAGGTCATCTTTTTTTAGTATTTTGCTCGCTGATTTAATAATGCAAATTACCGTATTTGAAATGTATCCCGTCTTCAGTACTGTCCCTCCCATGATCTTGTTTGTTCAGGGGCTTTCCCTTTAAAGGTACCGTGCCCAAAGTGTTTTAAATTTAGCTTTCTGATGGGTCATCGCACACTTCTACACAGATAACCTCCGATGATTGCTGACATTTTTTGGTACATGTTTTTGTTTGCTGTGACTGTAATGTGTTTAGTTATGCTCATGCTCGGTATGAATGTAGATGCAACCAAGTATGTTTAACGTAGGAAGTAGACCCCACTTAGAGCAGCAGCGTGACTTGTGCCCATGGGCACCGGAAGGAAAGCCTCATTCGGGAATCAGGGAGCACTGAACTGCTAGATATATTTTAAGGTGTTCCTTTTTTTAAAGGAAAGATGGTTGTCCTTTGTCTCGCAGTATCGATGCTTTCGTGTGGGAAGGCTGCTGCGTGCTTGAGTTCTTCCCTGATTGCAGTTTCCTGGAGCCAAGGTGTGGTAGTGCTGCTGCTTCCTTTGGCAAAACCAGTTATTTTACTCTGTAATGCTTTTGATTTTAGAGGGAGTACACTTTACAGTGRAATAATGTGGAGAATGATTAGAAGGAAAGGAGGAGTACAGGGAAATCTGTTGTCCCTAATGTTTCTTTACTGAAAAAAAATTAATGACAAGAAGTCTAACTCTGTAGGTCCATCTGTTATCTTCAGAGTATCATGGGTAAGCAAAGTTGTCAACCAGAAGCATATGGCAGTAGGGAACCACCCTTCAGAGAACTTTAAAAAGATAAAATTGCAAAAACTAAAACTATATACTCAGATATTAATATAACTTTCCAACTTCAAAAATTAGCCAGTTTACAGCTACAGGACCCTGTTAGGCATGCTGCTTCTCAACAAAGAAGTTCAGCGATTAGAAGAAATATTTCTTTGTTGTTCAGAGGTGTTTCTCCCAACCAGCACTTACGGGGAGAGCCAGTTGCTGGGCAATCAACTGATTTATTACAGCTAGGAGGCAGGAAGAAGGTGCCAGGCACTTTGGGCAACTGAAGAGCTTGATGATGATACCATGTCTGGGGGAGTGTCTGTTTGCTATGCTTTTTAAGAAAATTAAGATAATAAGTCACATAGTATTCRCATAGATAACTATTGAATTCTTAACAAGTGGATAGAGAACAAGGTAGGTGCATTGAATTTAAAACATTGCAATGAACAAACAGCAGGCTCTTGTTAATTTAAAGCAAATGAAAATTGTTCTTTTTAAAAATTAAATTTGCATTCCTACTAGTATAGTAAAATGTAGTGCCTCCCTTTTCAGTTCCAGCTAGTAATATGTGATTATTGTTACATTAACTCCCTCATGGTATATAGGGTACTGTCTTTTTCTTGTTTGTGCTCATTTTAGTGAGATTAATCTTTTAAAGTTATGTAATACTGGTTTCTGTCAATTCACAATAAATAGCATTTCTCATTTGCTGGTTTTGCTGCAACTTGGTAGTATAAAATTAAACAGAGAAAAAGCCATGTATAAATTAATATCTTGTCAAAATTTAATGCATTTTCTATTGCTTTTGATGCTGTTTTCTAAGATTCTGTGGGCTTAGTTCTTTTTGTTGTTGGTGTTGCCTCAGTTGGAGAAAAATATTTAGAAGGTAATTTTCTGCAGTCTGTAATAATAAGACGTCTCTCATCAAGCACGTTGTCTTAAAATGACTCAGAACTTGTCGTCAGTCCTGTTCCGAGTTGCTGCTGACCCTTCCAGAAAAGGAGAGTAGTGAAGATACTGATACACAGGAAGCTTTCTGGCAGCCACGTGACCCGCCAGTGATAGCAAAACATTGCAGAAGAGGTTGGAGAGCGACTTCTTAGTTCAGACTGCCAGTGGCTATTTTTATCATTATCTTGCGTTTCTGCGATTTGAGGAGCTGGAATTGTCCCGCTGAGTGATGCATATTGGTTAAGTGCCTTTTCCTTGCCTCTCCACAAAAACTCTCCTGATTGCAACAATAACTTCACAAGGTAATATGGAGGCACTTTTGAATATTGTTATTTGATGTTGAATGTTGTGTCATTGTGTAATGGAGGAGTGTTGCATTTGATGCTGATATTTGGAAGCTAGGTTTACTGAAGTTAGGGAAATGATTAGAGGAGCATGTGCACCAGCCTGAATTGCTCTTCTGGCCTAAATCAGTTGCCCTTGAAGCTACCTGACAGAGTTGTTATGGAGGTCTTGTGATGAAGGAAGACTCTTAAAAGAGCAATAAGAGGAAGCATTGACAACAAGTGTATTGATCCAAGTATGAATGTTTTCGCTCCAAATTAAAGAGTAATGGTGTGTCTCTAGAATGTCTGTTATGTTACTATTGTGTAGTTTGGAAGTCTGAGAGTTTAAGCACTCCTGTTGAGAAAGTGGCATGCTTTCCCTTGAGTATTTAATCCAGTCAAGCGTGCTCTGTACAGTAAGCAATGCAGAAAGCAGCACGCATTTGCTTTGAGGAGCTTTAAGACTATCAAAAGAGAGCACAGAATGACTTTTTGCAGATCCAGAGGCAGTTTGTTGTTGTTGTAATTGGGCATTTAAGAGGAGAGGAGACGAATATATAAAGTGGAAACTGTACAGAAACTGAAAATGGCTTTTAATCAGTGCTGTCACGTGAAATACTGCATGCAAATGTCTGCTAACTCCAATTAGAGTGCAGTCTTTCCATGCACTTTAATTTCTGAAACTTCTGCTGAAGTTGGAAGCAGAGTAGCTGGAGGCATTGGCAAGACTGCAAAGTGTCACAGACTGCATCAGTTGGATTTGTATGATGTGCCACACCTTCAGCACTGTTGTGCAAATCATGTAATTATGAAAAGTACTCTGGAACTGCTCAGTTGTGGTATTTCTCAACAACTTTTCATAGACTCATGAAACCACAGGGAGCCAYGCCTCACCTAAGTGAGATTGCAATCTTCTAAGCACACCTGTGCAAGTCTGAAGAGTTTTTCCAGCTTTTTTTTTCTGCGTGGTTGAGAATTCATTAGTTCTCACTGGACTCATTAATTGTTCAATGCAGAATTTGAAGTTCTTTCTTTAGRAGAACAACTGCAGACAGATAGGATTGTGTCTGCCAAAATGGAGATTTGGTGGTGTGTTTTGTTTTTTTTTTTTTTTTCCTAGAAGGGAAATTGTACTTCTGAAGTATGCTTAAAACTGTTGCTTTTCAGATCACTGTCAGTTTGAATAAATTTTTTTCTTAAATAACATAATTGTGTTAGGTATCGAAGAGCAATTCTGGCTGTAGACTAGTATTTCCTGCAAAAGCTAAATATATTTGCCTGGCATYTGTTTCTCGAATTCTAACTTCTGTTGAGTCAGAGCTGTAATTTCACAGTTGGTCAGAAACATACATTATGGCATTTGCAAATGACGCTGGGGCCATAAAAAGTACAGAGGAGAGCTAGCACGAGGAGGCCTAGTGAATGATGATTATGGTGGAAATCCACATGCTGAATTAATGAAATTTTTGCTGTGTTTGAAGTAACTTACTAAATTACTTAGTAACTAATTCAGTTAATTCAGAATAACCCCGAATATCACTGAATGCTTTATTTATATGTGAGAGCAAATGTTTTGGGCTGAGTAGGAGAACTTTCAAGAACATGACTGTACTGGGTCAGACTGCTTTTGATGTTTTTTTTTGTTTGCTCCCCCCCCCCCCCCGCCATCATTTTTTGTTTTTGTTTTCTCAGTTAAATCGGTTACACAGTTCTCTTTTCATTGAGGTAGGTAACAGCATTTTGCCACACTGTGTTTTTTGGCGTTGGACTGTTGCAGTCAGTGCCAAAACAAATACACTGTAAAAGCTCAGGTACACAGACTTTAACCGTCTTGGCTTTCCTTTTCATCTCAGCTCCTCGTTAGTGTTTCTTTTCCATCTCTGTGAGCATTTGTCTCTCCTTTTGCTTTTCCCTTTTTATTACTAGAGATCCTCATTTCCTCTTTCCTTCCATTCTTACTAGAATACAGGAGGAGAGAGAACTCACTGAAACTTGAGAGGGGTAGGTAGGACCTTCTTCCTGTGAAAAATTCTGTTCAGTCAGCTGCATGTAGACTCAGGGTAAGCTCGTGGAAAGTGTGTGGACCTAATGGTCTGTGTGTGAGGGTAATTTGTCACCCTACATCTGGAAAATGAATTTGGCCTGGAAATTACCAGATTTATTCTGAAATTTAAACCACAAAATAAGTATGTAAAAAAATTTACCTTTTTTTTTATTCAGTCACTTAAATTTAATTTCAAAGTTGGGTAGTCTTTCATGTGTTTCTCTGGGTCACTGCAATGCAGGAATGCTTCTTAGTAACTCAGCAGACTTTATAGATTGTTATAGCTTGTTAAATTCATTTCCTGGCTGTCTTTTTAAGTTAAGCTTGTTAGATTTGTTTTTTTTTTTTTTTAGATTCAGTCTTCTTTTCCTTAAAACTGTTAATTTTTTTTCCATTTGAATCAGTTACTGATGTATGAGCTAACCCCGGGGGCAGTAGTTATCTTTGCCTGTGTGATAGAGCATAGTGCTTTGGAACAGATTCTATTAGAGGATGCACGTTTATTGAGGTGAGGTAAGGGTCTCAATTTCGGTCTTATACGCTAGACCTAATTTTCCTTTTAATTACAAAAAAGGGGAGTTTTTTGTTTTCAAATACTTCTGTCTTTTAAAAGGCAATAAACTTAAATTGATGGTGATTAATATTTTCTAGATTTTCTTTCAAAAAAATTGTTTATACTCCTCAACAAAATCACAATCTGTCACAAAACTTGAACGTTAGCTGAGGAAAGAGACTGCTTCAGAGGAAGGTAGTAGTCAGACATGTAATACATTGCCTTTGTTTAGAAACTAGATTTAATCTTCATGATGATTCTGAAGATAAATTTTGAAGGACAAATTTTACTACTGACTGTTCCGAAGTATTTCATGATCTAACTAAAAATCAATGTTTTGAAATGACTCTTCAAAGCATACCATATGGTAAGGAGACAGGATAGTCTGAGGCATTGTGGAAGTGGGATATATAAGGCACACACAAGTGTGTAGGAGACAGACTCGTGTGCATGGCAGACTCTTGATTTATCCAGAGATTAGTGCAAATCTCATTACAGCTGGTTTAAATGTAAGCAGGATAATAATTTTCAGCTGCGTTTCCCAAGCCCTTCAAGATGTGCAGGTGTTAAACAAGATCAATGCATTATTCTTACTCTGTTTTTCTGATCGTTGCAAGGTGCTAAGGCTGATAGAGTTAGACTAATTAATTTTTTTTGTCTCATCTGTATCTGAGGTTCATAGAGTGAAAGTTTCAGACCCAATGTTTGGAATGAAATTAGGCTTTGAGCTATTTCTCGTTTGATCAATGCCACTCACTGCATTTAGTAACCTGTTCATGCTTTGCTTTCTGTTTTAACAAACATTCATTACCTAGGTAAAAGGTGGTTAAGGCCATTAATTAAAATAATCCATGGAGGTTAGAAAGTGCAACTTAATCAGAAGTTTAGATCTGAAAACTAGTTAAGGCTTTTCCGATTTTTATTCTGAGATTATTGGAGGAAACAGTTTTTATTTTAGAGTGAATTAGAATAATATCTGTTAAAATATTCATTGCTTTATGGTGCCCTTGTTATGGGAGCAGTGTAAGATTTTGTGTCCTTAATGATTTATTTCCTTGATTATAAAAGCGTGTTTTAAACYGTACGTGACACGATGAATACACTTACCGTTCAGCAATCTTAACTGGCATGCTAAAGGAATCCTCTAGTAGTTGGGTTTTTTTCCCCCCCTTTGGAATATCTTGTGTAATTTTGGATCTTGTAAACGTAGATATGAAATTTCTTTGACAGATTTTATTACCCATTTCAATCTAATCCAACTACCACAGGCAGCATGCAAAATAAGGTGATTCTTCTGGAAGTTAGCCTCCACCCACCCCCCCCAGTATTGCAAACAGCCAGCTTTTTAACTTTAAAGCGACGTGGCACTACTGGGGTTGGAGATCCTTATCAATACCAATCAGGCAGATAGTGATATTTCAAGGTAATTCATAGGTACATCATTTAGGATTCTGTGTGAATGTGAGCATCTGCTTGTCCATGTCAAAATACAGATGCATTTTCTCAAGATAGCCATGACCCTTTTTAAAACTTTCTTTTAAAATTTGGGTTCATAAGTTTTTCATTTGGTAATGTTTTTGTCCACTGAGCATTTGATTTCTTTTTTTTTTGTTCACAGGGATGGTTAGTAATGTGTCTTTTGCTAGTATTGGAGAAGTAGGAATGAAATAGTAGTGACTACAAATAAGTAAACTAATTACTAGGTTATATAAAGAAAGCAAGAAGCCTTCGTGCTGTCTTTCCCCTCTTCCCTCCTATTTCCAGCTTGAATGTTTTGACCTGAGATCAATTGCTAACTGACTCGAGAAGATTCCTTTCCTTAAGGGTTTAAAAATTAYGTTACACTGTTGGCTTTGCTGTGCTTTTTCTGGCTGTTGTCTGCAAATGAATATTTGTGTGTCTCGCTCTAACATAAAGATTGAATAACTTTTTTTTTTTTCTTGGCATGCTACTACTATAATGAGGAACAATATCGGTGAGGGCTAGAAAGCATTTAGTTTTAAAATATATAAGTATATATTTGTGTGTATGTATTTAAGTTTGGATACCAATTAGTTATCAAAGTAGCCAAACCATTAGAAATTGTTTTTAGAATGTAAAGGAGAMATAGAGGCAATAATTTTTTTAAAAATGCTTTTGGCCATGATTGTTCAGTAAAATAAGCCTGCTACTGATGTGTTCTCTTCCCCCCCTCCCCCCTTTTTTTAAATAATGCGTGTTTTCTCACTGTTGCTTTCAGGTAGGATGTGATTGATGGGGTATACGCAGGAAGATAACCGCTGGCATTTCTTGACCTAAAGTTTGACTTGACATGTAGAAAGACTAAATTATCAAAAAATATGGCACTACTGTAGCCTGAGAGCTAAGCATCTATGTGTGTGATTGGTAGTGCTAAGTGACCTTATTTCTTTACCATAACAAAAGAAGCAGCACAGCATGCTTTATGTGTCTTTGCATATTGCTGCTATAGGTGATCTGACTTTGGTTTTGCACCTTTTTTTTTTCCTTTTCCCTCCCTCACCCCCCTGGTTCGTTTAACCACTTCCTCAGAAACTGACTTGTCTGTTTACGCTGGTTGAAACAAGTTTTCCTTACCTACCTGTCTGCTTTTCCACTATTGGATTAAGAATACAGGCAGATAAAAAAGCATGCATTTTATAAGTTCCAAGTTTTTCACTGTGAAATTCTGATTGCGTAATCAAAATATCGAACTGTAAGCCAATGTGGTTGAGCCTAACCAGGGAAGTGAATTACATGCAGATGAAGCTAATCACATTGTTCTCTGACAAACATTCTTCAATGTTACAAATGTGTTGGGGGCTTCAAAGACCTGTTTATTCTATGAAAAATTGTTCACCTACCTGTGTTATATTCTTACTCAGTTGTTGTTTAGTATATCTGAATTATATATGGTTTTCTGTTGTAATAGAGTGGTTCACTGTAACCGTCTGTAAAATTTCTTATATGAGACTGAGCAATGCTTTTATTTAGTGACAAAGAGGAGGAAACCACATGTACCGTTATGCATGAGCACAAATATTAGTTGATTTCATAAGTTCACTCACTATTGCAAAAGGGCTTACTCTTTTCTCACTAAAACTAAAAATCATCCTGGATTTGGCTGAAAGATAATAGCAGAAGAAATAATTGGGGGTTTTTTTCCATAGCTGTAAGGTAAGGGTAGTTTCTTTCTTTCTTTCTTTCTTTCTTTCTTTCAGTGTTCTTCAGAGTCTATTTGAATTCTCTTACATTTGAATGTGATTTGAGTCAGGCTAAGACTTGATACTGTTGAGACTTCTATTCATTGTGCATCTCTTTGTAATGAGGGTATGAAACGCTGAAAGAATGGTTAACGTTTTTGTATTGTTAGTAATGCTTACCAGGAAACTTGCTTCCTTGTAAATTCTTTTGCTTTGACTTAAATGTAATTTAAATTTCATCTTTTCTTATCTTTTCCTCTAGTATGTGGGTGTTAGTTGATTTTAAAACAAAACATTTTAAATAGTATAATTAAAAGCCATTTCCCCTCCTGTCTGGTTTCATTTTGACTAGAATGCTGTTTTTCTAAACTAGGCAATAAAGATGTCTAACAAATGAAACTTGTGTAAAATATTGTTAAATAGAATATTTATTTTTCTAATATCAAACAGTTTAGAACAAGTTCAGTRCATTTATGAACTTCTTGTAATGGGGCTGAGGGTGGGATAGAAAGAAGAGCTTTATGTAAAATGAAGTTTGAAAAAAAATGGGGATACTCTTTAAAACCTAATCAGTAAAACGGCTGGCTTGTAAGTAAGGTGTAGAACATGTCTCTAGTTTTCAAAGCCTGTAACATTCTTTTTTCCTGCATTCTCTGTCTAGAATGGGGCTTTAGCCTGCTCAAAGGTTTAACAAGTACTCTTGTAACATTTGCTTCCTTTTTCAGTCACCTGGTTTTCATTACGATTACTCATCTGGAATTGGCTAGCCATAAGTTCTTAAAATGTACAGCAGATACTTCTACCAGATGTGTATACAGTTTAAACACACCACTTCCCCGCTCAAACACCCAACCCCAAAAACAACCCCAAACAAACGAAAAAAAAAAATCAACAACCACAGTCGTTTAACTCAGTATTTAAGTTCTGGAACCTACTCCTAGATTATAAAATAATGCTAGCATTCTGCTTGGACTTAGTGTGCTTCTGTGTATGTTAATGCCTGCCCTGTCTTACGATTTTACCAACATGTTTAGTTGAGATACTCATTTCAGTATTTTTGATTCCTCCTGAATGTAAACAGACAATAGGGTCAGATAATAAAGCTTGCATGTATGCTTGTAGCAACTGCCTTCTTAAATACACAAAAGAATGCGAAGTCAAAAACTGGGAACGTGATCAGTTGTGTTAATACACGTGTATGTAGTACTAAGTAACTTATATTGCATGTTAGGAATTTTTACATGCTGCCTGTAAAAATGCTGACTTACCTTGGAGGACGTCTATATTTTTTTAGGCTTCTTTGATTCTGCTAATAAAGTGTTTTTTCAGTGCCAGAGTGTCCAACTCTGCACATATCCAGATGTCTTGCAGTCTTGTCTGATGTTCTGTGATGAGTAAGACTTCTAATTTTTGCCCTGAGAAGCTGTTTTATTGTATATGCCGGTTCATAACCGAGTTTATGGGCCAGAAGGAAAGAGTGCACTGGCTCTGTAATGTTGTGATTTAGACTGTTCATTGTAAGTGGAAAAAAAAAAGTTGGTTCCAGTCTCAAGTCTAACGACTGAATGTTTCATCTGGTGGATTTTGAGTATAGAATGCATGGATATTCATTGCTGTGGAGACCGCAGGCTAGGTAAAAGCTGTAAATGCTAGGCCTGGTGAAAGTCACACTCTCTCTCTTGCTTTGTCTTACTGTTCCCCTGAATAACTACTTATTCATGGGAAGTGCCATCTTTAACAGAAGGAAACGTTGGTCCTCCCTCAGCACTTAGGAGCAGTCTGGAAGGAAGGTCTTCCAAGGGTGGGAGATGTGTGCATTAAACCTGAGGCATTCACATCTTGAGTGGGTATTTTATGGAGAAAACTCCTCAGCTGATTTATTCAGTTTTTGACAAGACGACGTGCCTGCATCCAGAGGGAGTTCCAGAGCTGTAAATTCCAGTGGTGGGCAGAGCCTTTTTGCAACCCCAGCACGTAAGCCCAGGCAAGGGACAATATCCAACGCGTTTGTGTCCTTGATATTTCTCATAGGCTAACTTCTGGAGCAATCCCCTACTTAGAATACTGGCTTTCATAGATGACTGTCTCAGATGCCTGAGACTTCTTGTGTATTGCGTATGGGAAGTTTTAGGTGTTTAATTCAGAGCTGTTTTGGCAAGTCACCTTAAAGTTTTGTGTAGAGTGCTGGGTTTTGGGATGTCTTACCCTTGCCTGCAAGTAAAATGACATAAAGGACTAAGGTGTTAGGGCTAGTAGGCTCAGTTCTGATCTATGCTGATAAATTTAAAATTATTTTGCTAAATTATTCGATCTCTCATTCTCTATTTTTCAGTCTGTAAAATGGAAGTTGGGTCTCTGAGAAATGCTCTGAATCCCGTGACTGAAAAACTTTGCATTTGAGATGTTATTACTAAAGAGGTTTGCATAATTTTGGTTAAATGTCTGTGCGGAGTTTTATATTCCCACCACTTGTGGTCGTTTCCCGGGATTTTTGCTTGCAAATTTCTCTCACCTTTGCTTCCAGATCTTTGGAGGAGGCAGCTTTTGGTCTGATTCCTTAGGGCTGATGTGTCACAGACAGAAGGATCGTGTTTCACAAAGCAGGGATTTCACATTTTGGTATGCAGATTGTTGCTTCTTTTTTCTTCACATGTTGTTAATGGAGACTGCCCAGCTCTTTTTTGCTGCATTTGTCAGGTTCTTCTAGGAGCAAAATGTAGGGTAAGATTGTCCTGCTACCAAATCTTAATTAAACAAGGCACTGAGGGATTGTTAGGCAAAATGAAGTTAAAGGTATGGGAAAGGAAAAGCAAGTCTATTTCTCTAGAATAACAGTATTCTTGCCTTTTTTGAGATACACACATATGTGTGTGTATATACACACATGCAGACATATAGCATGTGTATACATGCTACACATACAGCATGCTATACATGTGTAGCATACATATGTGTCACCAAGTGCTTATGTTTGTGGGACAGTTTGCTTGGCACAGTATCAGTATACCAGTGCAGCCACAACTATGTAAATATTGTTCCTTGTGCAGATGCTGAGTAGAGTAACAGTGGTCTTTTTCAATTTAGCTATATCAGTATAGCTGACCTACTATGTCAACATAAACTGAACTGAAAAAAGGCATCTTAGTCCAAAGATGTTTCTGAGCAGGTCATTATGTTACTGTAGTTTAACCATACAATTATACAAGTGTTGGTACGGCTCCTTTTGAGGACAAAGTCCAGGCCATTTTGTAAAGGCTGTGGAGACTATTGTAAATAGTTTAGTGACCCTAATCTTGTTTCTATTCAACGTGCTCTTAACAGAAGGACCAAAGTGTTGCTCTTACTGTGCTGATATTTGTGGCCTTTTCTTTAGTGATGTAATAAAGGACTATTTTAAAACTTGGATGTAAGCACAGTTCTGTAGTAGCTATGGCCTCAGGTCACTTGTGCTCCTATGACTGGCGAAGTCGCGGGTTTGCACTGCTCACGTGGCTGCGCTACTGCCAGCTCTCTGGTGGACACTGTATCTTGCAGGTTTCTTAACTTGGCTGCCTTACAGAAGCTGCTTCCTGTTTGTCTCCTCCTCTTCCTGCTGCTTTTTTCTTTTGCCAGTTTCTAAATTATGCAGTGTGCTATTTAAACAAAGCTATTAGTTTCACAGGTTGTTTGTATACTTTTACATAGTTGTAACTTTCCCGCAGTGGAAATCTGCAGCTTTGTTCTGTGAGGAATACGGTGTTTGCCAGAAGTGYTCATGTTTCACGAGACTGCACTTGGAGTCAGTTTTCAATAAGAAAAAAAGTAAAGATTCAGAAGTGAATCACACTATCTGAGTGATCATGAGCGTGAGATGGGGTAGGGGCCCTGTGACGAGAGTGCCAAACTGATTAGCCATATCTTACTCATTCTACTTGGCGTAACTTGATTATTTATCGTGATGATTTACAGAAGGTAGAAGCTGGAGGGCGAGGGACATCTCTGAATGTTCTCATAGTTATGTATGAGTCTGTATGTAGTGGTGTTTGATTGTTTGCTTTCTTGGGGATGGATTGGTACTCCATTTACAGAGGGCTTTGTAGGCTGTATAACAAATGAGCATTCAGATTTCACTTAGAGAATTCGTTCTGTAAAAGAGAGTATTTCGCCTTCGTATTACATGATGAAAAATTATGTTTCTAAGCTTCTCAATAAGCTGATATTGATGTAAAATGGCAAATGACTTTCTGCTTGAGACAACATTGTAGCGTTGCAGATTTGCTTTCCCTTTTCTTTTGACGTGTTAGTATCATCTTTGCCTAACCACTTGAAGCTATTCTAAAAATACAGCAAAATGAGGCAGTTGGTAACTTGCAGTAGCCACTTTAGTTCAAACTGAGAAAGCAGCCAGCGTTCCTTAGCCTGTATACCACTAAATAAGGTGTAATGAACACAGATAATTAATTTTTTTTAAATGTGGTTGATGTTTGTTGTTAAATGTTGTAACTTTATTCCAAAGTAGGGGGTACTAATGTAGTGCATCCCTCCTCTTTTTTTAAATAGCACTAAAAAAATAAAAATCCTGTTGGAATACTGACTTTTGAGGGAAGACATACGTACCTCTACAAATGGGTTTGAGAGTCTTTCCTCATGATTCTGTGTAACTGTCTGACCTGAAAGTCCGGAACACCGAAGTCTTTTCAGGGCCAAGTTCCAGGGCTGTGTAATGTGCTTTGAATTAAGAAGGATTTGCTATGGATCTGTCTCTTGTTTCTGGTCTACATTTAAGCCTAGTGCCTTCATGTCAGTACCACATCTGAAAGGAATAATGTGCATTTTCTTTACATATGAAGCCAAACTGTCTACCTTTAATTTAGGTTATAAGCAGTCCAGGGCAATGACTGTGCTTTTGCTGTGCATTCCGTGGTGCCTGTCTTGTTAGAGTCCTGACTGATGCCTGAAGCTCCTGGCCTAATTTAATTTATGAATAGTAAGCAACAGATGGTGACTGCTTCAAGATCTGAATTGAGGAATACCTAGAGAGCCAAGCTTTAGTGCAGGTATCTGCTGAGCCAACCTCAGAGAAATACAGAATGCAATCTTCAGCAACTTTTAAAAAAACCGGTTGTGTAATGCTCTCAGAACAGAGCTACTGTAGGTCACAAATTTTATATTGGCTTCTATGTTTAATCTTAGTGGGAGTCACTTCCATGTTATTTGAGTTCTTTGTGGGAGGAGATGTTTGTGCAGAAGATAAACTACACATTTCTAATGTGATGCAATTGGAGCAAAGTTCTTCCTAAAASTTAAAGCACATATATGAGCCATCTTTTCTTATTCCCCGATATGAAAGATGGAACATTTTAGTGGACACTATTTTTTGGCGTTGTGTGGAGTTGGTGGACTTGTTTGTTGGCTTTGTGCCAACACTTAAACCTGGTGTGAACTCTGCAGAGTGAGCACTACTTCAGTATAATTTAACACTTGACAAGCAAGCAGTGCTGGTATTTAAAACACCTRAATGTGAAATTGTAATTGTCTAGTACATGTTGGAAAGTAAGAATAATAGTTTGCATCGTAATGCTGTGACCTACTAGTTGAGAACTAGTTCTGTCCACGGATGATAACATAGTGAAAGCAAAAATGTTATTTCGAAGTGGGAGATTTCTGCTGGGATTTTAATGCTAGGAAGACTGTTTCATGTTCCTGGCAAGGAGAGTGTAGGGTAGTGGTTTKTTCATGCAGCACTTAATGTGTGTTTAAGTGCATGAATGGTTTTGGCTTGCTTCCTTCTGGTTAATTTTTTACCTTTCAGTTTGTGTAATGCAGAAAAGAAAATTGTATCAAGTTAGACTGATGGTCCATTTAGCCCATTTTTAACTGATGATGGCTATTTAAGGTCTTCCCTTCCTCTTCTGTTTGCCAGTGCCAAATGTTGGTTTTCTTGATAACATTTTGGTCAGATTAGTCAAGCTTCTTCCACTTTTCTAACTTGAAATGTAAGCCAAAACAGCTCTACCTGGCGGTCCTCTATCTAGTGCAAGATTACAGTCACAGTTGTGGGAACCCATCAGCTTTAGAAATAGGAAAATTTGTTTTTGGAAAACCAAAACCAGAAAACTGATACATGTGAGAAAATGTGTTTCTCAAGTAAAGTAATAATTGCAGCAGTTTTAAGAAAACAATTCTGGAGTCTTTACTGAAGAGTTCAAAGTAGTTACTTCAAATAATACTTCTGTGGAATGTGCTTTTTTTCCAGTGAACATAGTAAAATTCTTAGTTTTAAACATTCCTTGGATTGGGCCTGTGAATTGAAATACAACAACTATTTGTAATAATGAATTCAAATCCAGAAGACAATTTTTTAAGAAGCAGTGTTAGCTAGTTTATTTTTCTGTCTGATTTAAATAAAAAGGTGAAATCTAATGGTGGTGAAGTACATTAGCTCTTCTAAACAGCTAAGCTGGTCACTTCTCTCTCGATTAAAAATTGACTCCCTGCTTGCTTTTTCTTTTTAATTAGCATTTAATTTGATAAAGAAACTTCTTTTACTTTTGTTAGCTTAGTTCTCTCTGATAGTCTTTGATCTTAACATTTTGATATGTACCATGGTTTGTAGCTTGGTATTTCTGAGTTTTGCTAAAAGTCCTGAATTAGCCTGCTCAGGTGATCCTGCCCCGGAGCAGCTTCTGTGCATGCTTCAGTTTCCCCAGTTCCTTTCTCTGAGGTGTGACTCCAGACAGGGAAGGCTGTTCTCAAGCTTTTCCACAATAAATAACAATATAAATAATTTACATGTATGCTAGGATTTAATCCTCTTCTCTTTGTCCCTTCTTCCCCCTGGCCTCACAGACCCTCGTGTTCTTGATGTCATATTTTTCCTCTGTGACTCTTTTGACTGCCTGCTCCAAGMAGCAGTTATTTATAGTATGCAGAAAAATTAGGTGGCATCATATCCCTTTGTATTTTTGGGATGATTGAAGTCATCTTTCTATAGTTGTTTTCTGCCCTTGCAGAAGTGCACTTAGCATTTCATTTTTCTTTTCTCATCATGTTAGTTGGGTATTTGAAAGTGTAATGCTATTTCTGTAAATTTTGTGGTAATGTATAGTTGTTAACATTTTCACTTCGTTCAAATCCAAGCGTTGCATATTGTAGCATCCCTCCTTCAATGACATGATCCAAATTGGAATTCCTCTCAAAATTTGAGACTTCAGTATCTATTTAGTTGTAGTTCCAAAATTGCTGTTGTTTATAAAGATGCCTATGTTTTCTTGACTTGACTAGTGGAAATTTTGCTCTGCTTGCCTGTTTTACTGTGTTCTGCCTACATGGCTTATTTATTGAGATTTTGTTTCTAATCTGAATTTGCAGACTTTGCTACTGGGTTGGGGTAGGAGTTGGAATATCCTGTTTCTATGACTCTACCCTGGGATGGTGTTTCATCATTTTTTAATATCTGCTGTTTTTTCCCTTTAAGCCTTTTAGCTTAAAAACATCCATGTTTATTTAATTTAAGTTTTGTAGACTTAGAAGACAGCTAAAAAATTAGATAACATCTTCTGGTGTCTTGAGTGGATTGCGAAGCACAGAGCTGTGTTACATTTTAACCTTTCAGCTTCTTGTGCGTGACTGAAAGGGTAAAATCTTTACGGATAAAGCCTTTACCAGCACTGCAGCATAGGAACACGTATTGTATAAATGGTGCGTATTATCATGCGCAAAAACACAGTAATTTATTTTGTGTGCTTCTTATCAGATTGCCAGGCTTTCTTGCAATATCTTCTTTAAAATGGCTTCTTGTATGACCAGTTTTATGAAACAGAAGTGAAGTGCTGTGGCTTTTTTCCCTATGTTTGGTGGACTGCCTTATTAAAAGCCAAAAGAAAGGTTTTTAAACTTCACCAGTGTTTTTGCTATTTGTGCTTCTGTTACTTCTTTGTTGTATTTAAAAATCAAGTAGACCTCATGTGGATGTAATACGAACCAAAAAAAAAAAAATTAAAATTTTTCATGGAAAGTAACAGGTAAATGTGTAGCCTGCGACTAAAACCCAAGCCAGAAGGCGGCTAATGTGCTTTAGTGTCAATAGCTCTTCAGTCTGTTAGTTTAGTCCCTAATATAGGTTAATGAACATGAGTGGCTATTTTATATAACTGTGCTGCTAAGGTGGAGTCAGCAGAGCTATTGCTGGCACTCAGGATGTGTTATACAACTGTAATATCAAAGCCAATTCATTTGACTTTTTTTTTTTTTAAATCTTTTATAGTGTGCCGGTCAAATAAAAGTCCATGGGTCTGTCTGACATGCTCAAGTGTCCATTGTGGAAGGTGGGTACCAAGTCTTAGTGTGCAAATCTTTTAATCAGAMCTTTATCTTTTCCTTTGTTGCTCAACTCTGAGGCAGTTCATTCCAAATTTTCCTGAATGCCTTTATAATTCCCTGAAATAAACCTTTCATGATCTCATTTAACATTGTGTTAAACTGAACACACTTCTTTSCTACCTTAAGAGAGTCCAGAGATTATACTCAAAATCATTTTTTTTTCCAAAAGAAAAGTGTACGGTGAATGTGATCGCTCAGCTCAAAAAATGCCTGGAGAACTGCTAATTCAGTGGATTATTGTAAAGTTCCATTCTGTAAAAGATGTTTCTATTGTAATAAGATTAAACCAGTAAGAATTCTTGGAAACCCACAAATCCAAAGTCAGCACAGCTGAATTTGAGAAAAATAGCAACTGTCCAGCCTAGGCAGAAAATACCTTAAATGTAGTGTAGTTTTGGAACAAAGTTATTGCCRTAACATATAAGGACTAGCTACCACCATAATTCCTTCAAAGTACACCTGKTTTTTGTCTGTATTAGTTGAAGCACACCAAAAGAATTTGTAGAGGAATGATACAGTCARTGCTGTTATTTATATGTCATATATATCAATATTTATATTTATAGATATTTCTACAATTTATATAATTGTAGAAAATTTGCTGCTACATAAATGTTTGAGGTGCACGTATTAATGAGAATGCAGTTAGTGTTGACATTTAGACAGTATCTGAGATGTGAACATGTTTTCATCTGTAGGGGTAGCATCTGTGCTGGTGTGCTTTTATTCTGGAAAAGCATCATTAAAGTTAGTGACTTTGTTTTTTAAAATGGGTTCAATAAACTCCAGGTTTTGTGTCTTTGATCTAGGTAGCAATAAGTGCCACAATTTTAATAATGTCTTTTATTCAGGGTTTTCAGCACAAACCCTTTTTTTTTTTTTCACTTTTTATTTATTAATTTATTTTATAAATTTACACTTGGTGAGAGCTAAGAGAAGGTGAGCTACTTCATGTTATGTGATGGTGTGATATAAATAGTTTGGAATATTTTACTTGTTACCGATCTAAAAAAAAATACTATTGCTGTCCACATATGACCTTTCTTGTGTGCAGCTAGTAGACATTGAGTCAGTTACTTATGCAGTTTGTTTTGACTTTTTAAACTGCTCCCATCCTTAGAATGGAAAATAATTGAATGAGAAGAATGTAATATACCTTGTAATAATGGGAGCACTTTTGATCATGAAAGCACACAGCATATTCTTCTGTTCAGGTAATGTTTGAAATTAAAGGAAGAGAAATAGAGCTTTTCAGATCTTCACTTGAAGTACATCCTCCAAGTTAGAGTTGGGAACATTACTGACCATGTTATAGCAGCAGAGCATTTCTGGTGGGAGCATAGCTTTATAAACCTGTCATTTGCACTGTTAGGCAGAAAACCAACTCCTGCAAGCACGACTGTCTCRTTCGGGTTATGACATAATTGCTGCAGGATTCTGCTAGGCCAGCAGTGTTGGTAACCCTGTGGCTTCAGGGCCTTAACTAGCACAGCTGCATTAGCAGAATTGTTTACACCTGCGTGTGAGAACAAGTGTAGAATACAAAGACCTTCATGTGGAGCATGTGCCGGGTTCCCACCGGTTAGCGTTACTGAGCTCAACAAGCAAGAAATGGGGGAGGAGGGAATTCACCTGAGGTCTGGCCATGCACTTCTCAGTGTTAATGATTTYCAGCTGATACTTAGGGCTCTTGCATTTGTAATGACACTTTTTTAATTAAAGATGCTTAATATTCTAGATCTCAAATTTTGAGTGTGAAAATGCTCATTGTGTGAGCGGAAGAGCTGTAGGATTTTAGATTTCTTTTTCAGATATGTGACCCCACGCCCTAGAGCCTTTCAAATTCATGAACTTCATAAAACGTAGAATGCTCCAGTATTAAATTGTGCTGCCGAATGGGAAAGCTTATCATGGATGTGCTTTCCTATGGGGGTCAGCACACTGTTAAAGTAATCACAAACATGCTGAGTACTGGGTAGAGAAAAAAGTAGAGCTGTAAGAAAAGTATATGGGAAAGCMATGTGGAGAACTAACCACATGACAGGTATGGAAAAAGGGGAGCTAATGATTTTCCCGATTGTGAAGTATGTTCAGGGCCCAGATCCTGAGGTTTGGTATAAGGATGCCAGGTTGTGGTTGCTATGAAGGAGATGGAGAGATTAATTAGGACAATGTAGGAGAGTAAAGGGGTAAAAAGTTAAAAAATTTAACCCATGTTTTCACACAGGTGAATTGCCTGTTTTAATGCCTGTATAAATATTGGATGCTTATTAGTCTGACTTTTTTCTTATTTTCAGTGAATGTTGGTTAAGTAACTGTTTAAAAGTATAAGACTCTTTTTGTTATTCATTTATTTTAGATATGTGAATGGCCATGCAAAAAAGCATTATGAAGATGCACAGATTCCTATGACCAATCATAAGAAAACAGAAAAACAAGAGAAAATTCAGCATACTGTGTGTATGGATTGCAGTAGTTACAGTACATACTGGTAAGGGTTTAAACGCTCTAATTTGACAACTTTTTACATACTAGAAGGTGAAAACTTTAGACTCTTGTGAAGCATTATATTACACGCGKTTTTGAGCACTTCATCTCTTGATTTACAGACCTGGCTGTTTAAAAACAGTTACAAAATAACCTCCTGCTTTTGCATGTGTATTGTAGTGCATTTCAAACGACTTAGCAGCAACTTTTTGAAATAAATGCTATTTATGTGGTTTGGAGSTGCTTCTGTTTGCTTTGGGGTATGTTGAGAACCTAACCTTTTAATTGCAAAAGCTGCTGTTTGGTTGTAGTTACTCCTGCCATGAAATTGGTAAGCCTTTCACATATCCTTTATTTGTCAGAATATCAGAAAGTAAAGTAATACACTACAATTCCTGCCCAAGAGATGTGAACTTGAGGTGTGTATGTGTGTGTTTTGTTTGGGKTTTTTTCCAATATTAATCTTTTTCTTCGCTCTGAAAGAAAGGCTTCTTTCTTTTGGAGATTTGCTGCAACCTGTATGAGTTTGGGAAAGTGATGGATCCTGTTGGGAAGCAGCACCAACTCTCTGGCAAGATTAAGCAGCAGAATCACAGAAGTGATTCTTTTAACAGAAGAATGGCCTGGGCTGATTTTATTCTATCAGTTTCTCAGGGTGAGGTATGAGCACTGTTTAGGGACATTTTAATAGTTATGCTGGTAATGGCGGGTTCCCTATCTTCCTTGTTCCTCAGAGAGCAAAGACTGGAAGTCTGTTGAAAGTAATGCTTTTGTGCGTTCAGCATCTTCCATCCTCCTCACCCCTAAGCAAAACTGTTGACAGCTGCTTCCTCATTTCCTGTTAGCTTCGTGGTTTCCCGTGTATGTCGTTACTTGTGCGGTGTGGCAGTGCAGGATTTGAACAGTGCAAATCTTGGGGAAATCTGTGTTACGGTCTTGTAACATTACTGAGTATATAGCTCCGCTGATAGGTATTTTGTTCAAATAATTTGGTGTCTTTTGTGTACTTCATCAGGGAAAAATCTGTTTGCTGAAGTTTGGGTATCCAGTTTTAYGAGGAATACTTCTGTAACAAATATTTTTATCGCCTGCAAGTAAAATCACATTTAAGTGGTCTCACCTGAAGAAATTTTGTTTGGAGCAACTCAAAAATTATTCRGATGGTGCATGCAACAATTGACAGAAGCTGTACAGGTGTTAAGCATAGAAGAAAGGTTTGAATAGCTTTGTGATGTACGGGAATATTGCTTCTATTTACATTTTATTTAAATGACCAGCATTTTTATCTGCTCCTATGTGAAAACATTAGAAAACATAAAATTTTACTAAGTGATACATAGGCACAGGTTACCAGCATTGGAACAGCTGTGGGAAGCCAATTCCACTTTCCTGATTAATGCTGTTAACAACTGAATTCGACGTTGTGGCTTTTTGTTTTGTTTTGTTTGAAGTATGACCTGTCTTCTAGTCACTCTGAAGGTAATAATGTGTGGAGGAATTTTAGCAGGGTATTTGAAGTCTCGATTATATCTCCATTTACTATGATAAACAGCATGCCCAACTTGCTGAGGCTTGATGAGTTACACTAGCAAGTCAGAGCACCCTGCTGACCTTATCCCAAACCCAATATGGGCATTGCAAAATGATGACAGACAAAAAGAGGACTATGGGATCTATTACTGAAACAAACTATACTTGTGAGGAGCAGGTAGGTACGCACTTAGGAAGCTCACTGGTGTTTCACAGCATATTTGTGGTAGGACAGATGAGAAGCAGTTTAGCATGTGATGTCTTTTCTGCTGTAATCAAAGGCTGAGTCATCTGTGGATGAGCTGGAACTCATTGTAGAGAGCTTTGCCKTGGGGAGTTCCTGTTCTGTGTAATTCACTAGCAAATTATAACTCTCCTGTGCTAATGTGAAGCTGAACGAGTTTCAAAAGCAGTGTATCTTTGCTTTCACTTAGGGTATTTCATTTTTTTTTCCCCACCTGATAATCAGAAAAAGATACCTAGATTTGTCACTGCATCAAATTTTTTCAGTGGAAGTGAGCTTAGATGAGTAAAGATGAAGCAGAAAGCATTCAGACCAACTTCTGCCCCTTTTATTTTTCAGACAGTACTGTAGGGGCTGCTATCAAATAGTRCTTGCCAGTTAAAGCAAATAGTTGGGTGAACTTGAGTCATAACTAGCTACTGTGGAGATTGAATTTTGAAATGTTATTTGTTAACTTCTTTAGCGTAGACATGAATCCGGTAGACAGTGCTATGTTTATGCAATGATGTTTCTTTTAAGTGAACTTTTATTTAAARATTAATATTTTATGCTAGCAATGTGGGCAACCTCAATAATTTGAAAGTCAAGAAAATACCATTCTAAGACTAATTGAATTCTACTTCTTCTGTAAAAATAATGGAGATACTTTGATGCAGTGCTGGCTTTTATATTTTTATTTACAATTTTATTTACTGCACAGAGTTGAGTAGAATACTCTCGTTCCATTTTTATCCTATGGATCCCAATTTACTGTGTTCCTTAGCTTGCATGATAGTAGCGGTGAACAGGCTTGTATGGGCTCTTTTCTAAGCAGAAGGCATTTAATCTTTTGCTTTTCTTTGGCCATCTCATAAACTTTCATGCTGTCATGAGAGCACAGTCCAGGGTTTGCCTTAGCTATTCTTGTCAGTGCAAGGGGAAGAAATAATATGTGACTGTTGAAGCTACCATGGTTTATTGAATTTTGTTTCTAGTTCACATGCAATCTTGCTGTAAACCAAAACCAGATTGAGCAGTCTCCTGTAGTTGCATTTCAGTGTGGAAGTCTAAGTGGGTATGTTTTCTTCTATGTGATTACAAGCTTTCAACATAGCTTTGAAAGGAAAACGTCTCAATTCTGGTAGGACGGTGGTTAATTTTTATTTTTTTAATCTGAGATGAGGTTTTTATTGTATTTATGAATTTCGTAATGTTTTGAAAAATACAAGCATGCTTGAGGTATTAAGCATTGGGCAACTAGGGCTTTGCTTTCCGGAGGGTTTTGATCTTTCTTCTATGTCCTCCTATTTGCCTGTTCAGTCTTCGCAGTGGAAAAGTTGAGAGAATGTTAATCTTTTATTTGTTAGGAGAGTACAACTCTCCTCTTGATTCTTTGGTCACTTTTGAGCCAGTAGATACAATACTAAATCTTCAAACTGAATTGTTTGAGACCCTAAGCACTGAGAAAAAGAGACTCCTGAATTCCACTTTTTGGAGGTAATCAGCCTTTCAGTTAAAATACTAAGCACAAAGAGTTTACAAAAAGTATAGATCTTTCTTCTCGTCAAGCTATTGTACGATGCTTTCTCCTGCCGTGGTGATGGTTGTTTTTCTGTGCACGAGAAGTAAAATGTTATGTGTAATAAGCCTGATTTCAGAAATAGGTTTCCTGAAAGAGGACTCTTGTAAATTTGTTTTCTGTGTGCTAGTGCACAGACAGTTGGTTAGCACAGAAGAAGAAAGGCTGCCCTGTTTATGTATTTGCATAATATGTTTCCCGTGTTCATTTAATCCCMGACACAACTTGCAGGTCAGATTTCTGACCCGTTAGCCTCCTTGTTATCTCTTAAAGGGACATGGTTGTGCTGCTAATGTTCCCCCTGCCCAGGCTGTTGTAAAAATAACTTAAGTGCCAAGGACTTGAAACAATTCTTTTTTAGTCTTTCTTTTTGTGATGGTGGTTCTATTTAAAAAACAGACTTACTGTGCTAACAGATGAGCATCTGAAAATGAGATTGCTTAGGACCATTATTTTGCATTCTGCAGTCAGTGGAAATTAAAGAAGGTAAAAAGCCTTTTATCAAGACAGTAAAACTTGAGTTCTTAGTTTACTCATACAAGGTGTCAGCACAACTAAGGAAAATTGGATTTTCTTAATTTTTCTTGTCCTGTAATTCTTCAAATCCAGTCAGGGCTTTTAAACATAGCATAAAGTTCTGTAACCTACTAAAACGGCCAGCACTAAGCGTAAGTGTTCCCCAGAGCAGTACATACATTCACTGGCTTGCTGCCATTTTACCAGCAAACGAGGCCAGAAAAGACCAGGCCCGGGAGGTAGCAGAGGTGCTAAAAATAGGAAGTGTATAGAGAGGAAAATATTGTGCTAATCCGTATAAGGGACCCTCCCCGAAGTATAGAACTTGTTCTGTACAATTGCTGTTAAAAGCATATGGTAGAACTGCTGTATTCAAGAAGGTGTATTGTTAATTTGTGATAATCCAGAGGATCATATATTAAACATCTGTTTTGAATGTCAGCTTCACATATAGGGAGTAATCTCTCAGCAGTTCACCTTTAAGGTGTGTGGGTTCAGCAGATTTTAAGCTATTAAAGCGTAAACTACTTCCTATGCTGTTTACTTAGTTTATCCAAAACAGATTGGTAGTAGGGCTGTTGTTTCTAGTAGTAGTGCTGAATCCTCAGTGTGGCAAGGGAGGTGGTTTAAAAAACCTGCCCATTAAAAAGAGAAATAGAAGCAGCTTGTCTTGTTTTTAAGTGAATCTTAAAATTACTTTTCCACTGTTGCAAGGACCCTGACATTTAATGATGTATTTGATTTTATTCCTTCATCTTGGGGAAAGTGCTAACTTGCAATTTTATGTAAAGACATAACTGGTATGTGAGATCAGACTAAAAATAAGGTTAACATGATCTTTAGGGCATGGGAGCAAGTATTAAATCATCTTTCAGCAATAACTTGTCTTAGAGGCTTTCAGTGAGCTTGCGTCTGCTTTCATTCCCTGTTTATAAATGTTAGTAGCTACCCAACTCGGGTAGCAATGTAATTGTGCTAGCATACCTGGGGGTGTGGACACGCTTGGTATTAAGGAGGAGTCGAACTGTACTGTATCCACCTGCACCATATTTACCTCTCACCAAAGCTGGCCTGCGTAGTTTGCTCTGATGGTTGTCCTTGAGGTGTGGTGTCCTGTGAGAGTGGCAAATGCAGGCGCACTTCAGTAGGTAATTGTAGGTGGCTGATAAAGCTGAATAGGACTACTTAAAACATGGCTGAAAAATAAGCACGTTTACAGACTTCTTCCCCCTCCGAAACTAACTAGGTCTATGGCAATCTTTAGAAAAAAAAAAAGTCTATTACTGGCAATAGCTATTTTATAATTTCTAAGTCTTGCTTAAGTATCCATAACTGCTGTGTTCAGTGTTTGGAAATCCTGAGAGTCGTATTAATTTCTCTCCTCAGAGGCAAAAATCAACAGAGATCCTGTGCAGACTGGTCTTACAGACTCCTTTCGGTGGTGAGGGCCTTTACTTTCTCAACTCTGTAGTCTTCTCAAGAATTCGGTRTTTGAATTAACACTAGCAATACTGTTGCCTTTGAACTACATCGCAGATTTATGCAACAAAGAATGTTGTAAATTCCAGCTGTGCCTGAAGTCGATAGCTTCATTCACTTAGGCAGCACGGATCTGCTCCAGCAGAGGAGTAACCCGAGACGATGGGGATGTATTTTGTATTTGAGTCAGTCCTGTGCCAAAGGGGAAGGAGAGAATAGCTACGGTTCTGATATTAAACGTATCCAAAGTAAGTTAGTTTTCTTCGCAGGAAGTGTTGGGTTGCCTGCCGGAATTTGAAGCTGCAATTTGATGCTTCGCAGTAAGCACAGGGCTGACAAGCACGGCTCAGAGCCGAGTTACCTTTGTGGGATGTGGGGGAAGGGAAGTTGTGACAAGYCTCTGCTCCCTTTTTGTTGCCGTGCTCTCAAAAGAGCTGGTGCAAGTGGTGTTAAGTCTTTTCTTACCTTCCTGTTTCTCATGCCAGAATATGGGTTATCTAGTTCTTGAGCTAGCTTTGGCTAACCCTGCAAGAATACYGTGAATTGTCATCTGCAGCTCCTGTGCACAGCAGTAAGGCTGCCGCTCCGCTGACTGCCTCCTTCGACAGAGGAGCTGCACAGAATTCTTGGTTTACTGACGTGCAGGTGTGGATTCTGCAGGGCTGGGCTTCCTTACTGACTGCAGCATTTCTGTTTCTTGGTTTTAAGGGATTTTTGCCCTTCCTTCCCCTCCCCTTTCTACTACCCCGCCCCTGTATACAGGTGTTGTCTTTCCTTCACAAATGGAAGAGCGAGCATGGGTAAGAGGGTCCACATCACTCTGGGATCTCTATTCCCCCTTTTGTGAGGGCAAGAAGTGCAAGGGATTTAAAATACAGCAAAGCAGCAGAAGTGATGCCATCTTGCAACAGTGTTCTCCTCGTGACAGTTTTCTTTGCTACCCTCTCCTTTCATTTCTTCAAATTGACATGTGCACTGTGGATTTACGTGTACTCAGGAAAATAGTGAAATAAGGTGTGGGGTTTTTTTCAGCCTTCCCTGAAAGACCCTCCTCCCCCGCCTTTAGAAATGGTCTGTAACCTTTGCCTTTATGCACTATATGAGGCGTTACAAGCCCATAGTTTGAATATTAAATTATAATGACCATCTTTGCTTCTCGGGAAATGTGAGATCTTTGTAGACATTATAGGATTGTAGACTTTTGTAACCCTTGCTTCTGCTGAGAGGCCATTTTGATTTGGCTTCGCCTGACATTTGCTTTGATGTGGTGGGGGGGATCAACTTCTCTCTCTTTTTCAGCTCAGTTACTTACTTTTGCACACTTACCCTGAAAAAGCTCAAAATAATACTACCTTAAGTTTTATAAGAGTTTCTGTATATATAAAAACTGTATGAGACATTGAGTGATATTTGTGGTTAAAGCACGAGGTGCGAGTTGCCACAGACTTCTGGTGTGACTATGGACAAATCATGTAATCTCTTTGTTCATCTTCCCTGGTCTTTTTTCAGTAGCAGAAACTTTTCCATTATGTGTGTGTGTATGTGTTCAGCACCTCAGGTTTTAATGATAGCTTTGCAGGATTAAAATAAATTGATTTATGCTATACATTAATAAAAACTTCGTATTCTGTTTACCTGATGTCAGTTGATCTTTTCTGAAATCTTCTATGGGTTGTCTACTAATTTTGCTTTTGGTTAGACTGTATGTTTGAATTTTTGTGGAACTGGAATTCTGCATTGGGACAAGCAGTACATCATGCCTCTGGTTTCTAATAAAGAACTGAGCTAGAAGAAAAAATGTAATAAGAGAGTGCCTGTACCTTCTCTGCTGTAGGGTAGTTTTCAGAGGGAACCAAGCTCAGTATGTAGGTGTTGTGCTCTCCTGTTCCCCTCGTAATCTTCCGCTGAATCACTTCAGTGCTTCCCGCRTGTAGGCTTGCATGACTGTTTTGGAGTACTTCATTGAAATCCTTCGTACATTCTGATAAATGTTTTTCTTGCAGTTATCGCTGTGATGATTTTGTAGTCAATGATACCAAGCTGGGCCTGGTACAGAAGGTCAGAGAGCACCTACAGAACTTGGAAAAGTAAGTAGTTTGTTTACATCCAGACTGCTTTGGGTGGACTTGTAATACTGCATCATTTAAGCAGTATTTATGTTTTATATGTATATACGTATTTAATATATGTATTTTCATCCTTCTGTGTGTTATACTGTGTATGTTTAAATATCCTTTTCATCACTGAGAAGCAGAGGTGCAGAATGAATGGATTTGGCTGATCTTGCATGTTTTGTTTCTTATCCAGTGAATCTTGTAGAAGCAGCGTATGGTGATACAGGAATTTAGATACTGATTAACTTTCTTGCTACCTAGCCGATAATTACTGTCTTTTTCCATATAAATGGGAGAGAATTTTTAGAACAGAATCATAGTTTTGTTAAAACCTGAATAAGTTTCTGGAGCAGAGAAGTTGAAGCGAAAGGTGGAAGTAGTCTTCATATTAATTGCATAGTTTGGTTTCCTTGGAAATGGAAATCAACTTGGAATTGTACAGAAGAGACATGTTTTTCCTCTGCCTTTATCTGGCRCTGAAAAGCAGATCTTACAGTCTTTGTGGTGGAGATGCTATGGCCAGTTCTAGATAGCAAATAGTCTTTTCACAGTTTGCTTGGAAATCTTGCATAATACTAAGTAGAAGTACATGTGCATACAGTGCTTCCAAATATATTTGAATGCCCCAGAGTTCAAACAGGACTCCTGCTAAGAAATTGTTGTGATTTTGGGAAGTCTCTGGATCCTCCCTGAGTTAAGTGTGTCACTTACTCTGTCGGTAATATGAACATTTTCATTATTTTCCTTTCTCTTTTTGATGGGCTTCATAGGTATGTAATGAGATGTAAAGATGTTTAGGAATATTGAGAAGTGCACGTTAGTATTTTAGAAATGTCCAGGAGATCTAGCTCTTTGGGAGGTAAATGATACTGTGGAGGCTTCAGTTGTGTGTAATGACAGTTTTTGAATGTTTGGAGGGCTTTTTAATTAAAAAAATGAAAAAAAAAAAACCCCAAAGCAACTAAAATCTGGAGCAAGTTATGATTTTGCTATTAGATTAGAGAGAAGCCATAAACTGGTAGAATTGAGGGGCCAGTAATATCCAGTGATGTGGAAAAAAATAACTAATTGTTCTTGTAACTTTTTGTTAGTATTACGTAAATGTTATAACCTCATGTATTTTTATTTAAGTAAGAGAAGTCAGCTATAATACGTAAGTGCTAGCGCTCGAGATATTTTTGATTTTTGGTAACTTTACTTTGTCCTGATATTTTGAAGTTGTCTTTCTAAAGGCTTAGACGATTCTTCTGACAGAATTATTTTATGGAAAATTCTGTATTAAGTATTCCTTTGATTAAGGAAAAAGGTCAATATTTTAGATGAAAAGTAGCATGCTAATGAGGCCACTCTTCAGGGCACATACTGTAGCATGCATAACTTAATGCAATTAACTTGGACATTAGTGTTGGAAATGGGATGTGCATCTACTCTGAGGGAGATGCAGTCTGTTTTAAGACTATGAAAAGCGTATGTTGCAATCAGGAAGCTCTTTGCTGTCTTAACGACAACTGATGGCAGATGTAATCACCGTGTTAAACATTAGGATGATTATCTGTTGTCCATTTCACACAATATTTTTTTTTTTATAGCAAGTAACCTCTTTTAATTGCTTCCCAACAGTTCAGCCTTTACATCAGACAGACATAGGAAAAGAAAACTATTGGAAAACTCATCTCTGAACAGCAAGCTATTAAAAGTAAATGTAAGTACGACAGATCTGGTTGAGTGAGTTTAAAGGGTTTTTCTAAACCTGTTGAGGCTTATAGTTGGCCTAGACTTGAAATACAATCAGTAACCCAAATTCTGCTTGGTGCACTTGTCTTTCTCATCTCCTGTCCAYGCACCTAGAAGAGCCCCTTCTCACAAAAGAATGTTTGATATTCTGCTGCATTTCTGTTGGCCTAGACTTTGAGCTTCCCTGTGGTTAAGAAGGGTTTCATGTCAAGATGGAGCTTCAGGGCAGTTTGAGCTTGGTGGGATCAGCGAAATCGGAAGGAGCTAGTACCTATTGGGATTAAAACAGGGCTAGACATAGGACTTTTCTTTTCTGAGCAGACAAGGGGGTTTTGTCGTCTTTTTTTTTTTTTTTTTTTTACAGTGCAGAAGGCAGAGAAGCAGGTGCACTGTTTTTTTCTAGGGGGATAAGAGAGTAATTGTTAGGAAAAAGTAAAAAGTTTTAAAAAATGTTCCAAAGAGCTTAGTAAAACTTGCTTTCAAAAGGAACCGTGGACTATTCTGAAAGCTTTTCTCGCTCTCGTCTCTCATCTTCCTGCTATTTTAACTTCACATCTGCAGAATAGCACCCAGGAGAGGACGATCCAGCCCTTGCTAGATAGCTGAAGGGCTACATAGTTTCTTCCAGACAAAGGATGCCCCAAACCAAATGTCTCTGTTTTCCACAGTTTGGGTTGAGGGAGTTTCTAATCTTCATAATTTCTCCCAGATTTTAGGGAGGGAGAGGGGAGATACTGACCCAGCTGTATGCAACTGCTTCATTTCCACCCTGGGCCAGAAGGAGTGGTGCAGCAGAGCTATTCCTCCTTGGCCCTCGGGGCTGCAGGACGGCAATGTAGTCRAAGGGAGCTGAAGTAATAGCTGTCTTCAGCTATGAGGAACAATTACCTGATTACGAAGGGAAGTTGTTCTTGAGAGGAGTATGAATGGAAATAAGGGGGGGGGGGGGAGCAAAGCAGTCATTTGCTGTTTTGCAAAGTCTGTAGGGGTTTAGTTACTTTAAAAATCCMCTACCTACAGTCAGTTTAGAGTCCTCTGAATGTGCTGTGTATGGTTCCTGTACTATCCCAATCTTGGGGTGATTGAGGAAGCCTGGGAGAAATAGTGGGGTTTTTTGCTATGGCAACACACAGCATCCTTGTCTGGAAAACTCAAAGCCAGTAAAAACCAGAAGGAAAATTCCAGGCAACTTTTAGATGCAGAGAAGACAGAATTAGAAAGCATGAACTTAATGCTGCTTTTATTATTCTTAGTCTGTGCTGTTTTCTCAATTTTATTAATACTCGAATATTGCCTGTGGCAACAGATGATCTTGTTATTGTGGGCACATTGGATCCTTATCTAAGAGACGGGGCACTGCTGTTTGCATTAATACCCTGCTGTCTCACCCTGCGCAAGAGTGAGAGAAGAATATGCTAAGGACACTGTGGTGTTTGTCCTTAAAAGTTTTCTTCCTTTATTGGAAAACAGGTCTCTCTTTAAACAATTATTACTGAATTGGTAAATTGCTTATGTAAATAATACTTTTTTTTTAACAACATATACACAAATGTCCTGCTGTCATTAGTTCTTCCCCAGAGATGTTGTTTGTGGTAGATTTGGGGAGGAAAAAAAGTTTTATTGGAACACTTTGAATTCGTATTTGGTAACCTGGATTTACATGCAGTCTTGGGTGTCAAGTAATATGTTCATTTTGAGATACTACTACCAAAACATAGACTGGCTTTTTAATTCTGTTAGAACAATGAAGAATGCCCAAATATTTGATGAACTTTCAATGTGATATTATGTAGACAATGGAATGTGTCCAAGTGTTGCGGATTCTAGAAATCCTAAATGCAACACTGTCCACATTTCTCTTCCCTCTCCTCCCAGCCCACCCTGAAGATTATTTGGCAAAAAGCAAGCTCATCTGTGGGTAACATTGCTCTAGCCTGTTGAAAGTCCTAGACTGTAAATGGTGTATATTTTGCTTCTCTTCATTCAGCACATTGTTTTTTCTTTGCACAGTCTAACTTGTCTGTTTCTTTCCCAAATAAATGCTGTTGCAAAAACCCTCCCAGCCACCACAAAACCCCACCAAGACAAGACAGCAGGCTAGTGCTAGTGACTTAAAAACAACCTGCAGATTGCCACACTGTGGCAATGGGACTAGACATGGGACTAGATGGATAAGGATTGGTATTTTCATCTTTCAAAGGCACTTTAGGGAAATTGCTGTCCATTTCTCACCGAACATTATTGGAGTGTGAATATTTAACATATATACACACAAATACTTTGCAATAAGAGCCTGTGATTAACTCTGTGTTGTCCTATTCTAGATTTATTTGCAGAGGAAAAGATGTACTATAGTTTTCTGTTGACAGGAATGAGTAGAAACAGGTTTCATGTCAAGATGGAGCTTCAAGGCAGTTTGAGCTGGTGAGGTGGTTGCTTTGGCTTTGAAACTGCACTTTTCAAACAGTTTAAAGTTATTATTGTTTAAATCTATGCTGATACAACAGGAACACCTCTGTGGGGAGAAAGCAGGGGAGCAGTGGTAAGTTTTTCTTTAACTGTTCTCATTTCCAGGGAAGCACCGCTGCCCTTTGTGCCACAGGCCTTCGGAACCTGGGGAATACGTGTTTCATGAATGCAATCCTTCAGTCGCTCAGGTACCTCCAAAGCTTTCTCCGTGCCTCTGTGAGAGCGGTTGTGTGCTGTAGGCAAGGGAATCTGGCAAGTTACCACTGTACAAAAGCGTCCCTGGATTTCCAGGGGCAGGTGTGTGCAGGTACCATAAAGTTGTGTTTCGCAGTGCAAGGGACTTCCTGTGACGTAGCGTTCCAGAGGAAGCCTGCCGTATCCTCGGTGGAAAAGGATACTGCCCTTTCATTGCCGAGGATGTTGAAACATGTCGATGCTTATGGTCGCTGTGAAAGCAGAGACAGCGCTTTGAGTGATGGGGTCTCAATGGAAGCGTGTAGGAGAACAGTTTCTGCAGTCCTGAGATGTTAGACCTCATTCCACTGCTTCCAAGACCACCGCTGCTCTGTAATTGTCCTTTTGCATTTCTGAATTTGCCTACTTCACTGGGAGACTACCGAGTCGGGCTCTAGCAGCACTGAACGGTCTCCATTTTCTTTTCCATCATTCAGGGTTCACTGGCAGGAGTTGAGGCACATGCTGCTTAKGTTCCATTACTGGGGCTGTGGTAGCAGAGGTTAGGATTGATAGGTGGCGAGAGACATGGAGTTAACCGCCTCAGCAGATGCAGTCTGGTTTGTTAGGGAATGCCTTCCGATACCTCTGTCTGTCATCTCTTAGTCAAAGCAGAGCTAAAACGTAATTATTTCAGGTAGTTGGAATGATAATGATATTTACAGATCTGCTCAGTCATTTATAGAAGATGAGTGTTTGCTACAGTATTTATTGTATCTTGAACTGTTTGTGATTGCCATCCTCTATCACTGCGTGAAGTTGTGTTTATGCATTTCAAAGACAGGCTCCAGAATACATAATATCCTCTTTGTTCTCTGTCCTTTAAGGATTTCATTCATTTTTCCTTTTTCCATAGTAACATTCAACAGTTTTGCTGTTACTTCAAAGAGTTGCCTGCTGTGGAGCTGAGGAATGGGAAGACGGCAGGCAGGCGAACTTACCATACCAGGAGCCAGGGGGATAACAATGTGTAAGCTGCATGTTCCTTGTTAGCACTGAACTTTACGGAAAACAGCAAATGCTTGGGTAGTAGAGCCACTATATGCTTTCAGTGTTGCAGAATCATAGAAAAATGATTCACGGGGGGACAGAGTCATAGAAAAATAGTTGGCCATACAAAAAAAGAAACTTGCGTCACTTGCAGTTTGCTTATATAGGTCTGGTGCTGCAGGGGGAAGCAGTCAGGTACACTCCAGTGCTTTCTGATGTAACTGCATTTAAAGTAAGGTTAAGAAGTGCTAGTTATATGTGCTCCAGACATTACATTACTTAATTATAGCTAAAATACGGTTATGGGGATGTGTCTGCAAGTGAACATATCATTAAAAAAAAAAAAAAAAAAAATCAGAGTAAGTGATTCACACTCTGTAGCTTGTTTGAGCAAGTGTTAAAGGGATGATGTTAGCAGAGTCTACAGTAAAGTGGCGAAAGATGGATAGATTTCCAGGTGAATCCTCAACATCTGAAATGTAATTTTCGTAACCTCTGTCTCTCTCCAGCGTTACGGGTAGGATTTTGGACATAAAATCTTTGAAGCACTGGAAAGGATATTTACCCCATCATTACAATCTTAACCAAAGTCATGCCTGATATTTGTACCATTGAGCTAGTAAACCTCTAAGGGTTGTAAGACAAACCCATATTAATCACCAGCTTTTACTTTCTTTCCAGTTCATTGGTGGAAGAATTCAGAAAGACACTCTGTGCTTTATGGCAAGGAAGCCAAACTGCATTTAGTCCAGAGTCTTTATTTTACGTTGTTTGGAAAATCATGCCAAATTTCAGGTAAGTTTTGCAGAATAAGAACAATATTCTTGATTGCAACCTTGTATTGCTGGTGTCCTACTCTAAAATTTGCTGAATCCGTGGGATGCACTCTATGCAGCTTTCCCATATGCCCACAAAGATGCTTTGAAAAGGATCTTCACTTTGATCGACAGTTTTGTGTTCGTGGGTAGTGCTTTTTTTCCCCTGCCCTCCTACCACATGCTACATGTAGCAGTGTCAGAGAGGACAAACATCTCAAATACTAAAATAGTAGTAGTTGTACCTTTGAGCCAGTGCTCCAAAGGGCAGAAGAATCAAGATAATGACTGGTAGGTAAGTGCCAAGTGCCTGGCATTGATAGAACCCGAGCTTGGCTGCAGTAAGAAAGTGATGTAGTCAGATTAAAAAAGGTACAGCACCTACAGGCTTAAATGCAAACATACTGGCTGAAACTTCCTTGATTCTCTCAAAATACTGTAGTCACCATCTGGACGTGAAGTAAGGGCTGTAAGAAAAAATCTTGTGCATAGTAGGCGTTTTGTGCCCATACTGACAAAAAAGACGATAAAAAGAAAGGGAAAAAGAAGGGTACCCAAGTAAATTGAAGTATCGTTCCTCTCCAAGGTCTCCCAGTCCTGGCCCCTGAACCTCTTTCAAAGGAGCACTGAAACCTGTTAGGATATATTGTGATGAAGGTAAGTTGCTCCGTGTTCTCAGGTAGTAAAGATGTTCTGTTATCTGTTACATCTCCAGCAGTGCTGAAAAGATGCTGTGAACACGTCTGCTCAACGAGTAACCCGAATAACACGAATCTATTAATTCTATTCTTCACACTGCCAAATATGTTTCACTTGGCTTATGAGAATCAAGGAAGTTTAATACCAGTAGCTGCAAGCAGCGACCAAAACATTATAGGCAAATGAACAGCATCCATAATGTCCTTGACCACTTTCCCTATTACAGTCTTCACTATAATTCTTGTTAGACTAAGTGAGAAGCCAGTTCATTAAAGTTCCTCAAGCAAATTTTCAGCACTGTGGGTTTTATCACAGCTTTTAAAAGAAAAGGTGCTGTTTGTTGGGGTTCTCTCTCTGCCCTTTGTATTCCCAGTTAGCTGGGAACGTGTCCGTGATTAATTGGTAAGAGAACTCATTAAATCACATGGAGAATAGAGTCAGCTGCTCAGCAGATCCCTGCTCCCACATGAGTCAGGGAGAAAATTTGACTTTGTTCAGTGCTTAATTGTACCTTGTAAAAGCTAATGATGCTACAATTCAGTTCTACCCCGTGCGCTTCTTGTGAGATCAGGAGAAGGTGGATGGACATACATGTGAAAGCTGGAGCCAGTAGCATGTTAACAGCAAACCACCCACTTTGGCTTGTGTTTATGAAGCCTGAAGTGATGGGGCAGGAAACATGGTTAGAAACCTGGTTTAATTGTTTTAGCCCAAAGAGATTTCAGCATGACAAAGGCATGTGGTGCCTGCCTCCAAGGACTGCAAGTGCTGTTCTTCTTACAGAAGGTTACAGAGAAAACTGCCTCTGTTGCACTTCATGGCCCTCTGTCTCGTATTGCGTTCAGGGAGTAGAGAAGTATCATTTATAGTTAYGATAAGCACAACTGGAGTGCCTCTGAGCTCTGATGCTGCTGTGGAAGTCCTGCTCCTTGCCTCTTGGACAAAGTCTGCTGCTGCCATTCTGCTGCATGCCGAGAGAGTTCTGTAGCCTCATGCCAAGTTGCATGATGTGTATTTTGCTGACTTACTGCTGTATAAATAGTATGCTCTATTTTCCTAGTAACTGTTCCTGTTTATATCCTATCTTGTTGCCGGTAGGAAAAGGTATGTCAGAGGTGGGCTTGAATTTAATTGCTTCAGGTGGATGGAGACCAGTTTTATTACATAAGCTGACTATCTGAGAAACTATGCTTTTTGCTGACGGGGTTTTAGATCGTAGTGTATTTTAAACAGTGCATTGCCCATATCATCATGTTCTTTGGATTTTTATCAAATCCAAAGAATCTTTCATCTCTAATTAACATGTTTGTAGGCAAGTATAAACACATGCACCAGGAGCACAACCAACAATGTGGAATGATTCCAAAGGTTATTTCATCAAATTTGTGCAGGGCAAGGGTGCCATATACTTCAGAGCTCTTTTATGAGGAATTTAATGTTGAAAAGGTGTCTGAAGCAAAGACTTTCCATAGATTTCATTTTCAGCTGTTTATTATGATTGCCTATATGTTTATTAAATTGAAGATATCTGTATTCAGTAAACTATGCAAATCCTGTGTTATCYTAGCAACTTCAAAATTACCTTACAGTGTGCACAGTTAACATGCAGCTTTGAAGCTGAGTTCTGGTTTACTACCTTGTTTCATAGTAATGTGTAATTATATTGCAACTTTGGGAGAATAAGTCCTATTTTTGACTGTACAGGACTGTGGCCTGTCGAAGCACAGCAGTGTTTCTGTATGCCAGTTTTTCTGTTGTAAAAGGTAGGTAGCGCCGCTGATGTTTTTCAGGGTGCTGTAAGAGCTACGTACAAACTCAGTGATGTCTTTTAAAGCTGCTAGTTTGGAGGAAAACATTACTGTAATTCTACGAGATGAAAAGGCTTTATTTCATTTTTATTTTGATATCTCGTAGCAATTCCTTTTGTAGGACATACCTATGTTCTTCACTAAGCACACCAGCCTCACGTTGCCTATTTCTGTTGCACCGAGTCTGTTCTCATTTCTCTCCAATTCTGGGTACTGTGCCATGAGTCTTACGGACATTTTCCTTCCCCTGAGCAGTAGCATAAAAAACATCTCTGTTGTTCTTTCCCAGACATTCCTATGTGACAGCTAGCRCCAATACTTAGTGGAATAGTGAGGAGGAAAAGGGGCAGGAGGAGGCGCGATAAAGCAGCTTAAAAGAATGGACGAGAGGAAGAGGGAAAGCCAGCGCTACTGTATAGGGATTTTTGTAACTAGGGCTACAAAGACTTGCACATAATTATGTTGGTGTTGCACAAAGCTTTCACTGTTTCACTATGTATGCTTTCCAACTTCATCTCAGTATACATCTTACGGCAAATGAATAGCAGTAGTTTGTTAAATTTGATGCGTGATTTATCTTAAATAACTTTAAAGGCGTATTTTACCCTGATGGCTTCTCTGTTCCCTTCAATTAGGTTTGTTAGTGGTGAAATAATAATGGTGACTCTTTGAGCAGCGTTGCTGCTGATGGCATTGACACGACACATCTGAGACCGGAGCCCTATCTTACCAAATCCAAATGCTCAGGAGATGCTCTGGATACCCCACCATTACCTCTCTCTCCCAACACTCCCAACAACTGGTGTGTGGGTTATGCAGGGGAGGTGTGCAATTCTGAGCATGGCTATAGATCGCGCCCTAAGAGGAGAAAAATCTCTCTTTCATGCTAATTATTTCAGACTTCGTATTGTTGCTGAAAGATGCCTGTGGAAAACAAACCCAGAGATTAAAGTCCTGGCTTTGGTGGGGAGGGGAACAAAGAGGCAAGCAAACACCTGGAACTGCCAAAGTGAGTGGGATCAGTGGCTGACTGAAAACCACTCAGAAATACTGGCTCGGAATCCCACATGAACAATACATTTTGTGGTGTCTTTTGAATCTTACCAGCTTTACAGTATCAGTATATTGACCAGAATTTATAGTAGTTTCAAAGCAGGGATGAATAGTGTGCTGCCTGAATCTGATTCATAACAATTCTGCGGAGATACTGATCAAATATAGTCAATAACAAAGAAGAAGTAGAAATGCTTTGTGTGAGTGAGGGGAAGTCACTGCTACCATTGTGTATTTTTAATTAACATGTTTATGAGCCCTAGGATGTTACTAGCACAGACTGAATTTGGTGAGGCCAATTAACATTAACCGAATATGTGAGCAAATGTTATGTTTCTGCTGCTCCCTGTTGTTTCCTAAAAGGTCTCTTCCTACCTAAAATGCATATCCTTAAATGTTCCTCCATCCTCAGAGATGTGCAGAGAGAGCGAGCTGCAAAGGACCAAAATTGTTTCGTTTGTCTAGACGTAGCTATACGTTTCCAAAGGCTAAAAACTGTTTTGGTACAAAATTTTTGGAAAACTGTTTTGGTACAAAATATGTATGTCTCTGTAAAGTCCGCTCGGTATTATTAAACAAGCAAAGGTTCTTTCATGTGATTCTGGTGCTCTGTGTGTCAGTACTAAAGCAACCTGTATATTTGGTGATTTTTGTTGCTGTTGTTTCCTTTTCTCTTAAGGGGATACCAGCAACAGGATGCCCATGAGTTTATGCGTTACCTTTTGGACCATCTACACCTGGAACTCCAGGGTGGCTTCAATGGTGTTTCACGTTCAGTAATTTTGCAAGAAAATTCTAGTCTGTCTGCAAGCAACAAATGTTGCATGTAAGAAGTGTTTTTTAATTTCTTCAAAACCTTAATGCCTTTGGGTCTGTGTGCGGTGGATCTGAAATTTCAAATTCATGGTTCCTTGTTTTAAGTTCTTTTTTAGTGCCTCTGTAATGTCACGAATTACAAAGCTGCAGGTCATAAAGGATTAGCATCCTATCGGATGTCCTGCCTTTCAAAAGGATCAGCATTTTTCATAGGTGTGCGTGAGCAGACAGGCTAAGTTGTAAACACATTTCAATTCATTAGTCTTTCAGAGATAAAAAGAACTTTGTATTTTCTATTCTATACCCATATAGAATTCTTTGTTCAGACAATGTCATTGTCTTCAGGTGGCAGATGGCCTGAAGGATACAGGAGCAAAAAAAGATGGCTGAGTATTTATAGGTTTAAATTGGCAGCAGGCCTGGATTAACGAGTGAGCAATGCAGTTAGTTACAGTTTGAAGTCAATTTTCSTGCAGATGATCTTGCTATATTTGCATATCACTTGACACAGTTAAAGCTGTTGCTTTTTTCATGTTACTGAAAATCAAAATTAACAGAGGTAATCCATGTGTTTCACCCCTCTTTCTGTACTTCTCAAAATACGGTTGTTTCTGAATTGTGTCCCAGGTGTGTTTTCTCCCAGATTGAAACTGTCACAGAGAGAAAACATTTTAATTTGCTTCAGGAAGGAATGTTAAGTCAGTTCAACCTGCACATTTGGTCCCTAAGTYCTTGGATTCCCTACGTAAGAGTTGAGTGAGTTTTCCCTTCCTGTAGGGATCAGGATGTAGTAAGCAGGTCTCAGATGCAGGATTTTATAGATGCTTCATTAGGGAAAGCCTAGAGTTCAGACTGTGCTGTTTACCACATTTATGTTGCTTTGCTGATGCTTAAAAAATCCCCCAAAAGAATCCTAAAATGTTCTTGGAATTGAATTGTATTTGAAAACTAAACCAATTYTGTTTTGTCAACATTTTGAATGTCAAAACCCAAGGAGAATTTAAACTTTGTTCACATAGCTACTGCAAATTTGTCTTGAGAATGGCTGTTCAAATGTGTGGTGAGGTGGAGCATGCTGCCTTCTGTCAAGGGCAAATTAAGGTCACGTACACTTAAATGCCTACAGTAAGGTAATAAATATGCCGTGAATGCTCTCTTCTTGAGCGCTGGTTTATTTGGGTAGCCATTTCCTTCTGCTCAACAARAAGCATTCAAATTAACTGTAAAGATGTAGGTGGAGTGCAGATAAGGAACATGGGTTTCTGCAGGCTTGTGGAGTCAGATCTGCAAGCATGAACTAGCAAGCGTAGAAGTTGTATAATAATAAACTTTTTTCYTTAATTGGACTATGAGAAGCAAGTCCATTACATAATCTGCTGAAAAGATTAAGAGAGTAATGAAAGCATAGAGAGTGGTGATGCATATTGTTTATCATACCGTACCATAGAATCATAGACTTCTAAAGGCCATCTAGTCCACCCCCTCTGCCGTGGGCAGGGACACCTTCAACTAGATCAGGCTGCTCAGAGCCCCGTCCAGCCTGACCTTGRATGTTCCCAGGGATGGGGCATCTRCCACCTCTCTGGGCAACCTGTTCCTTATATCTACTCTAAATCTACCCTCTTTTAGTTTAGAACCATTCCCCCTTGTCCTGTCGCAACAGGCCCTCCTAAAAAGTCTGTCCCCATCTTTCTTATCAGCCCCCTTCAAGTACTGAAAGGCCGCAATAAGGTCTCCCCGGAGCCTTCTCTTCTCCAGGCTGAACAACCCCAGCTCTCTCAGCCTTTCTCCATAGCAGAGGCGTTCCATCCCCCTGACCATTTTCGTGGCCCTCCTCTGGACCCGCTCCAACAGGTCCATGTCTGTCTTGTGCTGAGGGCTCCAGAGCTGGACGCAGCACTGCAGGGGGGGTCTCACCAGAGCAGAGCAGAGGGGCAGAATCCCCTCCCTCGACCTGCTGGCCACGCTGCTKGTGATGCRGCCCAGGATACGGTTGGCCTTCTGGGCTGCGAGCGCACATTGTCGGCCCGTGTCCAGCTTTTAATCCCCCAGTACCCCCGAGTCCTTCTCGGCAGGGCTGCTCTCCATCCCTTCATCCCCCAGCCTGTATTGGTACCGGGGGTTGCCCCGACCCAGGTGCAGGACCCTGCACTTGGCCTTGTTGAACCCCATGAGGTTCACACGGGCCCACTTCTCGAGCTTGYCCAGGTCCCTCTGGATGGCATCCCGTCCCTCAGGCGTGCTGACCGCACCACTCGGCTTGGTGTCGTCTGCAAACTTGCTGAGGGTGCACATCTTAATGCAACTTAAGCTGTCTTTGGAAGYGAAGTACAGAAATAGCTTTAAGAAGTCAAAATTACTTGTAACAAAGGGTATCGAATTAAAAATATGATTGACCTACCTAGGAGGGAAGAATTTTTGTTTCAGAAAAACAGCCTTAATTATAGGGTTAAAATACTGTACCCCTGTGAGCATCAGCTCTCCACTGTAGAAATGCAATCAACTGGAATACACTCAACACTGAATTTTTGAGCATCCGCTTAGAGCATATGTGGTTCACAAATTCTTCAGTGACAAGATAAAGCAAAAGTAGTATAGCAGCTAAATACTTGCCACTGTACACTTCTGGGGTGAATGAAATGCCTGGTGGATGAACTCAGTCACTGTTACACATGGACAAAACTGCTCTGCCTAGTAGCGGTGCATTGTAAGCAGTAAACATGTAATGAAAATTAAGCGCGGGCATTCGGACTGACTTTATCTCTCTGATGCGGTTTGTCTAGAAATGGAGCCTCTACTGTTGTCACAGCGATTTTTGGAGGCATTCTTCAAAATGAAGTCAACTGCCTAATATGTGGGACTGAATCTAGAAAGTTTGACCCATTCCTAGGTAAGGTGCCTCTTGCTTTCAAAACACTGGGTGACAAGGCAGAAAAATAAATCTGAAGCTTGCTATATTTGGATGTCACGTGACTGAACCAGTGTTAGCCTGAAACGATTAGGCATTGTTTTATTTAGCCCTAATTTTTTTTTTTTTTTCAATCTTTGTTTCACTAGACCTTTCGCTAGATATTCCAAGTCAGTTCAGAAATAAACGTACTAAAAATCAAGAAAATGGACCAATGTGCACACTACGAGGTAAGAGTGCTTGGATAGTGAAATCATTAGCAGGGCTAAGAGTATATACTCTCCAGAGCATCTATTTCAGAGGAGGCAGGCTTTCACCTAGGGTGTGACTTGATGCCACATACCATCTAATTTTGTGATWTTTTGTGGTAGAAGAAGGTGCCAAAATAATTCTCCATGCAGGTTTTACCCCAGTCACTGTGTACTGACTATGCCACTATGACAAACTTCAGGAGGTCAGCTAAACATCAACGAGGCTTCCAGCAGAGGTTTTTGTTTGTGGTCAGAGTATTTCTAATGTATTACACAGTCTTTCCAACCAACACTCATCTGTATTGTTGCCTCTTGGCATTTGCTAAGGCTCTGAGCCTTTAGAAGTACGTGCCCCTTGCACAGAGCAAGGACGGCTCTTGGGTGTTCTGTTTTTTAAAACACTGTACGTAAATACAGTCCTGCAAAGTTGGGCAGTAGTGCCGTTAGTGACCTTGTTTTAAAGGATGTTAATTTTTACCGATTTGTGCATATACTTGCTGGAGATTGTGAAATATTAATCAAAACCCCATTATTTTCTCTGTTTCCTTTGTACCTACAACCCAATCACCTTTAAAAGTTGAATATTGTTAGAAAGTCATTTTGTTTCTTTTGAAAACAGTTGTGCTGAATGTTGGACAGAATCTTGTTTGAAAAATTGAGATTTCATGCATTCCTTTTTTTTTTTTTCTTGAACTGCTGATAGCTGTGTTTTCAGAAACCGGGAATGCTGCATGTTACAACATGTTATTGTATTAAAACACATTATTACACAGCTTTTTGCTGCACAAATGTACATAATAACTAGAATGACTGCAGCAGATACGCAGGCCTTCTCTATATCGCTGTACTTACAACGTTGTATTTCATGTTACAAAAATCACTTAATGTCACCTTGAATCGGGTTTCTTTGTGTGGGTGTTTTGTTTTTTTGTATCTTGTTCTTTTTTTAGATTGTCTTCGCAGTTTTACAGACCTGGAAGAACTTGATGAGACAGAGCTGTATATGTGTCACAAATGCAAAAAGAAACAGAAGTCCACCAAAAAATTCTGGATTCAGAAACTACCAAAGGTTCGTATAAGCGTGAGAAGTAACAAAGAAACGATGACTCCACCTTAGCAGACCAACACCTCAGCCTCCCATAGGCTATTGCAGATGTCTAGCACTAAGTTCAACCCCTTCCTCTAATGCATCTACTTTTGTTACTTTTTTGTAATCCTGTAGGTGCTATGCTTACACTTGAAACGATTTCACTGGACAGCATATCTGAGAAACAAGGTTGATACATACGTTGAATTTCCCTTACGAGGCCTGGACATGAAATGCTACTTGTTAGAGGTATGAAGACTCATCGATACTTTGTAGAAATTTGTTCCATGACATCATATATGTTTTTATTACAAATTACAGTAGGTGCTATTGCGATCTGAGGTGTTTTCTGTCTTTTTTACCCACAGCCTGAAAACAGTGGCCCAGAAAGCTGCCTCTATGACCTTGCGGCTGTCGTTGTGCATCATGGTTCAGGGTGAGTACGTGGAGTAACTTCTCCCCACTGAAGCACATGCAGAGTTAATTAAGGTTTTTCTGTCCCTAGTGAATGTATTTTTATTGGTGGAAATAAGCTGTAATTTATAAACTTACATGGAACTAAGCTGAATGAACTTCAGATAGATCTATACAGTTATTCCTGTGAATGCCCACTGGCAGTCTTTGGGGGGTAGTAACGAGAAGTGTGAGACAGAATAAAAATAGTCTAGTGCCTCTAGGAATGGAAAGCCCTAAACCAACAGCGTGAATCAAGGGGCCTTCCAGAAGGTTAATGCCTCATTTTGAAATTCTTAGTACAAAGCAGAAATATTTTTTTCCTTTTTATTCACTTTGAAAGGCACACRTGCATTTATGCCAAAAGAGTGTGTGTGCATGTTTGGAACAAATGTAGACTTAAGATCAGCACAGTAAAAGCACTTATCCCTGTATTTACCTACAGGAGTGAACTTCAAAGTGAATGCTAATGGGCACGCCACAAGGCTGGCTAGTCTTCATATTTTGAAGTAAGGTTGCTGGGTGTGTTTTATTTTGGTTTTTTTTCCTTTTCCCAGCCCTGGACGGATCTGTTGAGAGTAACAGTAGTAGGGACAAGACAATCGTTTATCCTGAGAAAAGCGTGTTCTTGTCATTTAGGGAATCACTCTCTGCCTGTGAGCAGTGAGTTTTCTTAAAGAAACTACAGCCCATTAATCAAAACCTTGCTGATACCTGAATTTAATTCAAAGATAGGAAACAAGAAGGTCTGTCGAGAAAGCCCCTCATTTTGCTTTCCCTAGAGGAATGGTCTGGACTCTTAGAAAGACCTGACTACTAAAGGCAGCCCTTGTAGCACCACAGTGCATCTGACTGGTGCTTCAGAGTCTTAGGAAAACTGTATGGACAGCAAAGGAAAGCTGGTCGTGATTAGAGTGGAATTAGATGGTTGGAAACATTGAGCGTGTGTTATAACACATAAGCAAGCRAAAGCAGGCCTTATCTTGGGGTGGCAGGGTAATAAAAATTGATGGGTTTGTAGTTCTGGTATGTTAGAGCCAAGAAATATGGCTCCAAGACGTGGATCTGTTTAAGATGAACTTGAAAAATTTTCTTCTTGGTAGTCTGGGATTAGTTTTGCTGTGAGTGCTTTTGATTATATTTAGACTATGTGAGTGTCTCTAGACCTAAATGGGGAGGGTTTCTGAAAATAGAGCGTACTGAAATTTTTATAGCTAATGCTTGAATAGTAACAGAGAATAGACTTGATTTTTATGTAGGCATGGAAGTTCAGTGTTGCAAGAAGCCTTGCTTGCACAAAAACTATGGGCTGCTAATAAGGTCCTATAAAAAAAGCCTTTCAACTCATCCCAGTAAGTGATTATTTTACTTACCATAAAACTTGGAGCCCCACAGATTAAGAAGGGGAAGCATCTTACCAACTGTTGTGGAGGGCTGTCAGTTCCTCCTCGGGTTCCTGGAAGTCACTTAGCCCTAATAGAAAATGCATCAGAGAATGAGGTGGTCTGTCTCCCTCTGATCGTCCTTTCTTTCCCCACCTCCCCCCTGCTGACAGCGTCGGCTCTGGACATTACACCGCATACGCCGCTCACGAAGGCCGCTGGTTCCATTTCAACGACAGTACTGTAACTTTGACCGACGAGGAGACTGTGGTAAAGGCCAAGGCCTACATCCTCTTCTACGTGGAACGGCAAGCCAAATCTGGATCAGATAAACTTTAATACCTCCTCTTAATTCTCACTATCAAGTTCACCGGACAAAACATTTCCATTTTTCCATAAATACTTGATCCAAGACTATTAATTTCATTGTGCACTTTTCAATTTCCTCTTGTGGGTTTTAGTTTTGTTGTGTCAATGGTAGCATTTGACTTACTGAACTTGGACACAAACTAACTTTTTTTTTTTTTTTTTAGTTATACCAGAAAACCTCAGCAGATTTTGATTTGCTGCTTTAGTTGTGATAACTCAATTTTTATATATATAGTTTCCTGAAATACTTAGTTATATGACTTTTTTATATTAATGTTTTCAGTTCTCACTTTCTAAAGGCACATTTACATCAGAGAAGCTTTCTATCCTCCTTACAAGCAAGATAAATGTGCTTCTGATTATGAAGAGCAATACAACTTCATGCTGTTCTCACAGCTGTTACGTAGATATGATTTAATCTCTAATCAAGGAATTGTTTGCACGTACTATTTTCCCTCGTGCAAGAAACTAAACAGTGACCTCTGAACAATCATTCTTTGTCTGCAGAAGAGAGGAGCTGTGGCATCATTAAATAGACCAGGTAATTGCTGCTATATTGGTGTGTATTCAGGCTGCTGACTTTCAGGAATCATTGTAAATAAAAGGTTGGTTCAATTGTATCTATACTGCAGTTTAATTCAAGTATTCCTCACATATGCTCTGCCCTCCCCCCTTCAAATTTAAAAAAAATATCTTACAATATATACGCCTAAATTGTGTTGAGATTTATGTTTTTTTAACCGAACCGGAATTGCCTTAGACATCTCTTGTTTTAGACTGTCAATCTGAAATTTCATCATGAACGCTTCCTTGCTTGAAAACTCGGAGACTTCCCGGCGGTGGGACCCCAGCCCTCCTTCCTGGTGGGAACTGGGAGTACAGCCCCGAAGTCTGGGGTTTGTGAGAACACTCTTAGGTCTAAGCGTAGCTCCAGTTCACTTAAAGCCGAAAGGAAGCGGGTGGTGTTCCAGATGCCCTCCTGACAATTGTTTTACCAGTTCAAATGCAAACTAAAGGGAGGATGCTCACTTTCGCAGCATGGCCTGCCTGCTGGGAGCTGATGAGCAAGGCTGCTTGTTGACTGGAGCAGCCGGGTAGTTGTAGTRTTATTGGCCCAGTGTGGGATCTTCATTTACGGTCTCTAGATGAACACTGGAGGCGCAATACAGTTTCTAAAACTTGGCTATGTAATGGAGAAAGACTTCTGTTAAAAAATCGGATTTCAGCTGTACTGCCATTCTGGAGAGTGGAAGACAGGTAATAAAATTTAAAAAAGRTGGACAGGAAGACCAATATTGCAAAAGCCCGGAGTCCCCAAAAAAACCGAGATTTGACAAATGCTACATTTCAGTTCTCTTCCCCTAACCCATCCTTTCTAGCTAGCCCGTGTGTGCCTAGCAAGGAACTGGACACTCTTAAAATCTCAAAAGTGTGGTAGTAAGAGTAGAATTTACTTAATGTAGAGTCACACAATCAAACACCGCCTTTTAGTTGTGGTAAAATACAGTAGTCTGAAAACACACAAGAACTCAAGTAAAATGTGATTACCCTTTTTTAGTTAATGCTTCTGAAAGCCATCATAGTACACAGTAAGAATTTCCCTACGGAACTGTACCATAGCTCAACCTGGTGCACATGGAGTACGCATCAGTTTCCTTGCTGTGGGTTACCCGCTAGCTGTGCAAGTATAAAGAGAAATCACAATCAGATGTTTTTTAAAATGTCATTCTTCATAGCTTTTTCACACCATCTTAGACCAGGAAAGAGAGAAATTGTCGTAATATAAAACTGCAGAATGCATTCAGCATTGCTAACAGTGTATGAATATGTAAACTGTACACTAGTTAAAACCTATTGTGATTATCATTTGATACATTACGTGACATATATAAGGATGTCTTCTTTTACTTAAGTTCAACAATAAATAGAACTATTCATTGCTTTAAATTGTAGCTAGTTTGTCACCTACCATTTCTCCATTTCTTGCAGCCAGAGCCTTTCTTCTAATCAGAAGAGGTAGCTGTTATCATTTATACAGGCAGAAAAAGGTATTTGACAGACTTCACTGGTGTGCCGGGCAAGTGAAGTATCTTACTGCGTTGTTACCCTGAAGGGCAGCCTTACTGCTCGCAGTTAGTTGGGGAGTTAAATAGATTTCATCTACGGCTGCGTTTTGCCTGCAYGCTACTTAGATTGGATTGCTTTAGAATTTTAGTTTTGAGAACACACAGCTTAAAATACACAACTAGCTCTGGGCCAGAAGCAGTTTAACTTACAGTAGTCAGGTGTATGCAGCGTTCTCGCAAACCAGTGATGTAAATGTGCCTTTTTTGTATTTTTAGAAACTTAAATTTGTACTCTTCAGCAACATTCACTTACTTTAAGCAGCTTCTATGTCTCTAGTTAATTTTTGGGGTCAGAGTTATGTTCTTCACTTCAATATTTCCTTTCAGTAACATTTGCTCTGTAACATTAAGGTTGAGACACGGCCATGGGAACACAATGCAATCACGTCAGTCTTGTTCTTGCAGCAGGTGGGGATAAGGACTCGGCCATATGCTTTGCTGGAACAAGTGCATTGTAAATCCTTTCCTAATTTAACTTCTTCCCACTGCAAACCCAGATGGACACTATGAACAGTTTGTTGTGGCAACACAAATATTTCTCTTCCTGGTGGAGAACTTTGCTTATCCACTGTATTCTATTCAGTGTGGTGTCAAAAAAAAAAAAAAGAAAAAAAGAAAAAAAAAAAGTAACTGAGCACTGAATCAGTAACATATACTGCACCGGGCCTAGTATTAAATTTTTAACCTTACTTGTATATCCTATATTTATCTACTAGCTTGRGGGGGGGGGGATATCTCATTTCATTTAAGCCAAATGTTTCTTTTCTACTTACTGCTGATCATAGTACACACTAAGTGGCAAGAATTTTTCTCTTGCTTGTGACTGGTCTGCAAGCAACAACTGCTCTCTACAGTTCAAAGACTTGCATATTTTTCACCAAAATTTGTCTGATCAAAGGTTGTCCTTTTGTTAGTGATTGTTTAGCCACATATACAACCGGAGACAAGATTTATGTAAAACAAAACTGCAGAATGTCCAGCTCTCAGAATACTTCTGCTTTAGTGCGTTGTATAGTGAGCTGTCAAGTGCAGCACTATGCAAACTCTGAGGCGCTTAGGAAGAGAGCTCTTTCTCAGAAGGTGCTTGCTAGGTGGTCACGGATGTCAGCCTGGGAGGGGAGTTCTAAAACTTTTAGACAGGCAGGGACACTGGACTTTTATCAAAAGCAGGAGGCCGTTTATAAGGATTTTGCTAAATCAATGGAATGCATAACACGTGGTGGTCAAAAGTTTCCCCAACGTTTCATTACTGATGTGTCTGTGTCTTACTGATGAGGTTATCAGCACCTTGAAAACTGATTCCAATGTGCTTTAGGATATCCTCAAGTACTGTAGTGCCATAGTTGTAATTGTTTACCATTAAAATTAGTGTGTAATTTTCAGTGAGGATTACTGACTGTGCTCATCTTGTGTGTTTMTAGAGCATTTCCAGGTTGAATGTGAATTATATCTCATTCACACAGTGTGTTTATGGAAAATGTGCCATTAAAGTGTCTCCTTTCCTTAGAAAATGAAACTCCTCTTGTCCTTCTACAGGCTTGCAGAATATGGTTAGTGTAAATCCTTTGAACATGGATGGCAGAGTATTTCAACTTGTTTGGGGGAAAACAAAATAAAGCAAATTGAAGTGTTCCCACTATTTGACACCTCTACCAAAACTCAGCATCTAAACCCAAAGAGGACCTGCAGTTCAATTTTAAAGGGCCTTGTCACCCAACAGCTGTTAATTTTTATGTCAGATTGTGGCGTGTGTCCTCTGTGTGGTTAGAGTCCATCCTAGCAATGGTAACCTTGTCATTCAAGTTTGCTTGTTCATTGTTTCTTTTTTTTATAAATAATATTTCTGTGTTTATTACAACTCTGAGCAGTCTTGACTCGTTAAACCTGCTCAAAAATGAAGGTGAATCCTGAAAAGGATGAAGGGACAGAGTGAGAGTTGAAAAGGCTAGTATCAGAACTAAGAACGACTGCCGGCACACCATTTAAGCTGCTGTTTTCCAGTGACTGGCTTACCTGGTATGTGAATCATCTACTCTTCTTGTCCCTTTCATGGCTTCATAAAGCCGCTGTCCATAGCCTATTTCTGAGCGTGRGTAGGGAACAGGAATCTCCTCATTTAAAGGAAAATATTCAATGACAAAGGATATGAAACCAAAAAGACTGGCAACTGTTAACCACAGCTTACCATATAGAATAGAAAATTACTAAAGAATTAAACAGATCCACGTTTGCCATTTTTTTCAGTCACTGTGTGTAGGCCTACACGTTACTCAAGCACAGGTAAGAAGCTAAAATAGTTGTTGCACACTGCAAACGAATTTCAAATCCTGTTTTTCAGAGTTGAATTTCATACTGCATTCTCGGGGTAAGGAGGAAAAGATGAACTTTGGTCCCGCTCAACCCTGTCATATATTGAAACAAACCCAATTAAAATGCATAGGTACATAAAATCTCCCAGCTACTAAAAATGTGCAAGCCACTTCAAAAATTCCTGCAGGGCTGTTTTGCTGTTAAAATCTACTAATTAGCTGAATGTATTATTTTCCTGTATTAACACCAGACAGAAGATGGGCGTAAAATACCTTAATCTCGAGCATTTTTATTTCACAAACATGAACGTTATAGGGCTGTTCATTGTTGCTTTTAATTCCAACCTGCCATTTGCTGTAGCTTTATTTTTCTTGTAGGAAAAACCTTCTGCTACAGTTTCTCTCATTACTGGAAAACAAACACTTTTATTCCTAAAACCAATTCTATGTATCCTTTTCCCACCAAAACTGCTGAGTCTACGGTAACAGAACTAAACCTACAAAAGCATAAACAACACAAGAAAACCTTTAAGAGCACAAGCCTACAAGCAGCTGAACATAGGCTTGCTGCTCCATGCATGGCTCTCGGTGTATCACTACTCTTCTCACGCAAAAGGCRGGGGAACAGCCAGCTTTTTTATTCAAATAACAGTGTGCAGGGAACTGCCCCTAAGTCTGAGGCTTGTAAATTGAAGCTGCAGACTTTTGTGTGCGTGCGCGCTTTAAAGCACCCAGGGAATTTTTCAACTCATTTTACAAGCTTTTCGTGAAAGTTCCTTATCCAGTATAACAGTCCTTGAACATGAAGCAGAAGTGCAACCTTAGAAAAAAATCAATTAAAAAATCAAGGCTAAAATTGTGGCATACTGCAAAAACAAACTTCCGCTCGGAARGCCAACTCCTCCAAACTCAGAGGCTGGCAAAGCTACTCCTCGCAGCTGCAGCTACACCCCCGTCCCCCACCCCCCAGTTCAGTAACTCCGCGCAAGAACTTCACTAAACTTCACAAGTGCCTAAAGGAAAGAAATCCCTTTTAAGGAAGCATTTCATGACAGTCAAGGGCTGCTATTCTACATGCCCATTCCATTCCCTTGTAGAAACAGAACAGGAGTTTCATGCATGCGTGTTTCTTTTCCTCTCCCTGTTCTTAGCTTCTGCCCCAGTTGTTCACCAAAAATAAACACCATTCCACAACCATATATGTGCAACAGCCATCTGGTGATTCTGAGCCCCCTCCAGCACTGCCCTTATTCCACAAGGCCAAGAGACTGTCTTCCTTCTGACACGCTCTGACGGGCTATGCATATAACCCAGCTGAATTGGGAATGCCTTTTACATCTATTTTCTTTTCTGGACAAAAATAGTAGGAAAAGTTTAGCAAAAACATGTCACAAGTTGCTAGAAGTGTTTCAGGATCCTTTACTGTGGTCTTTGTTGAACTTTCATTCTCCAGCGGAACTAAAGAAGGATAATTTTCTTCTGGGACCTGCTTTAAAATACTTATCCATCTGCTGGTATTCAGAGAGAGTCAAGGTGTGTAACATTGAGGACTGGATGAAAAACAGTTTCCAGAAAGACTTCTGTAACAGGCATGAAAACACTGTCAATGATTTTTTACTAGAAGTTTGCAACAGGTACGTTCTTTGGGTGTGAAACTCTACATCTATTGTAAAGGTTAACTGCCTTGAAATGAGACAATTGAGAGTGATTTGCTCTACTCCATACATCCTACCTGAAATGGAGCATTAAGTACGTGAGTGCTTTGACTTTGCAGTTTTAATATAGTGTTAAGTTGGTTTTATAGTGGCAATAGCCTATACTTCATATTGACTTTCCTTAGGCTATTTTTTCCTTCTTTTTTTTGAAGAATGAATAATTAATATAGGAAAGTGCAATACTGCCTACTAAATTGCTGCTTAACTGAAAGGTACGATTCTGGCAGTGCAAAGCATTGTCCTGCGGGAGGGGCTAGAGGAAAGACGTGATTTCAAATAGTGAATATATGTCATAACAAAACCAAGTTCACTAAACATGTTACTAAACACCAAATTTGTTTCATTCTAAGAAATAAGTATTGCTTTTATACTGAAATTTAACTCTATCTAAGCTTTTTATAAACTACAGTAAAGGAAAAGAAATACCACTATGGAAAAGCAGCTCTGGGTGCACACCATTTCTTCTAACAGCTTTACTGCTCCGAAGCAGCGCTAAGGAAAAAAAAATTAAATTACATTAGGAGCAGCAAATAGGGTAGAGCCCATCCTAGTGTTTTAGTAACACCGAGGATGGCTGTGGTCCTAGATTAGACCTGAAAGGGGCATGTCGGTGCCTGTCCTGAAATGGCACACCTTTGTGCTGCAGCCAGCCCTCAGCTCTGTGCCACAACATGGAAGGCAGAAAGTTCTATTTGGGAGTAACAATTTAAAAAATACTGACAGGACACAGTGTCTTCGTGAGAACCAGCAACAGTGCAATCTCCAAACAAGGACTGAAATGTAGGTTCAAAACAGAATGTTAAGTTGCAAGCACAGAATTTCAGAAGTAATTGTTCTAGAACAACTGATAAAAGATTTGGATTAATTAACAAGTATCATTGGGAAGCACATCTGTGCCTGCAAAGGAGGGCGTAAGAGGAAGTATTCTCTCATTTTGGCACTGGAATGTCTACCATGAGGCCACACTTAACTATTTCCATTGTTTTGCCATCACAAATCAGGATTCAGAAAGAGGACACAAGACCACAACTCTGCAGAAATAGTTTAACATTTAAGTGCCTTTCTCCTCTGCAGAATCCCTAACCCCAAACCGATTGCTGGACAAAATTCAAAGCAAAGCCTCAGTAGTAAGCAATCTCAAAGTCCATAAAAATTCAGCAAATGCCTTTCAGCCTTACATGGATTTGTTTCCACAAGTTAAACTGAACTCTTAAAAATGACAGTTTATATTGATACTTGCCCTCCCACCCCCCAAACCATTTTAGCCTTCCTAAGACAAGTTCCTGCCTTTTTTTGCAGCAACCCATTGAAAGCATTTTCATCCTAACAAAATTCCTAGCATTCTGTGCAAAGACAAATGCAAATTAAACAAATATACAGCTTTTCTCCCCGAGTTTGGAGTACTTTTGTTCTGTTGACRAAGCCACAAGAGATGGCAGGTCGAAGCCTTTCTTGACCTTGCCCACTTTAAACCATTTGTTTTTCTAACTCGTAAGTGTAAAGGAAAAGAGTAAAAAAAAGATGATGCAGCTGACAGGATCTCACTTTATTACCTCTGCTCAAAAGGGGAAGTCAAGCAGCAGGGGGGGGATGGGATGGGGTGTAGAGAAAGAGGAATTTACTATGTACGCGTTTTTAAGGACAAAAGAAAATGCTGCAGTGATGGCAGAGCCCCTTGTTTGTCCCCAGTGCTGTTGCACACCTAAAACCCTGACACAGGCTGTAAGCACTGCTCTTTATATGGAAGTGCTTCTGGACACCTTACAGTTCTTACAGGATGGAGGCAGGCTGATAGTTCTGTCCAAAGGTCTCACAAGGGCAACATCAGCATCACTGTATCATTTCTCCCGGCAACAACAGAGCCTAAAGAAGTCCTGTGCCAATAGAGAAACATGAAGCTGCACCGAGATAAATAGATGGGCAGCTGAACTGCTGCTCCCTGGAGAGAGGTGTAAGCCAGAAACCAACCACTTTGTACAACAGGCTTTGTAGGCTGGTGCACAAGGGTCCTTGCAAACGTGCCTGGTCAGCACAACAGCTGGCAGTAACCGGTCTGCTCCAGTTTTCCGCATGAGGACAGTTAGTGTAAGTCATCAACACACTGACTTGGAACAGACCTTTTCTGTACTTTCCCAGGTCTACCCAAGCAACAAAAAGAAACCTTTTTTAATTTGCTGCATCATTGTTTAACAGTAGAGTTCTTACCAGTTTCAGTGATCTGAAGGAAGGTTTAAGAGTTGTGTGGGGTTCAAACATTAACACTCTCAGGTAGTAGCTGGCGCCTATTCAGTAAATCCAAGGAGCTGAAATACACCCATTAATCCCCGTAAAATGGGAGTGTCTTACTTGCCCACGCTCAGCACATCTACACAGCAGCCTCTTCACTCAGTTGACCCCAAATCCATCCTGACTTGAATCTCCTCTCTACTGGGTCTTCATTCACTGCGCTTGGAGAAGTGCAGCACCATGCAACTCCTTAAGAAAAAACAATGCAGCTGCAGCTTAAATAGGCATCCGCATCCCCTTCTCCACTATGCCAACTGAGCTACAGATGTTGCTACCGACAGAAAAAGCAAAGAAGGTAAGTTTTGCGATTAGTAAAGCTGAGCATTAAGATCTACATTTGTCCCCAACTACTCATGCTTTCTTACCCCTCCTGATGGAAGAGGAGGTATTTTTCTAACTTCCATATTTATCCTTGACAATACTAGCTTCTCCAAGCTCTATTATTTATTTTTCCCCTCATCTCACCTATAACGATCATGTTTTCAGATGTCCAAACCTGCTATCTCTGACCCTCTCTGGATGCGGCCATGTTACAGACGATTGCATCTTGCTTCTTCTCAAGAACTGCCCAAACCTCAAGACACTCAAACTGGAAAACTGTGTGCGGATCACTGACCAGACACTAGAAGCAGTGACCCTCTACGGGCGATCACTGCAAACGCTCCACGTGGATTTTTGCCGGAACATAACACAAACCGGTCTAGAGAGAGTCAGGGAAAAATGTCCTTTGGTAATGCTGAGAGCAGAGAGAAGTGCTAACATGATTCCAGACAATAAGCCAGAAAAAAAGCTGATGCTTGAAAAAGCATCAAGAAAATTGGTTCAGCTTTAAGTGCAACACATTGTATAAACTCAGTCAATGTGGGTATTTTACTTCACTTCCACTCCCCTCTTGGGTAGCATTGCTCCAGTGAACTGTGGCTACTTTCCTGCATTCTGGTTTAAGTCCAAACAAATGGTTGCTATGTTTTGTAAAGGCTGCACCGGGAAAAGACATGCATCTCCACCAGGACAGTCTTAAGGAAAAAACCTGTTTGCTGTCTGTTGTTCCTTGAAACTGGAAAACCCTGCATTGCTGTCACAAAATGCTAGACCTGATTAAGGCTGAAAACTGCAATTTTTCTACCCTCTTGTTGCGGATGAGTGGAACGCACCTCATTCAGAAGAGAAAAGCAGAAACATGTTTTATTGAGGTAAAATAATAATTTGACAGAGTTCAATAAATTTGATGTAATTTAACAAAGTTTACCAGTGGTTTGACAAGGTTCAGTATGTTTGATGGCAAGGTTCACCTTATTAATTACTGCATGGAAGAAACATACAAAGGAAAATTGAGTTAGAATCGAGTTAGAATGATTCACACAGAGACCAGAGATGCAAAGAGTAAGGAGGACCCTCCCGTTGAGTCACGAGGTTCAGAGTSGACCCCCTTGCTTTCTAAACTCCTTATGAAATGGGAAAAGGCATAATGCCACAGCAGAGCTTGGGTAATTGTATGATTTACACAAATTTCAGGGAGAGAGTGATTAACAAATTTCTGTTAAAGGATATATGCATACGGTCATTCCATCCACTAAGGGTGATAACCACGCCATGTAAGATCTCTCTAGCAAAAGCAGAGTACCTGACAACCATCACTTCCTCTAGTTAATCACTAACCAGTGATTAACATTTGTAGCTGATTTATCAGGCTTATTTATTAAATGAGGGATGCATGGCAATGCGTGCAAAAGACAATTTGACCCTTTGCATAATGTACTTTGACAAGATACACCAAGTTATTTTTTTAAAGTTGACATTAAAGGAAGCACAATATGAATAAATGCTAGTTCACATAACTAACCTACATGAAAAGACAGTAACTTACAACCTGTACCTTTAAATGCTAAATTAGGAACACACTACAGTACAGATGTACATAAACACCTGCTTCTCACTGCAAAGTACAAACCAAATAGCTGTTTTCATCCCAAACCACAAGGCTGTCACCTGCCTGCATGCTGCTCTGCTACATGGAAGTGAAAACTTTTTTTTTTTTTATGAGGGGTTGCTATGGTGTCTACAAAATTTGACATCAAAGGTTGGTACAATTTTATTCTGCTGTATAAAATTTGCCTTGATACAACACGCTGGGATTTGGTTGTGGTATCGAGTACTTGGGACTGCTAACACCACATTCCAAGACTCTTTATGCACTTACAGATTTTTGCCTGAGGAAGGGTAAACACTTCTGAGCGCCACCTCACTGTGTCAACTGTACTGCAGTTACCTGTCTGAAGTTTTACTTGTTGAGTCTGTCTCAGGATAACAATACAGAAAAATCATTGTGATCATCTAGTTTGAATTATTCAGGTTTTTGTTTGAACTACAGCATGCTTTTTTAAAAAAGCACCCTTTCTCAAACCCTGTGCTTTACTCTATGTCAGAGCATATCCTCAAATTCTGCTTTCCGTTATTTTCCATTTTGTTCAGCAATTCTGACATTAATTCAGAATTCTTACTCCTAGCGAGCACATCATAATACATAAGCCTGCCCATTCTTGCTGACTCTGCAGCTGAACTTGTATTTACCTTAAATCTCCCTCCCATTCAATACAATCCACTGAAGAACTTCATGCTTACAAAGAATGACAGACGGTTAAATCTGGCTATYGGTAACTTAGTTTCCCCTAGAGGACCAGATGTCAGTTCAGCTTAGACGTCAAACAGAAGGCTGCATACAGACCAGTTTGGCAAACTCTACGGATCCTGAATAGTTCCAGCTTAAACCACAACGTAGTCTACAGCAGTTAAGATTTCATTTTAAATTAAAACCTTACACAGAGTAGGGATACCTGAGTGTGTGTGTCCTTAAAATTAAAGCAAATTTAGAAATACTAGCTTTTGGAAATACTGTTCTGTCCCATAAAGAGTCAGCATTTCTGTTCCATTACATAACCATTATTCAAGACTTGGTCGCTACAGCAATCTATGTGCATATACCATAGCAAGCCTGTTTCTCATTTGCATGAGGGGCTCTGCAATTGTTGATAATTAATCCTACTGCACTGGTAGCAGAACACTGATGAAATCGGCTAGCTGAAAACACATGAACTGGAACTTGCATCACTGGAATTCAAGTATATCAAGACTATCATGGTTTAAAATAATCCCATAGCTTTGTTGCATTTTAACAGTTATATCTACAGGTATAGCTTTGCAGACTTACTACTTGTCTCCATTTTGATCTTTTATATAACTGGAAGACTACAAGAGCTGGCTTTTCCTCTAAGGAACAGAATGTGTGACTTCTTAAATTGCTATTTAACAAGACATTAAAGGTTGTCACAAATATCTAACATGATACATGTTTTTCTTTAAATTTAGAGAACATTGTGACTGTAGTACCTCTCTAAAACAAAAAGAATGTGTGAAAAACTACTATTGAAGTGAAGTAAAGCAGACCTTTTCCCCCTCTCATTGGCATCTAAACTGTAAAAAAAGTTCTGAAGGTAGGCCTCAATTACTTAGGAATAACTGGGTTGATTTTCCAATTTCTCGCTATATTCTTTTTACAATACTGTTGCTCCTTTTACTAAAGCTATGTGGAGAAAATGCTTGGGGTGTCATAATGGAGAACTTGGCTCTGATGCCTCAGCTTGAAAGAAAGATTTATTTCAACTGATACATTGTCTTTCATTCATGTTTGAACAGAAAGGAAGAAAACATGCTATCAAAATTCCACTTGAAGCCAATTTTTACTGCAAGGGTAGTACTGTAAAATTGTATTTCCAAATCAGTTTCTCTAGGAAGGTAAGTTTCAATCTCAGCAGAAATATTATAATAGACTACATTCCTAGGGCTTATTCTTTCCTCTGCAAGAACTGATCAGCTAGCTATGAACTAAAAACATTCTCTATGTGGTGCATCAAAAATGGAAAGAGGACTTTACAGCTCTCAACACAAGTAAATATACTTACTCCTCCTTTCCATCCTGGTTAACTGATCCACAGATATCCTTTGGAACTCTCTAATTTGGCTGAGAAATAAATCACAGCATTACAGAAACTTAGTCAAACAAAGCTGAAATTCTAGAGAAGTACTTGATCTGTACGAGTATGCGTAAGAAACACTCACCCAGAAGACAAATAAAGAAAATAATTTCATTATTGCATCTTCACAACTTAGAGATATTTAACGGCATGACACTATAATATTCTGGTATTTCATTAACTCATTCCTAAAATTTAAGTAGGACCCTTAAGCACTACAGAGTAAGGAACAAAACTGGAAGCACAGACAGGAAGGACAAACAGCAATCCTAAAACAACATTTACAGCTTGGAAAGGAGATTCTTGGCCTGAACAAACTTACTGTGATGTGGAAATTGGGATGTTGACCCAGTTCTTACCTTGGATACAAAACTGGTGAAAAAACACCGGTTTCACATATTGCTGACAAGCCAAAACTAGGTAGGAATTCTATATAGTCACATTAGTAACCAAAGACCTTCTCTTTATGCCAGCTCTCTAAGCACTCTGTGATATGTCTCTGTAGATGTAACACCTAACAGCTTTTCAAGTAGCTACAAAATATAAAAGTGGATTTGCATCTGTCTACATGGTATTTATGCCTTTTTGCCAGTTTTCTATCAGGACTGTTTCCAGGGAAGGGGCGGGAGGGGGAAGGGAGGTGGTGGTGTGGTTTTTGTGGGTTTTTACTTTACAGAGCTAAAAAGGGCCTTGGAACACTCTCCCACTTGTGTACAAATGCTCAAAGTCATATTACTTAACTCTTCCCCTCCTTAAATGGGGACATTTGTTCATGACGTGGTAAAATTTGAACACAGTTGTGTTGGTAATTTTTTTCAGCATCAATAATAAATTTTCTTACTTAGCAATCCAATTTGAAAATTGAGTATATAATGATTACATTTTACTTAGGGTATTATGTAAGGATGGAAGCATGTTAACAGTCGTCTTTAGTTCCAAGCCATTTGAGTTCCATCAAAGTTCTCTTAACATTACTGAAACATTTTTTACTCTTCACAGACCCTAACTCTAACTTACCAGGTATGGAGGGAGGAAGGCTTGCTATCTATCATTTTATGCAAGTACTAAAAGGAAGGTGACATAAACCAAGATGCCTACTTGGAAGTTGCATCAGATTATCAAATTATAAAGTAAGACTTCATTATCAAGTTTGTGCCTTTTCCTACACAATAAAGGAAAAGCAACATCCAGAAGAYCCTTCAGATTTCCATTATGACAACACAGCTCAGCTTGGCAATAAGGTAAAAGGAAATTAAATGAAGTCCAGTAGAATTGCTTACGTACCAGCAGCGGTATTTTTTTGCTGTTAAACTTCATCACCCAGTCAAAAGGGCTACATGACAGATCTAAATCAAACTTCCAGACCTGACCTGATCACTTGCTCACCTCTTCTCTGGAGAATGCTACTGTTCAAGAACACATTCTGCTCTTACCAGTCCCCTCTAAGCATGACAGACACGCATTCCACCTACCGCTACATTCCAGCTCTGTCAGATGAACCAACACTACTACCGCTAGCTCCAGAAAGAATGAGGCTTCACCCAGTTAAAATAACTTGCCTACCTCTAGTCTTGGGGACTGGCTGTTCATCTTCTCTCTGTTGTAGTGTGCCTACCTGTTTCAAAGGGCTATCCAGCTGTCTGATAGCCCAAAAGGCTAGGGATGTACTTCCTAGGTGGGAAAGAAAAAAAAAAACAGTAGGAAAAAGCGACTGGAAATTCCAGAAGTGGTACAGAAGAAATTACCTACACCCAGGGTAAAAACAGGATAAGAAACAGAAATCACAGGCTTCAAGAAGCAACAGCCTTATAAACCAGAGAGAGCGAGTGCTGCTTGAGAGTTATTTGAAGTGTAAGGAAAAGGTTAGGTACTACTCATGTACAGCAAAAAATAAGCAGCAGCAAATAGCAGTCATGTTCAACAAGAGACACAGGCTTTTGGCATCTAGGTGCTTTCCTATATAATACCTACCCAGCACATTACTTCTGTGGCTACAGCTTCTCAACCTGTTTTTCTCTAGTTATGTTTATGAGTTTAACACTTCTAAGCTTACTGTGCCTCCATATCTCGTATTAATTTGAAATGGGTCTAGATAAACACATTGTCATACACCTGTTCTTACCTCTGATACGCATTTGTTACCACTGACACTCCCTGCTTCAGTCATACACATTGTCCCATCCAATGCTGAAAGGTGAAAAGGAAATGAGGTATGACACTTGGAAATTGCTTGCAGTCCACCTTGCTACAGCCAACTCTGCCTAGTGCAACAACGCTGCCACTGGAAGGTCTGCTACAAGATAGAGGTGCGTATTTTTTTCTTTAAATAACCATATGTGATCTACTTATACTACAGAATGCAGACAAACACTGGTAATATTTATTCCCCTTTCTATACAGGGAGAGGTTTGCATACATAAAGTACCCTTAAATTGAAATAAAGTTAGAACTTTATCAAATGGTCTCTAATAGTAGGACATAATCAGTGCTGTACATTCTTTATCTTTGTATGCAATTATGTATAAGAAGCATTATGCAAGAAACTTAAACATGATTCTAGTCTCAGATGCCTGAGCAACAGAAAAATGTCTATCAGCAGTTTAAAAGGAATGTGTATGCACAATATAATTATGGTGAAAACAAACAGTAGGATAAAATAAAAATAATTATAATTAATAAAATTAATTAAAATAATTAAATAAAAATCATTAGTTTTAATTATGCTAAGACAGAATATTCAAAGGACAAGCACAATCCATAAAAAAGTCTCAGTTAAAGCAATCAAGAACAATCCTTTAATCAACATCCATATTTACCAATATCAACACCCTCTTTCACTTTACTGTAAACTGCCTCCAAAAATACCCTCATTATCCAAGAAGCCAACTGCAGAGTCCATACAAAACTGTCATTTTTAGGCACGGTTCTATTATTTTCTGTGCCTGATTGAAACAGACTGACAAATTAGTAGCACTAATTCAGACACATAAATCAAGTTTAGTAGGCAATAATACAGCACTTTATATAGCAGTTTCCCCTTTTATTTGTAACYTTTTTTTTTTTTTTAATGTATTACACCTATAAATTTAGACCAAGATGTGAATATACTCCCCCACAACATAGTGATAGGACACCAAATCTCAGTCCAATTTGGAACCAAAATACATAACGAGGCAGGAAACTAAGTCTGCATGATTTCAGAGCCCGGAGTCCCTCCTTCCYCCAACCTGCTGAAAGCCCACCTCTAGATGTTTCATGTTGCCGTCTGGTTCTTGGTCATAGCTCAAGAACCTTTTGCCTTTTTCATGAGCCAACAACTAGTCCTAACCAAAAGAACTTCACCAGATAAAACCCGGATCTGCAAATTTTTACATCTTATCAAGTCAGCCCTTTGACCACTATTAGCTGGCAGCAATACACCAGTTCAGTCTCGGACAACCGGGAAGTTTCCCTATCAATCCCTGCTAATGTACAACAATCACATGAGAGAAAACAACAGGAATTTCTACCCTCTTCTCCAGACTCAGGTGGACCAGTCTTGTCCCAGGTGAGATTAAGTTAATAAATGTTCTCGCTAGCCCTCAGGCCCCATAGCATCCTTACCAAGGAGTTCAGTGAGAGTGAGGGATGGAAAAACCAGGGCAGAGCAGCAGTGACTCACCTGGGGACAGACTCTACCCTTTTCCTCAGCCCAGCTAAATCTTGCTCCTGAACACCAAGCAGCATTTGTAGCTGGACACAAATCATGTTTTTGACAGAGACACRGGAATTATCTATTCTTCAGCACTTCCCCAAGACACAGAACAAAAATTTCTTTGTACAGTACATTGCTGTCCTAACCAAATATGAACATTACAGTGTAAGCCACACCCTGCTGATCATAATACAATTACAGCTGCAAAGAAATGAGATCAAACACACAAATTTTACTAAAATCAAAGGCATAAACTAAGAATGTATATAAAATCCATAGCCTCAATACCCTGTCACTTCCGTTTTAATTTTTTGGTACTCTAATCAGGAATCAACTACATGAATCTGCATATTAAGAAGTATTTTTTTTTTTTTTTTAAACAAAAGATTTGAAGGTTTCTGAGTCAAGGTGGCAGTACATTACTATTGTCAACAACTACTACTCTGGAGGAGAAAAATGTTTAAATGAAAATCAAGAAGGAACCAAGTACAACGTTAACTTGMAGTACGAGGAATAAATGGTGGTATACCTGAAAAAGCCAGTACCTCAGAGACATTAAGAATGCGGAGCACAGTACTACACATCAGATTAGTTGAAGATAAACATTTTAAGATGCTTCAAATGTCACATCCTGTCTAAACACTGTAATACTATAATTTCCTGAGACAAAATATAAAAGTATGAAGACTGAGTATACCAATCACAGTTCACAAATGCATACAAGCAACCGATTCTTGAATTTGCTTTATTTTTCTCTGCATAAGGAACCCTGCACAGGCAATTCAAATTAAAACAAAATAAATATGTGAATATTCATGTAAAACTGTTCCTGCTAATGAACAATTATACACAATGTACAACTCTTCATGTTCACTGGGAGGGCTTACAAATGTACTATTCCCAACAAAAATGCACCAAAATGTCTCCATGCAAACTTATCAAAAGTGACCAAAAAAGGAGAAAAAAATTACTGATCATACCTTTTTTTGTTTTCTTTTTCCTTTTTTTCTTTTTTACAATCACAAAAAAATAAAAACATCTAATTTTTTGTTACATTTAGAGTAACTAAAATGTGGCCACTGTCTATTAACATCTTTTTTTATGCTCCTAAAACATCTATGTAAAATTATGTCAACAATGAATTGGACTTAGGGCACTATTTGTAGTAAAAGGAAGATGATTTTGTTCACAGAATGTTAATAATCTGTGTCTGAGCCCTCTGCATTGTCCACATTCCGTGAGAGCATATAATTGTCCATATCTATAGACCTGCAATTATTGATTGCATAGCGCAAACGCTCTGCCATGATTAGTTGACTGGAGTAAGGTGGGAGCCTCAGTTGAAAGAAACAAGTCTGTGAGGTAGGCAAGCTGTCGTAAGGCTGTGGAAATGGATAAAAGGTGGGACACTGTTAAGTTGTGAATGAAGCAAAAAGTGCAACATATCCATATTTCATTGCTCCCTCCCTTCCTTGCTTCTGCCATTCAGCATTTTCACATTCTATCTCAAAATTCCTTTTAAGAAGCAAACTAGCCTCCCTTGTTTACGTCACTTGTTTCATCCTTAAGTATGTGCAAAATTTCTGCTGTATCACCTGCCCTGTAAATAATTCAACCCACTAATGACATTCAACTATTTGAAAAGTTGATTGCACTACTATTTAGCAGCCCACTGCTGCTACCTTCAAATTACATACCATAGTGTGCCTTAACGTGAGGCAATTTGAGACACACATAACCAAAGATGACAGTCAAACCACTGTTATCTTAGATTTTGCCAAGTTTTTGATTCATGTATTTCACAGAGAATGTGCTTTCACTGCACAGAAGTAATGCCAAATGAACGCAACCTGTATGTAAAGCAATATACTGTAAACTCATTACACTGGTTTTAAGACATTAGAGTTCACTAGTGGTCACATGTTGCCACTTACATAGATTTAAAACTTAAAAGAAAAAAAAAATAGAGTAAAAATTATCAAATGAARAAAGGGATTAGAACAGAAAATTACTGTGGACAAGTTACAATACAAGAAAGTTTGTTTCTTGTGCGAGAACTTGTCTTGACCTCCAATGTAACTATAGTAAATGCACCAAATGAATTAAGATGCAATTCATGCAGCGTATGTACTGCTACACGATTAAAATGTTTGGTTTTAATAGCTCAGAGCATATCCCATCCCATACTTTCTCTGTAAATTTACCATTACGGAAACCTGTCTCCTATTGCCAAAGGACAGATTATACTAGACAGGAATTAAAAAAAAAAAAACAGAAACAAAAAACAACCCCCCAAAACCAAAAACAGCATCTTACCCTATCAACCTTCATTATTTGGAATCGCTGAGAGATATCAGCTGTGTTGGCTGGCAATCGAGATCTTCCTGAAACAAACCTCATGAAAAGCACTCTCTCCTCATTTGAAAATTCTTCAAGGGTATGCCAGAACCACTGTACTAGCTGATGCTGCTCATCAACTTCTCTGTATCGCACAACTTTCTTCAGAACTTCAACTGATATTTCTGGCATTCCACAGACCATTTGCTCCAACTGCTTGGCAGTCAGAAGAGACAACAAAGGAACTGGAACAATCCAAGACATTCCTTCTCTTACAGCAGCAACCTATTGCCCAAAGAAGAAGAGACATTTGAAGTGCAATTGTCTTACCTCTGCCACTTACTGTACCATCCAAATGCAAGAGTAACGTATCAGCTGAGAAATGGGATAAAAAGAGAATTATAGAGCATAATATACATGCTCTACAAATATGCCAAATATAGCCTCCCACATACGCATCCCCTGTAAGGGCTGTATCCTCTCTCAAAATCCTGGAGAATATTACAGGTATTTTTAATTGGAATTGCACATTAAAGACCATGTTTTGATACAAACCAGAAGAACTTCAAAAAGGACCAGTTAGCAGCACAAATGATGATGGCTAAACCAAAAAAATGTATATATACCATACATCTGAGCTGGAAAAAAGTAATATTTGTAAGAAGTCCGTACTTGTTCCAGAAGACTTAGGATTTGGTACCTTTGATGAGAWAGTTACTTTTCTAATGCAGATAGTATCATGCATGCATCTAGATCTTGAGAAAAAGGAAAAGAATTTTCCTAGCACGTAATTAGTATACTGCTTTCAGAAGCTTCACTATACTAATGACAAATACACAAAAGTATGCAAACAGATAATTAACGCTTCTCAAAACCTATCATGAAATACTTGTAGTTTCTGTGCTAAAGCAGAAGAGAAATAGTTTTAAGTTAAACAAATGTTTGTCAATAATACTTACTTTAGCTAGTCTCTATGTTGCTATAATGGCTAATTACAGTGCACAGCATACGCAATTGCAGGTTATTTTCTCAAGTGGGGCTGACAGTTGCAGTGGGGCTACTCTACTGAAAGACAAGTTCTGATTTCTAATGCTCTTCTGTCAACTGAGCAATTACTAAGAAAAATAGAACTAATTTAAAACAAAACCCCAAAACAGTTTGTGGGGGGAAAAAAGCCATGGGGATCCAGGCAAGATGCAGAAAGCCAAGCTTTTCTTATTCCCTAATAAACTGTAATGGAAACTTGCATAAATCAAAACCACTGTTTGCATTAGCAATAGGGATAGGGTCACAATGAGGTTCTTACCTGACGGTCCATTTCATGGAGTCTGTACTCAATTGCCCTCTCCACATATTCTTTCCTGTTTGAAAAGGTAAGTGGGATACTGTTCCCCCCAGGGATTATGGGAACCATTTTACCATCAGCACTTTGGCCAACAAAAGAATCCAAAGGAATCATCTGTTATGCAAAACAGGAAAAGTATGTTCAGTCTAAGTCACTCTAGTGATCTAAGTTTAATATTTTACTATCAGTCACCTAGAAGTATGATAAGATCACAAACTATTCCAAATACATATGAAGTGCTTGTTATCCCAATAACAGAGACAGTGAATTATATAAATACTGAAGTTAAGGTCAATCTGACCGCTTTCAGGATAAACCTAAAAGTTCCAACTTTCATATCCTACCTCATGGAAATTTTCTTCAGTAATCCCACTGTCTTCAATGTGAAGAATGCTGTTGAGGGTCTGCACATAGAGCAGATCTACCTCCTCCAAATCCTCCAAGATGAGTGGGATACAACAAAGTTGCTTCCAGACCATTGGAGCCAAATGAAGATCTAATGGCTTTTTTGTACGAATAGCTACACCCATGAGAATGCCCAAGAACTTGAACTGCATCAGATGTTCATCTAAACATGCTGAAGGGTTAAAGAGAAACCTGAAAGAACAAAGAATCAGTAGAAATACTCCAGTATGATTTCTATGCTACTTCATTAGAAGTAAAAGACAAAACATTTCTAAGCACAGCATAGTAACTGTCAACACAATTATCAGCAAGGGGTGTCCAAATAAGATTATTGTTCTCTTTAGCTGTTAAAATAAGGGAGGCTGAGATAGGCAGAACTAATCCCGACCAAAAAGGCTGGCATTCCTGATCTTACTCTTAATTCTGCCATCAGCAATCCAGGAAGTTCATGTTAAAACTATGCCCTCTCCTCCACAATAAAGTAACATCACAACCTGAAGGCAAAAATATACTAGAGATAATCATGAAGTCTCATAATTTGGTATAAAACAGTTAATAGAAGATTTTAATTTTCACCCACTAACATCTGCAATAAAAGCAAATCCTGGACAACTTACCTATCCCTATTGTAGCCTACTTCAGCTGTAGCATTTGGGGAAGGAATAAGCAGGTCTACTATTCCAGTTTCCAGTTCCTTAAAAATCAACAACAAAAAAGCCTTCTTAGACACAGGGATAAGAAACCTATTACAAGACAGAATATTCCATTACAGTGATGATTACTTCTTATAATTAATGTGAAACATTTAGGAGAAAGTACACATGGCAGGGATGATTTTTAGTAATAAAAACATATTTATTTCAAGACCTGCCCTTACATCAGACTATAATGGTTATTTTACTGTGACTGCTCTGTGATACATTCCTGGTACCTGTTTCAGAAATAATCAGAAGCCATAAGCTATACACCCTACTCATGCAGCTTTTTCAAGAACCAAAAATGAAGCAAATTTTTCAATGAGTTCTGTTCTGAACCCTCATCACACCTCATATTTAATGTAAACTGTCTGGGAAAGAACCCCAAAWTTATGCCTCAAATCCTTACCTGAATCAACCCTACTCTAGTCTTACAAGCTTCAGAAATTCCATTAATAAACAGAGTTCTTCAGTTTCTTCCATCCTGTATCCTAACTCTAACTCCGATGCCAGCTGCAGCACTGTCCATAGCCGTTGCCCTGTCCCAGACTAAGCAGATACACTGGTTATCCTCACTAATCCTCATTCTTTGGGTTTTGAGGCTCCTGGAAGATTAAGGAACAACCAAACTTCTCCAGCCACCACTATCTTGAATCCTTCTCCTGGCTACAGTCATAGTTGTGTCACAGGGCTTTAAACCTATAAGCAGTACACATTAGCATTGACCAGCTTTATCAGTCCTGGTAGTCTGAAGCCTTCAGTTTTCAGGCAAATCTGAAAAGACAGCTATGTTGACGATCTCCTATTTACAGACAGGCAAAAATGTGCACTTTCTGCTCCTGATCTCCTTTCCAGCACTGAACCTGAGAGGTGACACGTATGAGAAACACCTGCCTGAGGTGCTTCTGTATGGTATGCATGGAGTGTACTGTAATCATGGAATACAGTACAACTTCTCTTATAGAAGGTATCGGCTGGACAGAATGGGGGGCTGCAAAATGCTCCCATAATGTGAGGGGCCATCTCARAATTCCAAGGGGCCTAGTGTAACACTAGTTATAGTATGGCCTTATGGCATCTCCTTGCCACAATCTAGGAAGATTTCTTTATCCTCAGAGACATCCCTAAGTAGGCAGCTCTAGTATTGTGGCTCAGGACTGAAGAACAAGTATTTGCTAAGCTGCAAACAGGAAATTTGAAAAAYACTAAAAGACACCAGAGAGAGCAAAAACTGTACTCAGGCATTTTGAACTAAGAGACTTTTCATACCTGACACATTTCTGTAATAGTGTCATCAAACACTCCACCTGCATCATCAGCGCCTTCTCCAACCAGTTTCACTTTCCAGGCACGGGAAGGTAGGCGAAGGTCTGATGCATTCAGCTTTACCACTTGTCTTGCTATCTGTACAAAAATGGGCTTGCATTTCCGACCTCTTTCAAAAAAAAACAAAAACAAACGACACAGCCATACAATGTAACTCATAAACACGTAAAGGCTACTGAAGACACTTGATTAACAAAGTTGTACAGAGAGAGCTCAGTATGCTAAAAGTTATGGAAAATGTATGAATATCAGTACTTGTTTGAAGTCTAATACAATGCCTGTGAAAACAATACTGACCTGGTTGATATCCTTTTCACAGTAATCTGTGGCCCGTAGTTTTTCCCCTGAACCATAGTTTTTCCTATAGAGCGTACCATGGGGAGCGTGTATACTCGTGGTGCTAGCAAGGGCCTTAGCTGTCCTTGAACTATTCCCCATGTTCCAGCATTGTAATGAGATGTACTGTTCTGCAGTAAAGCGGTATGAGAATAAACATATTAATAAAGGATATTAATTCCATTCTTTACAGAATAAAAACCACCGTAATAATCACCAGCACTTCAATGTTTCAGGAAACTTTTTTGTTTTAGCTTTGAGGCTAGTAAGGTTTTGCAAACTGAAACATTGAAATGTCAATGTTAGCATAAGCAAAAATATATAACAATACTTTGACAAAGTTTGGTTTAATTTGGATTTATATATTCTTTTTATTTATTACAAAAAACCTATTACTAAGATCGTCTTGATCTGGTCAGAAACTCTCGAGCGACATGGCATAACACAACACAGCTAAGCTGTTTTTTTGGTTTTTTGTTTTTTTTTTTTTTAAATGGAATTTTACCTGGTTATTGGGACTGAGGTTAAGTAATCTCCATGAAGAGTACATGAGGTCAGAAAAATGGTACAGCAGTCTGAGCCTTGCCCTTACTGTGTGAATGCTCACTTCTTTCAGTGCCCCATACTGTGGTGGAATGGCATCAGGTAAACCAAGCTGTAAAGGCACTGAAACACCTACCACAGAAAAAGAAAAAAAGCATTATTTCATAAAGGATAGCTGTACTGCTTTTGACTGGGATGGAGTTGATTTGCTTTGCAGTAGCTTATGCGATGCTTAGCTGCCTACTGGAGTTAAACCACGACAGCAGCAAAATTAAAAGACTAAGATCATTTGAAAACCTGCACCGATATAAAACAATACAAATTTTGTCCCAAATGTTCAGAAGTTCTTGTTGCACTCACCCCCCAGGAAACACAAAGACTAAATCAAATGACCATACAAACAACCTCAGTTCCTTACCTGGAGCTCTCGGTGGAACAGGTGGAGCTGTCCAGGCAGCACTGTGGCAACGTCCTGCTGAAATCTGTCGAACATTCTTTCCTTGCAGGACTGTTATTAGGGTTGGTTCTCTGACATGGTTGGTATGGCCCAGGCCAAGCTGACAATTCATAACAGATGTAAAAGGGACAAAGAAGAATCAACAACTGTGATGATACTTCTAAAACTCTCTAAGCAAAAATTCAGAGCAAATGGTAAAAAATGCCATTCATCTACAGCTTATATTGGGGTAAAAAAATATTTCCTGTATACGTCCTTTATTATGCTAGCATTTACCTTTTATTTTCAATAGAATATTGCATCCATACTCAATGGGAGTGGCAGATCTAGGTGTCAAAGGAACCTTAAAACAGCTAGAGATTTTTTGCAAGTTCTTTTGCAGACTGAGGAACTAATCTATGCTGCTAAGTCATCTATGTTGCACAGKTTTTCTCATGCATAGTCAACATAGCTCATATGTCTCTTCTGTGCCATTTAAATACCATTTTTATGCTAGCACATAAATTCCTACAATARTTTATGAAAACAGAATTTGTGTAAAGAGAAAGTTTACTGAAGCTGTTCCAACTTTTTACTTTTCCAATATGATAGTTTCATATCATATTCTAATTTCATATTCTAAAAGTGAATATTTCATACCATAAGTGTAATTTTTTTTACCACTTCATATAAAACAAATTTTTTGCACTGCAAGGAAAATCACATAAAACAGGCTGTCAGAATTAAGTTTCTCTGAATTTTTTACCCTAACAATTTTTTCTCTTCCAGAAACTCAAAGCACCCTATAAAAAACCCCAAGAAACAAAAGAGGTTCCTCTCAGAAATTATTCTAAACAACTTACTCAACARCCCTTCTCAAAAGCTCAATCCTGAAATATCAGAGGACGAACTTTTCCCAAACTTCTCCTGAAACACCAACAGCCAATTATCAAGAGGCTCTTCCTTATAGCATGCAAAACTGTCAAAAAGCTGAAGTCCTTTCAAAAAAATTGAGTTATACATGAGGTGAGGGAGGAAAATGGACTTTTAAGGGCAGGGATAAAATTAGGGTCCCGAAGAAAAGAGAAAATTTATTATTTACTAGTTTTTTTCCTGACTTTAAAAAATTACTCTCTAAAAGAAGTTAATTTATATTTTCTTCATGAAAAGCATCTAAAGAGTTCTCAAATCTGACTGACAGCAACYATAAATGTTATGATGTTGAAAAAAATTGATGACAGCTCAAGAATTAGGTAAAAATTTGTAATTTTTTAAAAAAGCTTTGATTAGAATAATTTGGGTAAAATGTTYTCAGTGTTTTCCCAAACTACTACCATGTAAGAGCATAGGAAATAAAAAAGAAAATAACGGAAATGCCTAAAATGTTATTATGGCTGAGGGGGGAAGCAGGAGAACAAAAATAAAAGCTTTCTTTTCCAYCAACATAAAGATATTCCAACCACATCTGTAAAGTACAATTATAGCCTTATAAAGGTTAGCAATAAACAGGGAACAGTACATACCTGCCCTTCAGAGTTGCTACCCCAAGCATATACATCCCCTGTAGATGATAAAGCTAGTGTATGCTCTGCTCCTACAGCTATGTCTTCAATGAAGATTCCTGATAGTACTGGAACTTGTTGGGGTCTGTTGTGATTTCGAGCTCGACCTTCTGGCAAACCTATCAGGCGATCTAAAATTGCAAGCACATGKCTATATATGTAAAGAACATTAATTYTACTTGCAGGCAGAAGTCATGGAGGGACAAAAAGCAATTCTACATGCTCTTGGAACCGGGACAAAAGTGCAATTGGTTAGAGAGAAATCTAGTGTATGTTTCCTACAAAACAGTGCTTCCTACAGTCCTCATTAATATTGCTAAAGCTGTTATTTTCACTTTAASTCTGAAACAAGATCAAATTCTATTAAAACAAGAATTCTAGATCTAAACGTATGGTTTTATAATACATCTGAATTAACTGACTTGAGAAGTTTAAATATGTTTAATTCAGTGCACTTGGAAATTCTCCTGTCCAGATTTTTAAAGAACTTGTGTAGGCATATGCTTTATTAGACAAGCTTTTAAGTAAACCCAATGTTTTTGGACATGTGAAATTCAATGAAGTTTTAGGAAAACACTCTTCAAAAAGTAAACTAGTAAATTGAAAGGCTATCCTGAGATCAAAGTAGATWGAGCTACAAATCTGGATTTTAGGCCTATGTTAACATTGCATTGTTGAAGTTCCAAAATTCAGATTAGGTTAGCACAAATCTAAAAAGTAGCATTAGGTCAGTCTTATAAACGTGTCTTAATATTCCTCCTTTTCATTTGCAATACACACAAACCTGTAGGTGGAAAAGTCCAAATACCAGATTGTCTTACCTTGTCCAAAAGTATACACATGACCATCTTTTGTCAGTGCAACAGAGAATTGGGTTCCACAGGCAACTTTTTTTATTCCAATTCCACAAAGAATATCCACTTTCTAAGGGGTAAGTGAAAGGAAAAAGAGCTATGGTATTATGAGGATATAAACAGAAAGCAAACTTGAATTTAATCTGTAACTCCTGCTTCCAGAAAGAAATTTTATAATTCCCACTGTGCAATGCATACATTGTAGGATTACTCCAATTAATGCTTGTAAATTAATACAGGAAACTGAGACACAGTTTTCTCTTTTTCTTTAATGGAACTAACMCCTTATTCTATGTACAATGATTCAAAATACATTTATTTGCTAGGAGTGAGAAGGGAGTGGCATGGGAAGAAGTAGATGAGTGTGTAAACAACCTTCCCCTCACATTCCAAAATAAGAAAGCTCTCTTCTTTAAGCTAATCCTAAGATTTTCACTATTTGTATTGCCACTGAGGTAAGGTCACTATTATTTACATGAAATCCTTTAAAGTATCAGGCTCAGCATAACGTATCATCAGAATTATTTATTCTAGATTGTATTAGAACAGTATAGTGGATGGAATTAATAATTTAACTTCTGCAAATTACACTCTGAACACTGTATAACACATTTAACAACACTGAAAATTTATGCAAAGAATAACTTCTCTATGAATTCTAACCTGTGGTGAGGATTTTGCAGTGGAATTTCCCAAACCAAGTTTACCATAATCTCCATCTCCAAAAGCCCAGACCATTGAGCCATCTGTTGACACAGCTACAGTATGATTGAGTCCACAGGCCACCTGGTTGAGAGAAATACGTTATTACCACAGTTTTTGCTAACTTACTAACTCAGACACCCCAACTACCTTTAGGAAAAGAAAAATCGTGGTTTAAAAAGTAAGTATCCTTTTAAAACCATTAAAACCTCCRTTGCTTATTACAGTGTTTTAAAGACATTCAGGACCACAGTAGTATTTTTTAGGTATTTGCTGCCTCTCGGCTCCTAGGTTCAAAGGGTAGTATTATGCTACACACGCTCATTCTTTAATAATACAAAACAGCTCATGAATTCATGCTTAAAAAGAACTAAATCTTGAAATGTTAAAATGTTAAAAAGCATGGGCAGTTTTGCAGAAGGAGGATCAACAGAGTCAGGAAAGTAATTATTTAAAAAATTATGCATAGTCAAATTCTGCCATCATAATCAAAATAAAAGCCAAGGTTAAAAAAAACCAGAACACTTAAGTATGTTGAAAACATCAGCTTTAAACAAAGGTACATTGCTAGTTTTAGATAAACCATGCCTGTCCAATCTGGTAACCTTCCAGCGCTGTCACTCTTTCTGGAAGTTTCTTATTGGAAGTATTTCCAAGTCCTAATCGACCATAATCACCATTTCCAAATGTAAAAAGTTTGCCATCTGCTGTCACCACAGCTGAGTGTTTGAAGCCACATGACATCTRGAAGAAAATAAACATAATTTTTACATACATTTTAAATTTGGGGGGAAAATTATATTAGCTATTACATGTAAATATGTAATACCTTTTCCTCCCCTAAACTATACTCACTTTGTAAAGAGCTAAAATACAGATATTTCAGTATTAATGATTTCTCCAACAACCTATCTCTTATTCTTCTCAACGGTAATGTTGAGGAGGAGAGGCAGGTATTTGCGTGAAGAAAGGCTTTCAGGTGTTTTATTTATTTAATTATTTTTATCAACTACTATTTTCTGCAAACAGATTGCTTTTGTTGTACGAATATTTTGTATTTTTATAAAGAAACCTCCAGTCAAAGTCAAATATGTTTTTGTGCATTGTTATAATGCACACTTAGCACTTAGGAGGAGGTCTCGATGACTAGATTTGTAGGTCAAGGACACCTGACAAGGACCAAGGGAAACTTCTAAATCGTGTCTGTATTTTGACAATCTTTTGATCATCCCTCTCTTCCATGCTCTTTCTAATTTTCAGTCTTCTCCAGTAACAACTGTCAATTAACATCACACATCAACAATGAGCTCTGTGATATTAACATCCTTCAACTGGAAATTACCAACTTGGTTCATAATGCTTAGAGAAGTAAAAAGTTGCCTGTTTTCATTCAGTATATGAATTCAAACTGTCAAGACTGACAACTGTTCTGGAACATTCCTAGCACTAGGTTACCATGCCTGCGGTTTGTAGGAGACAAAAAGTGTTTTGGAACCTGCACCACTTCTTCTCCTTGCAGAGCCTCTATTTGTCTAGGCCTGCGTTGCCTGTCGCTGTTCCCATGTCCCAGTTTGCCATAATCTCCATCTCCCCAGCTAAAGACTTCCCCACTTTCTGTTAAAGCCATGGAATGTCCATCAGATCCACAAGAGGTCACCAGCTGTGTTACAACAAAGCCTGTTAAAGAAAAATGAGAAAACCAAGTTTAGAATAAACTATAAACTCTTAACATACATTTATCCAAGTGCCCCTAGCAGTAGCCAGTGAAGTCTGGGGAAAGGAACCAATCTCAGTAACAGTCTTCTTGTTATAGCAATTTATTTGTTTTCATTTTGAACAAAACCTTTGTCTTCTTATGTACAAACTATGCTTGTGGCCTGCCATTAGTTTTGAAATGAAATGTTCCTATTTTGAGCAAACACTTTTCCCTGAAGCCCTCTTAAAATTAAGGAATTTTAACATATTACTACTTAAAGAGAAAAAACATCTACTTATTTGTTCATTTTTTTAATTAAAGACTACAATATTTTCATGTGTAAATCTGCAAAAATAGCATAAACACAAATAATTTTATTAATTACCAAAATATTTATTTATGCTTTATCAATTGACTCATTTCAAACCCAACAATTTTACCTTGCAGTGCTGAAATGACTGTTAACACATGAAGATCATCAGAATTTCCTTGTCCCAGTCGCCCATAGCTCCCTTCTCCACAAGCCAAAACCGTACCATTAGCTTGAATGACAAAAGTACAATTCTGACCACAAACAACCTAGTTTAGGAAGACACAAAGGAGTTTTAATGATTTTTGTGTTAGATGCAGCAACGCTGTAATACCTGCATTACAATGTACAATCTTCTTTTTACATTTTTTTTCTTTGTAGTTGTATCAAGCCAACAGACTCTTTTGTCACACTGCAAATACCTGTGCGACAACCCTATTAACATAAGACTTCACTCACCCCGTGTTTAATGGAGTTTTCTTACCCAATCACATCATAATAAAAATTACTTCACTGAAACTTGCTACTAGTTTTGGCAAACCTTCTTCCAGTGAGAAAAATCACACTATACTCCTACCTGAGACTGAGTTTTGACGTTTCCATGCTGAATGCCAATGTTATTTCAGAAAACAAAATTGGCACATGTATTATGTTAAAGCTGTGCAGGTATTTTCAAATCATGCTCATATAAAACATTTTTGGTTTACCAGATTTCAGTGCCTTCTTGGTTTGAATTTGTCAAATAATTAAAGACTTCCTCTTTAGTGAAAACACATGTTGTGGGGGTACTTTATAGTAAATTCAAACAACAAATTGAAAAGACATTTAGAGAGAGATTTTGACAAACTGTACAAACAATACATGCTGAATCATTAAAAACAGAAGCACATGACTGTTTTTAAATTATCACCTGCTGAGCCTGAGAGAATGAAGGTGCTGCTACTGGTATCATGACATTTCTACCAGCTTCTGCTAACTGCCCGTGTCTTCCTGCTCCCCACAGATACACATCACATTTGCCTCCCAAGTGCCAATCCTATGGAATAGCATGAAAGAATGCTTTAGAACAGGAGTACTTTCAATAGCTTATGATTTAAAAAAAAAAATTAAAAAAAAAACCCAAACCAAAAAACCATCAATTTTACTAACCTCTGGCCTTGACGTTGCCCAAGACATTATCTGTTCATCCATACCATTGATCCATTTACTGTTATCCTACACAACAAAAGCCACAGTTACCATATTCAGTTCAAGAGATGCACATTATTTTGCTGTTATGTAATACGTATTTTCTTTTCTAACTAAAAACAATATTGACATTCAAATTATTCTAAACAGTATAGCAGTGAGAACGAATGTGTGCAGACTCAAAATCTTTATTTTCGTCCATAGGCCAAGTTAAATTCCTYACTACACCTGTGTAGCCATGACACTGTTATCCATGACTGGCAATCAAAATAAAAAAAGAAAACCAACCAAATTCATGATGATGTAATCTTTTCCTATTTACTGATGCTTAGGGCTTTTTGAAGTTTTAATTGCAAACACTGGCTTAAAATGTTATAAGCTTGCCGATAAAAAATTCTTAATCCAAAATTTCTATTTTGGTTTACATATCATAACAAGGCATAAAAACAATTGACACTATCAAAATAATTCGGTGTAGAAATGTGCCAAAATGGTACTCTCAAAATACCATTGTAAAGCTCTACACTTCTTGCTTCTCTCACCTATGAAAACTACTGTCACTGTTTTGGGTTGGTTTTTGTTTTGTTTTTTAATATGCAACTGACTTGCGCTCATGACTACACTCACAGGGAGCAATCTTTACAGTATATTCTAACCAGTTAATTAAAAAATGAACTTACACTTATTGCTGGTGCTTATGTTAATGAATATGTATCTTTACAGTTCAGAGATGTTAACTGCATCATACCAGACGCTCAATAACAACATGCTTCGCTGTTGAGACAATATAGCACATTTTACCATTAGGAGAGTAAGCTCATCCTCTGGAACAGGCTCCAGGTCTGGAACAGTAAAGGATTCTGGGAACTGTGCTCCCTTGGCCAGGGCTTCAGCAGCTTTTACGGTAGTAGAGAAACACTCTAGCCAGGCCCATTCTGTGGGATTCCAGGTTGAAGGATCAGGGAGGCAGTTCTGGTGATGAGGTGGTACCGGGGGATTGCACAAGAGCTGATCTAGGTGAAGGCCCACAGCAAGTGATGCCAAGCACTGCATGTAAGGACTATGAACAAGCTGGTCTCCACAAACAACATGGGGCTAAAGGTGAGGGGAGTGGGAGAGAGAAATTGAACATGCAAAGTTAGGAATATATATTCATCAACTCAGAAACAGGAGTTCTTCAAAGCTAGTCCTGTAGAACAATACTTTCCTCCACGCTTAATCGAAGTTTTTCTAATATTTTAAATATTCTCAAATTAGGAGACTACTAGCTTTGAGAATACCGAAAGACACTTGCAAACAGGATGTGGGAAAGTCTTCTGGGTTCTCTGTGGTCAAAGACTGAAACCAGCTGAGATTCAAACAGTGACCTCATGTCAGACATGAATTTTAAATGTTCGCATTAGCTCTTCTTACCTTTTCGTAAGCATACTGTTCCTGAAGCATTATTGGCAAACGTTCCAAGAAAGCTCGCATGCAAGGAGCCATATTTAATCCCAGAACTCCTTGCTGTTTCAGTGCAGTCCTACATGTTGCAAGAACGTGATTGGAAGATATCCACTCTGATGTACAGTTCACTACCAACACATCCTGTTTAATAGCAGTCACAAGACACATTAGAAACTAAAAATTCATAAAGCAGGATTATTCAGTTCCATTCATTTATCATCAGTTATCTTAGTTTCCATAGGGGCCAGAAAACACACAAGCTTGAACATTTTTGTCTCTGTTGGTGAATAAACTGCTGACAAATGCTATGGAGTAGCCATCTCCATTTGCCACTTCCTCACATTCCCATGGCAACACTACGATTATCACTCCAAGGAAGAATACGAAGATGGTAATATGCAGAGTTCATTTCAGTACATGCTGTAACCTTAGTTTAATATTTAGCTTAGGTGTAACCTTAGTTTAGGATTTGCCTTGTAATATGACCTTCAATATTAGGTCTGAATTCAGAAAAGACTTTCAGAGAGTCCCAAAATACTTAGAACCACTAAGTATTGCAGCATGACTCTACTAACACGAGTCATAACGTGTGCCATATTTATCTTCATTCACAAAAACCACCATCTTTTGGAATAATCAGCTGTTATGAAACTCCTGTTCAGATGCCAGCAGTTCCTGACACAGCAAACATTAAAGTAAATTCTCCTTAAAAATTTCTGAGGTTGAGGCTGCTTTAGATTAAGTTAGATCACTGAAGTATCTTATTTGCTGGGCGATACGAAACATCTCTTCATGCTGCATAAAGGGGAAAAAAAAAAAAAAATCTGTCTTCTGCCTATTTTCATTGTCCATTTACAGCTGCTGCCATTAAACAGATAAGCTGATGTAATCGGTGTGCAGCATCCTTTATAACCACCAGCTCAGAAGGATTCTACCCTGTCCACCCAAATTAAACAAGGGGTACTATTAAAAAAAACCAGTCTTTTTAGGATCAGGTGATAGTTGAAAGCCAAAACAATGTGTCTTGAAAATATAAGAGTTAGACAGATACTTCTATTTCCATATTTCTAAAAAAAAAAAAAAAAAAAAGAAGAAAAAGAAAAGAAAGGAAAAATAAAGAGAGACAAATGGCATTTTCTTTTAGTAAAAAATCTGAAAGAACATTACTTTAACACATAATGTCACCTTTGATCTGTTAGAGCAAGCAGCTACTCCAACTTCAGGTATCCATACTGCAGTCTGAATAGCTCCAGAACCTATCACAACACTCTGTAATACTGAACCATCCTAAGGAAAGAAGTGTTTTGAGTCAGTGTGTATACACAGGTACTTTTCTGTTTAAATGCATACAATCACATTGCTAAGGGATGATATTCTCCCAAGCTGTTCAGTAACTGTTTAAAAACTGAAAYGTTTACACTAAAAGCAAAAGAATATATAGTGTTTTCATCATACTAAGGAGATAACATAATTAAGGATTTAGAAGTGTTTAATAATCCACGTTATCTGGCTCTTGGAAAAGTTCTCAAAGTAAGAGAATATTGCTTCCAACCATAGAGAGTGGCTGGTTCTGCAAAGCCTAACTAACGTGACCAAGCCTACAGCATGAATCAATAGTAGAACCATAAAATATAAAATACTTCAATGTTAAAGGCAATTTCATTTTATATTTTATTATTTATAATTTTATACCATTATTTTATACCATGCTTTCTCTAATGTTTCTAACATACTGGGCGGACAAAAAAAGCTAGTCTGATGCCTTGGCCATTTTAGATACTCATACTAAAAAAAGAATCATGCCGCACCAAAGATGATCTTACCCGTAAAGACCAAATATTCATGAGACCACCAAGTCCACCAGATACTAACGTCAGTCCATCAGGACTGAATGCAACAGTCCGAACAGGAGTAATGTGTCCTCTCAGTTGAAATACACACTTGACTTCTACTGCTTTTCTGTATCCATCCTGCAAATTTTTTCACAGTTATAGAACACTCTGAACTATTCACAGAAAATGAAATATCATAACAGCTTCTGTATTCTGCAATAAATACTGATCATCGGTAGAGATGGGGTAATTTCCATGATAATAAAAAAGACCAATACTATAATCATATTTTACAAATATCTTTATCACATTATCTTTTCTCCCCTTACAAAATGCCATCAACATTAAAGACCCATTACAATTTACGTAGGTGAAATTAATCTTGACTTAATTTTATCTCGAAACAATTTTAAACTCTTACTAAATTTTAGTATAAATTTATCAACTTCTAAAAAATGAAAACAGATCAAAATATGATCTTTAGCCAAATAAAATTCATTTAAACCTGTGATTTTTCATTTCCTGTTCTGAAAATGCCTACACATATACAAATGCAATATAAATTTTTTTTTAGCAAATGTCTCAGGAACTGTTGAGATTTGAGTAACTCGCTCACACTCTTCTCCTCCCCAAATTTTGGAACGAGCAAAGAGAATTTCTTAAACTCCAAGTTTACTCCTTTTACCTTGGCACTTGTTTCTTGGTCCCACCATCCTTCTAAGCAAGCTGAGCTGGACTGCAATGTGATTACTATGTCCTGGGGAACAGTCCAGACACACACCAAACCATTGTGGCACCCTCTAAAGGAAGTCAGGATAAATCAGAAAAACAAAGTAAAGGTATTAATTAACAAAGTATCAGTGGTCTGGTATTAACTTAAAGTGTCAGTAGTCTTCACCACCATTCTAGAAAACTATATTGTATCGATTAATCTAAAGTGGAAAGGCATGTTCCCAATGGATAAATGCATTTTTTCCTATTCCCCCCACCCTGTAGCTTTTGAATTTTTACTAACACCAGAAAGAAATCTCAGAAAAAATATTTGGATAAAACAAAAAAATTTCAAGCAGGACCACCATACACAGGTCTCATGGCACGGAGAAAACAGCTGGTAACATGACCAGAGCCACTCTTTCCATGTGAATTCTGAAGCCTTATGGATCTCATGACAACTGGCTTACTGAATTAATATTATTTAAAAAAAAAAGACAAAACTCTTCTTTGCTCTGAACACTGAAGACTGGTAGAAAAGACCTGCAAAAGAGCTATAAAAACAATTAAAAAAATGACATACGTAGCTAGTAAAAGCTGCAACTTGGGTCCTTTCCCTGGAAGAGCACACCAGGCAATGCCATTCACAAGAGCTGGATGGGACAGTGAATGCAGACGTCTCCAACATCCTCCCATATATCCCCAGAGTTTCACTGTTTCTTCTTTGGCACATGTCAGGAGAATCTTACCAGTTGGATCCCACTTCATACTAACAATCATATCCTATTGGATTTAAAAAAAATAAAAGTCAGTACAAAGTAATGCAGTAAGAACAAAGAAAATTTAACTCTCAGAGCTAACGTAATGTTTTTACTTATTAATAACAAAGAACATTTTATTCTCAAATAAATCGTTACAGAGATTATGCAATTATGAAATCATAACAACACTTCTCAGAACTATCAAATTGAAATAAAATCCTGGGTTCCTGAGAGAAACTAAAGGAAAAGCATAGAAAAAAAAATGTTCTCTTTTCATTGCATGCCTTTCTTGATTTTTATTTTCCCRAAGAAGTAGACAATTTTTCCTTCTTTTTTTATATTATAAAATTGTAGTATGAATTACCTTAATGGTACATGGTTCACAAACATACCAGGCAATGGGCCAGATGTAGCTTTGAGTCTAACTGAGGTAGGAAAGGAGAACAGCCCATASGGGAAAAGGCAAGTATAGTTTTATTGTCACAGCATGCTCACTTCTGTGACTACCATGCTTCAAATACCAAGACCAGTTCATGGAAGCACTCAAGATGCTTTTACTACACCTACACTTGAGGAATTCTCCTCTTAGCCTAACAAATCATTTATGGWCTATTAATGACTTACTTATTACATACTAGTCAAGCGAAGGATCTAAATCTTTGTGGCTGCATATTTAGGAAAACATCTTGTGCTTTGCACAGGAACTTAAGCTTTACAAAAATGTGTGACATAACCAAAATTATTATGAACACTTTTACAAAATAAAAGTACTAGTCTTAAATCCAGACATGCATAGCTGTGTCCTTAATACACTTCTGTCACTGTATGTACATACACTTCACAAGCTCTAATAGCAAAAAAGGCTACAAAATCTATTTTTCTTTTTTTTAAAAAGTTTGGCAGACTGTTCTTTTAAAATATATTGTGTTTAATATGTGTATCAGAAATAAGTATGTGTTCTTAAAATAATCTGCACTTGACTTTATAAATAGCTTTCAAATACACAAAACAGCGTAAACAGTTCTTTACCTACAAAAATTACAAATTAGTTTTAAAAAGACTAACTCAACCTTATGTGCATCAACTAGAACGATTCCTCCTTTTTCAAGTGGTTCCTTTGTTCCCATTAGCAATTTTCCATCTGAATAGCCAACTGCAAATGGTCTGTCTTCACTGAACCAGGCAAGGCATGTGACAGACACTAGGTAAACAGACAACACAAAAATTAATTCAACTAAATTGAACTTCACTCCTGCCAAAGAGGTTTTTGCAGTGCAATTGTCTAAAATATGAAGGCGTAACAACTTCCCCCACCACCAAGGTTACTTAACATACTTTTGGTCTGAAAATTTTCTTGAATTTGTATAGTAAAGTTAAAACTGAGTGCCACTGTAATGACAGCTGTTGAGATTATTTTGTAATAGTTTTTTCATTCTTCTTCTTTTTATTAAAATAGTTGAATTCATATTCCTGACATGGTGAAAAGAACCAGGCTAGGGAAAAGAAATAAAGTACACTGACCCTCGGATACACATGTATCTGATACAGGGATGCTTCTAAGAAAAGTATTGAAAACAACTGGAGCCTGCCTTAGCACGTAGATATTGCCTCACTTGATTCTGTTCAAAAAATCTGCAAATTTCCTGAAGAAGCAATATGCAAAACCACACAATGCTACCAAAGATGTGCTACCTGATGTCCCCTGGGACTGGAACTACAAAGGAAAAATGGCAAAAATTCAGTAATTCAAATTACACTGACTACACGCTATCTGTAGACAGAGCAGACACTGCAGGGAATCTATCCAGATTGGCAAGGTATGTCAGGATYTGACTAGGTTGCTACAAACTGTTTGCCTCTGCTGTAGGGGAATCAGGGTGCAGATGGAGATCCCACAGACTTTTCTCCTCCCATGAACACAAGTGAATGATGCTTGCAGGTAAAGTACCAGAAGTCACATCCCATGAACAATAACAAAAAATTGAGCTTATATACTTGCTTAATAAAAAAAAAAAGGGGGGGTAGATTAATAATTTCAACTTCTACTTAAATACTGATATAGTCACCTACCATCCTTTCTGTAGCAGTGTTCCAGTTCTAGCCGGTGCATGGTTGAAATATCTACAACTTCAATAAGACCAAGAGATCCATCCATACGACCAATTAATAATAATTCTGGAGCATCTCCTGTCCATGCTGCAGCTGGCCCTTCTTCTGGCCAAGCTAGAGCAGATACCCAGTGAGGCTGAAGGTCTAATAATCCTTTTCCTCCTAGGAGCCCAAAAAGTCTTTTAAAACTACTTCATCTTCATAAAGAAAAGAAAACAACAAAAACACTTTCCGCAGCAAAATATCAAGAGATCCTATTTAAAGCTAGGACATACTACAAATTCATGTAAGTTACAAGCCTACGAAGCAATGGTCCACTAATCTACGCAGACACAAAATCTAGCTAACAAATCTCAATTATGAGTCAAGTTACATAGTTCTGTTAAGTAAGGAAGCTAAGTTCTTCAGTATTCAGTAAATTTATACTTTTCTTGTGGACTGCCTATTAACATGGGCAGTGTAAGTGATGATTTTCCTAAGCGCAAAACAACAGAATGAAGTTTCAGAGATTACAAATGACAAAGTGATTAATATTCTTCCTCTCACAGGAGTTCTAAAGGTATTATGCTGATTAGTCAATTGCAGCACAAATGACAGTAAAAATGTAAGAGAATCCACTTAAAGATGCTCGCAAACTGAACCAAGGAACTGGAAAGGGCCTTTCCTGGATCAGGTTCAGTCCTCTCTATCACAACGCAGTCTCATAAATTTAGCTAATTCGTTTTATAGTATTTCTTCCCCAGGTGTCATTCCTCCTTATAAAATATGAGATCACAATCTTTTGAACATTAGAAAGTTTCTCGAAGTTATTCATGGCCAATTTATTTACATTTTTTCTTGTGTCAACACTATCCATTTGCTTACATAGCTGCTTTTTCTCCCTGGGCTTCTCCTAGAGTTTATCTTCCTAATGTATTTATTTATAAGCTTCCTCCTCTAAGAATCTTTTGTTCAAATAAATAAACCAAGCTCACTTATATTCTCAGTAGAAGACATTCCATCTAGCTGATCACTCTAGCAATCCTTCCCTTTCAGTCAATTTTCGCATTCCTTCCTGTTGTCTGTACAAAGGTATTCCTGCAGACTACAGGAAGATAGTATTTACAGGCAAAAATTGTTAAGAGTGATCAAGCCTCATACCTAAACACTTCCAATTCAACAAGGACTCATATGCTGCTCAGTTTTCTACTGAATTAACTGTAAATCACACATCCATTTGTGGTTAGTGCCTTCCTCTAATTAAATGTTTACAAGATATTACGGAAGATGATAGGCATTTAAACTGGAGAGCAGACACAGTTAAATACTTTGGTAAACAAATATTCAATAACTTAGCAGCTTCCCTAGAAATATGTTGTGTTATGAAGTGTCACAGGTAACTAAGAGCATACCATTGACTTGCCATATGTTCACCATCTTTTCTGTAGCTCCAGCCAGATACTTGCCACTGATGCTCCAACAGACAAGAGACAAACTAAGGTCACTGGGTGATCCCAGACTTTCTTCAGAATCACCTTCTCTACAATAGAATAAAATAATGCAATTAAAAAAGGGCATTTCCTTTAAGCAGACAGGAAAACATAGAATTAATGAACTATCTGAGTTAAAATCTAGAGTCCTCCTGCCATCCCTGCAGACTTACATAACAAATTTTTCTGCTCATAGTTCTATATTCTATTTAAAACCACTTCAGATAACAGAATGAGATACCAGTTATTTCCACAGCGAGAAATTTGAAGTTAGGTTTCAATTAGAAAAATAAGTTTAATTATCTTCAACTTTACCTATTTATATCTCAAATTTAACATCTTTGGTGAGGGCAAAACTTTCTGGGAAGTCATGAAATGAAACAGAACAGCTTGAACAAACGAAGTGAAAGAGGTACATCTTGCTCTCAATTCTACTTTAAACTCTTCCTCCTGTTACAATGTTGTTACACTGTTCTAAAATTCTATTTCATAGTTTGCTTTCGCTAACTGTAATGGGACCACTGGTATGTTTTAAGGTCATACACGACAGGAACAGTTTTTACTGGTTTTAGTAACAGGAAAATGAAGGCTGTAATATTGCCAGGATGCATATTGTAGGCCAAATACTGTATCACCCCTGTTTTTTTGAAGATACAGGATGCATACCTTTGGTGTGTTCTTGCTTAAGCAGGAGACATTTAATTTRTGAATACAGCAGGTAATGGGATGTTGTAACTATTATTAACAACATTAACTCACTAACATAACACATGTAACACTATTAACATAAAAAGTTAGCATAACAGGTAGTAATACTGTATCAGGGAGCAGTAGTCTAGTAGCATTTAAACAACATTCCTCAGAACTCAGAGAAACAAAAAGTATTCTCATAGAAAGAGGAGATAATTCTATCAAAAAGAAGGAATAATGCCTTTTCATCTGCTCATCTCTAAGGGCTAAAAAAAAAAATTCTACCTTTAAAGATGAACTGGCACTTACCCAACTGCAATAAAGAATACAAATAGAATTGTGTTGCGTTTGTATTTAAAGTCATTATTGAGATTTTTAGCAAATGAAGCCCATTAAAGTATGGAATTCTGAATCTACTGCACACTTTTCTGTCACAAGAATAATAGAAGATCTCTGTTAAAGGAAGATGCCATGCTCATTACTACCTTCTAATGTCAAGTTATGTCATTCTGTTTATTCCTTTTAAGGCAGCATCTAGCARTAGCAAGCAAACATGAACTAAAACGACCACTAAGAAATCATCATGAAACAACCTTCTAGTTCACTATTGTTTCTTCRTTCTCCTGAGTTAAACTCACCTAAGCTGTACTAAAGAATTAGATTTTAATCTTTTCTTTTTCCTCCTTCTTTTTTGGACACATCCAAATGATACAAAAGTACTTCCCAGACACTCTCATGAAGAAGAATTACACTCAGTTCCTGAATCCCAGAAGTCAACAAATTCTTTTTTCACGCTGGACTCAAAACCACCACACTCACGATTTCATGTTATATGTTGGAACTGTCCACTGGAACCCACTGAAGGGATATTCACATTTTTTTCATATGGCAGTCCCTTACAGTTTTTATTTTACCCATTTCTCATTATATGAATTAATTAAGAATATCTTTAAACAGCTTTAACACAATCTCTTTATACCGACTCTTATCAGCTTGATATTTAAGTTCTGTTTTCAGTTTTAAGCCATTYAATTTACTTTGCATGCCATAAACACAGCAACAGTCCCAGAGAAAAAATGAGAGAATTTCTGTGCAGGAGATATTGCAGGGTTGGCTCTTCTCATTATCTTGCACAATTACAGCTTATATTAAATATCTATTATAATGAATCAACTTACAGCTTGTTGAGCACACACGTTTGTTGCAACGAATACTGCTTCTTTGTAACATTCCACACTCTTATGGTGCCATCATTTCCACTAGTTGCCAAAAGTCCCTTTTTATTGCACCAAACACATGTCATGACCTACAAATACCAAAGTAATCATTGCAAAACTGAATTTAGATCTAAGCTTAGGTATGTTTCTTCATTAATATTAAGCAAACATTAACCAATGGGACAGAGCATTAGCTACGTTACTGAAATACACTGTAGCAACCAAACAAGATTTAGTTTTCTACTTTTACAGTATTGTGTACTGCAATTAAGCATGATTTATAAGGATGCTACACTTTGTTCAGACCTATACTCCACAGGCCACTATTGAACAGAATACTGGACAAAGACGTTAACAACTATGACAGAAAAATTAATGCAAATTAAGATCTAGTCTAATAAAAAATTTAGGCTGATTCTGCTGACTTCATGTACTGTGAGAATACTTTCATGTCCCCTTTAATTGAAGCTTCAAAGCTAAGCATTTTTCTGCATCAGAGGTACCCTCAAGCAATAACTTACTTCATCACCAAAAAATTACTTCTTGTGGGAAACCATTTCAGTCAGTGTACTTGTAAAATAATAGTATTCTACTTTTTCTGTATTTTACAAAAGAGAGTATTAAAATTAATGCAATCTTGGGAGGAATCATGCTTACTCTGTTCTGATGAGCCTCTAATTTTATGAAGGAACATTTTCGTAAGTCTCCCCCCATATCAGCGAGGGTCTGAGGAATAGTTTGATTATCTCGATCATGTGCTGCAAGAGTTCGCACCAGCTGCTGAGCAGCCCACTGCCTATGTTGTGAAGATAACCTTGAAGAGAGGCAGCAAGCTGCTAGTGCATTAGCCAGCTCCAGAGGGCCTACAGCAGAAGGATCATAGGAAGGATGGGCATACAAATGGGCAATTAAACCTGCTTAAACAAAACAATGAGATGATGCCTAGATGAGTACCAAACAGAATTACACAAATGAACACAGCATTAGCCATAATTTCCAGAAAAAAAGAAAGAGATTAACACACATCTTACAAGAACATTGCAATCATGTTAACTATTAGAAAAAACACTCTTCTGATACTAAGAGAAAAATAACCTCCTTTAAAGTTTCAAAAAAAACCCCTTAAGAATAGGATTACGAATATTCTTATTCCCACCATATGGAAAATGGTTGTTCAAAGAGCAAGTGCTTTCTGAAGAGGAAAATGCCTCCTCTGACGACACAGATAAGCTGCTGTCACTGCTATGTCCTTCCTCCCTTTAACACAGCAACAGCCTGGTGTTGAGGCACAGCAGTTGCTTTTTGGCTCCCTGACCTCTCACAGCAGAGACAACAACTTTCTGCGTCAGAGACAGAACCGTACTTTGGTGGCAGCAGTCAACTGTTATTCCCCTTAATTTCATTAGGTGGCACAACCGAGGCTGAATGTCTTAGCTATATGGCTTTGAATTTGAACACACAGGTTCAAATTTTTTTTGAAGTGCCAAAAGATGCAACTATGTAATAAGGTCATATTTCTAAGTAAAATTTGTGTACTAAACTATAAAATTATTTTGATTAAAAGAAGTTTTGTACATTTTTGAGAGTGTATTTATTTATAGATTATTCTAGGAAGACTCTCCTTAAATATAAATGAGGAATTGAAGATTTAATAATTAACATTTAAAAACAAAGCTGTATCATACCTTTCTTTTCAATTTCTGCTTTATCATAATTTGGCCTCAGTTTGGCCCCTTTGTCTGCCAACAATGCTACAAGTGCTTGAGTAACCACAAAATTCGGAGATGTGACAAGTTTGTTTTCTTCTGCAATTCCTCTTAAAAAACTTGGCAAAAATTTTCGCTGAATTGGATCATCAACTGTTGTCAAGTTTACACCAGTTGCTGCAGAAATCAAATTCTAAAAATAAATAATTAAAGACAATAAATAACCAGAACAAACAGAAAAATCAATTTTGGAAAACATTTTTAGTTGACCAAATCATGAAGAGTTTTAAAGATTTTTCAAATTTTTTTCATCAATTCTCAGCTCCCAACCACTTTTATTTTAACAGGCAAAGATCACGTACAATACGGAATTTAAGTCTTCTGCCCTGGGGAATACCTGGTCTTAATGGAACCAACTATCCGGATCCAGGGGTATAAAAAAAATAATAAAAAAAAGACAAAAAAGTGTCAAGTAATCAAGAATACCGGCAAGAACTAAGGAGCTTATAGAAGAACTTTTTATAAAGTTATGCACCTAGTGGTAGGATAAAAAGCAATAACATAATAAAATCCATTATCCCATCTAACACTCCTATTTCTCCACAATTGTATTTCAAACTCAGAAGAACAAAACTCTTACTGATTGCTTAGAAGTTTCCTGCTACATATGAAATTCTGCTGCATGTCCACAGCTGAAGATCACCTCTTTCTAAATATAAACAATCTGTGCTCCACATAGAGTTGACTCAATTAAAAAACCCAAAACTTTAACAGAAAATCCCTATCAATACAAAAAGCACATCCATTTTTCTCCACTTGAAAAGAGTACTCAGCAAAAAAACGTGAAATTACTTAATTTTTACCAACAATAAAACATGCCCTTGTGCAAAGCCATAAACAAGAACTCTAAGGAGATCCTCAAACTGAGGGCTGTCTCATCACAGTTCAGAAGATGAAAACACAAATTATCAATATGTACAAAATGGATAGCTTCATCTCACGTCTAAGTTTAATATAAATACTTATGTTGAAATAACAGTCCTACCTGTGTACATAACTGTACCAGCAGTTTTGCAGCACTAGGAGTGTTTGATGCCAAACAGCCTACTGCTGTACTCAGATAAGCAAGACAAGATATAGGCTTGCTTGTTTTGCTGTGTATTCCTCTAGATCGCTCTGTTGAACTCGACACAGTGGATGGACTTGTGGAGAGGCCTGCTCTCCCTGCTGCAGCGAGGCACATTAAACGAACCAAAGTTCTGATATCTGTTAATCCCAAGGATTCAAGACCAGCTGCCAGGCTACAACTGGAACCACTGTCAAAAATGAATATAAATGCTCTTGGTTTTGTTAGTACATTTTAAAAGAAAGTTATGTTTGGATAAAACTATTCCCAAACCATTAGTGAACACTGCCTGTTTGATTAGCTAGACATTGTTACCATGCAGGCGGAAAGGGAAGAAAGAGAAATGAAGCTGCAGTCCCTCCACTCCTTTTCTTTTAAGCTGAAGACAAAAACACATTACAGACTTGCCCTAGCAAAAATCCATGAGTTTACCTGGAATCACTCATAAACAAAGTTAAATCAATAAATCATGTTTAGAGTCATGCTATGACAATATGTACATGTACAGGTCAGATCTCTGCGATGTCTTCATAGTTGCATGGGTATCTGGTACAAAGCCAGTATTTAAATCCTAATATCACACCAACTCCTTCACTTCATCTTCTTTCCTCTAACGTTTACCTCTCAGTTCTAATACTTGCCTTGAACAAAAACTCACTGGCAAACACAGCATCTTTATGTTCTGAATGGCTGATACTACTTTCCTTTTAAGATGTAGGAGTTTCTTTCTTAAAGTTTGAAGATAGGGTTCAAAAGAACAAAATCAACAGAACTTTTTCTCTTAATAGCATGATGTAAGTACATAAAATGAGAATCACTTTCCCAAATAGCTTAAAACTGCATCCCTATCAAACATAACTTGATAACTGGTTCCAAATGGAAATGTGGAAGTGTTGCCAAGGATGCCACAAACCTGACAGACAACAGTGAGAGCGCTCTCATAACCATAGTTCTTGCAAGGAGGACTTGAGCGGCAGCTGTCACTCTTCTTAGAGCCATAACACGGTCATGTGGATTTACTAGGGCAGCTGCTTGTTCTCCTAAGGTTATCCTGCCAGAAGAACTTTTTTCTATAGAGCCATGACAGCCTTGGAAATAATGATGATTTGTGTTAGTGTTTAAAGAAAAACAAAACATATATATACATATAGTAATAAGCACAGAAGCAAATCTGGCCTAAGTTTGCAGATTACTTATTAATTTCAACATTTCATACATACAGAACTATAGYGATAATGACTGAGAGGAAAATACACTCCTGAAATACACTCCATAATTTAATTATTCCTTATTTTCAAAGATAGATGAGCACAACTTGACAATACTCAAGTTAATGTTAATTCCTCTGTTTCTCTTTTCCATTAGAGGGGCCTACAAACTTACATATTGATCCAGCATTTCAATAGGCTGGTCAGTAATTCCCAACTTAAATCCATGAATCCATCTTCGAGTTCTGCAAAACGTGCTACTAGCATCCACGGTAGGACTATGGTCACAGTTTTATTAGTAAATCAAAGCTTCAAGCCTTCTGCCAATATAAATGCCTCCCACTCCTCTCTCTAATTCTCCTATAATAAAAGGACAATTTAGAACCCTGTCTTCACTTCCTCATGGTGGGAAGCAGGAAAGAGTGTCAAAATATTTCCGCATTGCCCCTATAAAATCACAGCAAAGGGAGGTATTTGTTCTTTGACTGAAACGCATTTCAAATTTACCTATTTGCATCAGTGTTTCTTCCATACTGTTGGTGGCTGTCACCATTGCAACTGAAGCACCCAGAGGGTCACTGTCAGGGAACTGTACAGGTTCAGGTACAATACGTCGATCGTTTAACCCAAGAGGTCCAGCCAGTAACTCAAACTCCTCTTCTCCTGTCAGCTTTTCATCTTCATCTACATCTAACATATCCCAGTCTTCTAGAATTGGAGAAATATAATTAGACTTGGTTACAAAAGCTAAAATATTAAATAATTTCAATTCATTAAAAAAACAATAGAGGATATAAAATGTGGATTGTAATCTGCAACACAGTAGTCTTAAAAATTCATCTTCTGATGTTGACATAGACAAAACATTGTAAATCAGAAAAACAAAATCCCACTCTTGCCCCTCTCCATTAAATTTGATCTTTATTTCTACTGCAGAGAAGTTTGATGCTTCAGAGAATCTTCCATGAAACTAGCTGTTTTTTTGAAACACAGAAATGAGAGGTCATCACATCTAGCACAAGGCAACTCCAAAACCTGGAATATAGTGAAGTGTAGACATACAGTTGTGCTTTAAATCATGATAACAGGTGCATATTCCAAAGGACTCCACAGTAAAGACAGACACTAGAAATTTCTGGTCTTCATATTTATCAAAAAAGTATGCACGAGTTCTTAGGTCATAATTGTACACCCAGGGTTTTGCTTTTCCTTCCCGGGGTGGGGTGGAGGGGTGGGGGGGGAGAGAAAAAGCACTGCAATTGCAATTCAGTTATGCATTCCATTCACTTCCCAACCATTTACACAGAAGTCACCTTACATTTACTTATCCCTCCCACTCCATCTCACTCCCTATACAGTAGAACCTGAACACCTTTTATCTATTGGAAGATGGACTTTCTGTTAAGTTCTGTAGCACACATTGATTCTTAAATAGACAAATGTGGTAAATTATACAATGGCGCTCATGCAAGCTACAGAAAGGCCCAGAATCAAAGAATCATCTGGGAAAGTTTTTTTTTTTATAATCACTACAAATAATCCGTTTAAAGTGAAAGCCACCCTCAGGACGCCCTCAGCTAGTACAAAGGTAGAAAAAGTAAGAATAAGCCTAATGTCAGACTTTTGAGACTCTAACTTATGCTAATTAACTTCTCCTACAAAGGCAGCTGAAGAAATGTATTTGAACATAAGGCTCTGTATGTGCAGTTCTGGATGTATCTATCCACAATACCTTATCACCCAAAGTTAAGTATTTGCCATTTCAGCTATTTAGATGAAAGACACAGGAAAAAATATCACTGATTTTTTTTTTTCCCCGTTTGAACTAAAAAAAATATTAAAATACTACATGTAGGCTGAAGAAGATTTTAAAAGTATACCTTCATGTACAGTTTCATGACAGGTTTATTTGCATGGAAGTACCTTTATGGAAAAATAGAACACTGTGCAAGTGCAAAGTATTTAATATCTTCAGCAACTTAAAAACATACCTTCATAGACACTGTCTTGTTTACCTATTAAATCAGGAGCCTGGCCTTTGTACCTGTATGAAAAAATAACAAAGAAAATAACTGAATGGATCTAATAATTTACATATATTTTATGTAAATAAAATAATTTTAAACTTGGTTTACTATTAAGTTACTTTACTGTTAGGTCAGTGTATATATGATTTCTGGAACTGGCTAATAACACAGAGATAAATAAAGTGCTTCTAAAAGTGTCTGTGGAGGGCGGAAGCATTTTGCAGTTCTAATGTGAGAAAGGCCCATAAAAAATATTGGAATTGTCAGACAAAATTGAAAAAGAAAGTTTTCAAAAGTCAACAAGAATAGGCAACATCTCTAGAAATAATTCCTTGTTTTTAATTTCAAAAATAGAAATAGAAAGACAACCTTTCTTCTAAATACGCATTTGTTGAATACAGAGAATGATTTTAAGCCTCAGTTAAAATAAATAAAGACAAATTCTGCTAGGAATTTTAATTTCTTCAATCAAATTCTTAAAATGCTGATGCTAGTAAACATTTTTAAGTTGTTTCCTTTCCTTACACAGAGTGTTCCACCATCTTGTACTTCAGTACCTTTCAGAAGTTGACGTTTTAGATTTATTCTTCAGGGCTAAGTATTTCTCTCTGCAGATGCCACACAGTAAGTAGTAAGGATTTCCGCTTCCACATTCACCACCAAACCATCCATCTACATAAGAACCATTGCTGCGATAGCCCTGGCGATTGGCACTACGACCACAGCCTGGGTGGTTTCTTTTCATGTGTTGATTGAAGCTGACAACACTGGATTCACACAGTTCACAAACCACTACTTCTTCTCTGTCTTCAGATTCACAAACATGCTGAATAGTAAGATTTTCACATGTTATTTGTACAGAACAAATATCTTCATATTAGATATACAATAGGCCAATATTCTTAGGTGGATGTTCCTGCCTGTTTCTGTTACACGCACACAGTGATATTTACATGGTTAATTTGCACAAAAGCAAAGCAGAAATAGACAATTTATCACATAATGAAGAGCAGACCATCTCAGAACAGGAAAAACATTCGGAAATAAAGTTTCAGAGGATGAGATTTTCCTATTTCATTTCAGATCTGACTCAAAATTCTTGACAGTATAACTTTTCACATATAAGTGCCAGTTCACATTCAGTGCTGTCCTTATCTGGTTCTCCTCAGAACTTGACTAGACTAGATCCAACAAAGAAAAAAGAATCCTTTTTTTCAGACAATTGGACTTTACATTTACTGAGCAACAATAATCATCACTTGTGTCAGTAAATTCTGAGGTTTTGTCTGAATATAAGGTTCATTTTTCTGTATTTCTGTCCTAAATCAGTAATTTCATTGTGACGTTCCAGTGAAACAAGCTCCCTGAAAAATTCAATATGCAAACTGAAACTTGCTTCTATATCAGAGTCAGGTAACATCATAATTAAGAGAAGAAAGCTTAGTCCTGTGGGTTGCTTATCTAATTCGACATGGATAATCCAAAGATTAACAAGCTGCTGTTATTATATTTCTTTTCCACCTCAAACGTATTTTTCATGTGCTATACAACAACTGAGAGGACTGTCACCATATCCCTCCCAGAGAATGAAATACATGACATGACTAAATTAAGAAAAACTGATTTAAGCGCAAATTATGTTGCTACAGATCAGATTTTATTTTTTTTTTTTTTTTTTTTTTTAAATAGAACAAACATTAACAGCTCTGTTTGTTATCCCACACAGCTAAGCAATCTGGAACACCTACTTGATTTCTAAGTGGTATCATCAAAACAACAACTATCCTAGCTCTGTTCTCATCTTTCAGGGGAGGGAGAAGGAAAACTATGTACATGTAGAAGTGCAGAGCAAGAAACACAAGAAAGCACTATTCTTAATCGAAAAGTGAAGCTACAGAATACAAGAAGATTTTAAGCATTGCTAGCATTTAGTAAGATATTTTCAAACAGGCTACAAGCATATGCATGTTACTTTAAATTTAAAAATATGAACATGCAAAAAGCAGTAAGTTAAAGCAGCCCCCGCTGCAGTCACACACACCCAGGTAGGCCAATCCAGTACCTCTGGGATCCACATTCCCAGAATATCATTATCACTAGCCAGGTCTTGCCCAAACATAGCTTCCATTGCTTCATCATCCAGGTCAATTTCCAACTCCTCATCCAAGTTGAAGTCATAAAGCGCCCCTGGATCTTGCTGCAAAGATATCCCTTCTCTTCGACTCTGATTCCTGTGGGCCTGTACAGAGCGGTATAATCCCGCTTAAGTAAAAAAAAAAAAAAAAAAAAAAAGAAGTAGTACTTTTATTTCACATGTAATAAAGATGACTGTACTTTCAACGTCCTTTTGTTTTGTTTTTAACTCTTCTGCTGAACATAATCTACTTGTTACCACATCAAACACTTCAGTTAAATATACATTGATACACATATGTGAAGGAGAGTTCTGTAACTTTCACACTAAGTACCAATCCCCCTCCTCTTCATTTACTGGGTAAGCAAAGACCTTGGAAGTCTTTCAGTATACTTACCAGCACGTGCTAGCAATGTTCGCGCAGCTAAATCAAATTTGTGTCTTCTCGTTACAGCTGACCGACTTCTAGAAGGAGGTCCACTTGCAGAAGCTGCATTATCCACATGATCCATATTATCAGGGCTACAAGAATTTGTAATTTGCACGTAAATCAAACCAAGTTTMAAACAGCCACATACACTAAGTAAGGAAAAACACTAAGATCATGTTTATTGGCATTTTTTTTCTTTCATTCACGGAAGGAAAGAAAGGGAATTTGGAATTCAAGAATTTTCAGCTCCACTGCTACACATATTTACTGTCTTTTTGACCATGAGATTTACCTCAAACAAATTAGATGCAGCAATGTCAACACCTATCCGATGCTTCCATAGTGCCTAAGCATTGCAGAAATTTTGGGAGCGCACTCATTTTATCCTGTCCATGTTAACTACAGCTCGAACTAGGTTTCTTCTCCTTTTTAAAAGAAATAAAATCAACATTTCTGTTGTTGCTGCCTCAGTCATTCCCTCTGTTGCCCAAAATCTTTTGCAAAACATGAATTTAAGTTACTTAGTTAACACTTGTTGCTTAGTTTATTTCTCCCAACTGAAATCTGTGAGTTCTCCATGAAATGACAGTTTACCTGGGACAAAGTAACTGAGGAAACTTAAAAATGCGTTATCTCAGTAGGATCAAGGAATCTCAACAAAAGTGTTCTCAAAATACATCTTGTAATTGTCATCCTCCCTATTAACAAAAAAGCTGATATGATTCCTAATAGATGTCACTTAAAAATCTAACYACYACTTTTAGGATTAAAAAAAAAAAMCACAAACGAAAAACCACCATGTCTCCTCCTTGTTTAATAGATAGTTTAGATCTAAGGTTGTGAAGGTGACTGAGAATGTAAACTTCAATTCAGTTTCATCCTCTCTGGACAAACCAAGAGTTCATTTAAGAAGAAAAATTTAGAAAAATACCTGTTCATGAATACACTGAAGAAGAAAAAATACTCCAATGAAATTTTGCTTTATTACCAGGTCTTCTAGTAAAATGTAAGCTATATGCCCTCATTTTTTTCATTCTTCCTTCCTCTTTTTTTTGAAGGAAGAATGCTCAGTTACATTCTTCCCCAGTTTTGTGCACAAACAGTACTGGAAAATAAATGCACCATGGACACCTAATTTAACCTCATCTTTGCTTTTACTCATGTTGTAAGAAAATTCAAAAGTGGCATTACAAAGTAATGTTCTGTCAGCAACAATGAACTTGTGAGATTTTCAGTTTCAGCAACAGATTACAAGATATTAGAAGAAAACTACATTTTACCTTTCACTAAAGCCTTCCTCCATTTCAGCAGCATCAGCAGAAGGGATATCACCTGGTGACTGCAAATAACAATGATCACCAGATTTTCCACCGCTTCCAGAGACTATTGTCCCATGTCGTGAATCTGCAGTCCCTTCTGACTGGGGCTCTTCATCATCTTCGTTTCCAGGGTGCTCTATCATCCACATGGCCAGCACTGTGATATTCTGTGCATCTGCTTCTCCTCTGGCACCTGAAAGCAGGAAAATCACACTTTAGAATTGTATATCACTGATGGTGAAAAACTCAATTTTTTTCCCATAAATGGTTATTGAACTTAAAAAGTAAGTATTCCATTGGAAAAAAGTGTTTCATATTTACCTAATTTTTCAGTTTAAACTGATATTATACTTATAGATTACCTGTAGCTTCCATAGCTTTTGCAATTTGCCTGAGGGAGAACCCCATTTCTAACAATGGAACAGCAATGGCAGGAGGCGGAGGGGATGTTGAAAGTCGGCTGCTTGGATCAGATAAAGCTTAAAAGACAGAAAACGTTAAATGTAAAGTGCATAAATCTTTCTTTTGTGTTACTTTACTAGACCTTACTTTGATATATTAGCTTCAAATAAGGGAATAATTGCCCTTAACAACCTTCCTCTCTACTACTATCCACAAAGTAAGATACTTTCTGTAATGAAACCAGGTGGTGTTCATTCTTATTGGTAACATACATATTGTGGAAGCTTCTGTTTAATCARGTAGGATACTAATAATATTCAAAGAACTATTTCTTTTAAGATATTTCTAAGTAGTTTATTTCCATTTAAAACTGTATCAAATTATCTATCTGATTTATATTAAGGTAGACCAGATAAAGTTATCCTTGTCCAAATCATCAAGATTCCCAAATGATATGAGATCACACCAATACACATTCTTCTTAAGGTACAGAAAGAGACCTCAACTAAGCTGGTGACATATCTGAAAAATCTCTTTGCAGATGATGGCTATACTTCTGTGCAGAGAGTCTTTCAAGGGACTCTAGAAATGTCAGTTACTGCCCAAAACCCACAGTTTTTCTTATCATTAGCCATAAAAGTGAGGTCTGATCAATGAAGGCATCAACAATGTACTAACAAACACGGTTGTAAAGACAGCATCATGACTAGAAGCAAGCCATCTCATTAAAAAAAAAAAAAAAAAAGAAGAGAGATATGTGAAACTGAGCAGACAAGTTGCTATGCAAAAAATGAACCAGCTAAAAGACCCATCTAATAGCATGGATATAAGAGCAAGAATAAAAAGTTGTACCAGTCAGAATTTTAAAGCATGGACTCTGTTTCTCAGCACTGAGTATGAAATCTGGAGAATATACTTTAACTCAGTCTCCTCTATTCATTTAATACAGAACACACACATATGGACTTGTATTTTTCTTTTTAGTATTMTCTCCTTTGCATCACAATACTCATYTGTGCTCTTTAGAAGCTCGAGATTCTCACGCAACAATTTGCTCAGCCTCCTAGCTATTCCATTCTGTATGTATGCTGGAATAGAGCAAGTTTCTGTTTGGAGTAGTACAGTSCAGGCAGTAGTAAAACTTCTATGAACAGAAGCCTCCCATTACCTTCACATGATTCCAGACAGCAGCATGAGGAGCCCATAAAGGTTGGACAGCCCTTTCTATCTCATTAAACAAGATTAATTGGAAGGAGCTACACTCGTGTATGTATCATAAAATACATCAATTCTTGTTTTCTGTGTGGTATATGATCTAACAAAAGCTAGAAAATTAGTGCACTAAACAGTGGCACACAACCAAGGACACAAGCCCAAATCGGATTAACATTTTCAAGTGATTACCAATTATACTGCATTCTTGTTTTATACATGTAGTTTGTAATCCATTCCACAGCTTTTAAAAACTAATTTCATTTGCTTGATAAAGTCTACAGATAGACAATCTATGTTTTTTTGTCCTAAGATAGTCATTAAAAGGTTTTCAACAATGCTTTGCATGTTAGGTTGCATTAAAAAGAAAGTCTGTTGGTTTTCAATGTCTCAAAAAACTACACCGCGCTTCTGCAAATTTACTAACTTGTTCACATTYCTATCTATATTGACTACCTGTACGATTGGCAGGCCTCGCAGACTGGGAATCAGGAGAAGTCAAGCTTTGTCTCCTTCCAACTTCATCTGAAGGAGATGTTGGTAAAGAAGATATTGGAGGAGTCTGAGCACGTCGTGCTGGAAGTACAGTTGTGGTAGGATAACTGGAAAACATTTGCCTTTAAAATAGAACAATATACATTTATATTAAAAAGAGCTATGCTGAAAAACGTCTGACACAAGAAAACCATCAAAATAGAGTGCACTTGGCAAGTCATACTTTACAGCAATAGAGTTGTAAGGGTAAGGTGCAACACATACACTGGGGCAGGCAGAAAAACACTGTCAGAACAGCTCATTCCTATCACCTCTGCCTGGAAAGTTAAATTCTAAGTATGCACCTAAAAAAAACCCTCACAGGCCAAGAGCTGTCCTAGGAGATAAAAGAGAAGTAAACACTCTTCCTACTTCCCCACTTCGTTCAGAACTCAGCCTGACTAATAAATCAGGTGAGTATTTTACTTTCACTGTCGTGGTAATAGGACATTGTTCTGGCTTTTGTCACATTATATCTGCAAAACCTCTATGAACAGAGGTCAGATACATCAACAGAACTAAACTTAGAACAGGACTCTATTCAATGTAAAGCAGGGACCCTCCTACATCAGAAATAGCATATTAACTAGCTTTATCTTACTTCCATTTCAGTATGTGAGGGTAGGATGAAACAAGGTTTTAGCTTGCAGGATGTTACCTACAAAGTAAGATCTACTCGAGTTTGAGAATCAACAACTACTCATTAAAAATACAGAATTTCAGAGATTTGTAATTTAAACTATTCCAAATAAACATGAGAACTGAAGGACAACATAAGGAAGGTATTTTCTCCTGTCTTGGAGAATTCAGATATTACATATACATACAGTGTATATTAAAAGCTTAACAGCTTTTTATTTCTAGTAACACATGTCCTGCAAGGCAAAGTAACGAATTAAACTCTGTCCTCTGCAGGGGCAGTTCTTGACAGTAGATACAAACATTAACGTTTTCAAAGGCWTAGATAGCTAAAGACATATATTGCATATAAACCACCCAACTGGTTATCTACACCCACAAAATCATATATGCTGAAAATACAGATATTTTACCTGAGAAGACTGAGAGGCATAACGCCAGGTGATTCTGAAGCTGGAACTGTTTCAGTATCAGTTACCGGAGTAGTAGCAGTGGTGGTATCCTCCAGAGAGCTGCTCATGAAAGATGTCGTGCTAGAAGCAGAAGGGCTGGTTGTAACTGGTGTTTGGGCTTGCTGAGACTGATCACCTTCTTCTAGCTGTTGATCTACTTCTGCAACAGAAAAAAAGGACGTTACAGGAACATTAATATAATTGTGTAGAGCAAAACAGTAGCTGTGGCTAAACATTCAAAAATAACTATCGTTATTTAAAATTCCCCCTGAAGAAAGGGGTGTGCAGAAATGCAGACCATACTTCTGCCAATAACTCATGGACTTACGTAAAGAAATCAGTCTATCAGCTCTTGCTGTTGTCATACTGATACAAGGTAAATAGTAAACAAGTCTTTCTAGATGATAACAGAAGCCAGATCTTATGATATTTAGATTTAGAGATTTAGATTCATGATTGTAACAGCTAGGATTATTCTCTTGGGCAAAAGGGAAAGAAGTCTCAGGTACGGAAATAGAGCTGATTTTTAACTCAGCTGTGTAAGTAAGATTTTTGAAGGGTTTTTTTGGTTGGTTTAGAAGAAGTCGTTAAGACAGTAAAGAACCAGATAGCACAGTAATTAGCTTTAATATTTTAGTTTTTTTTTTCTTTGTTTAAACCGATTTAAATCAGTTTAAGCCTTCACCAAAATAGTTGTCAAGCACTGGAACATGCTGCCCAGGGAAGTGGTGGAGTCACCATCCCTGGAGGTATTTAAAAGACGTGTAGATGTGGTGCTTAGGGACATGGTTTAGTGGTGGATGTGGCAATGCTAGGTTAATGGTTGGACTTGATGATCTTAAAGGTCTTTTCCAACCTAAACGATTCTATGATTCTAAATGGTTTCCCTGAAGATGCAGACTGTAATACACGTATTGTTAAGAAGAAAAGGAATGATACACATTTTCTCTTCAGCTTCTGTTACTGCAGTGCCAAATACCTCAGAAAAAAAACTGAGAAAAGAAAACCCCAAAACCAAAACCCCACAACTGATTTAGAGATTTTCACAGACAGAAACACAGGTTACTTACACYCTGAACACACACATGCTCAACATCATCTGTTAACACGACTGCATACAATCACATCTAACAACAGTGAACTTTATGATATTTACGTCACATACAAATCCTTCTGACAAGTATATACAGAACTGCTCATTTTTAAGAAGTATTAAAGACAAATTAGAAACTCTCATATTTCTGATTGACTGATATGCATTCACTTTTTATTAAAATAAGGAATTGGGGAAAAGGCAAAAAAGTCAGTATTATATCTAAAACCAGTAAAACATCTTTGTAAAATTTCTCTGTCCAATTAAGATTCCTCCGAAATATAACCACTACAAAATTACAAGATTATGTTATTTGTATTATAATTGTTACTATTAGTTTTAATAGAAATAAAAAAAATAATTTAGCACTATACTTCCATTATTTTGAAAATGTACCTTGTTTAAGTCTGCCACCAAACTGATCCTCCAGCAGCCCATGAACTACTAATTTGTAGATCATAGCTTGTGCTCGTTCCAAATCTGCCAGGCCTAGAGCTCTTTTAATCGGTGAACGCATGACCGCCCGTTTCACCATGTGTCGCATCAGGAACTGCAAGGCAGCACGCATTTCAACATCTTCATGAACGACTGGAGAACTAGCACAATCAGAGTTGTGACCATTTTCTGCCAGGACTTTTGGTATTAACAGTAGTTCAGCATATTTACTACAACTAAGAAGAACACTAAGTGACTTCATAGCACCAAGATAAAGATAAGATAGCTGTACTGCTCTGATTTCTGACTGCACTATATCATGGTTTCTTGGAGTATGTTCGTGATTCTTTTTTCTTCCTTCAGCGGGTTGGTGTTGGGATTCCATACCTAGTGTCGATGGTTCTAACAAAAAGGAAGCAATTTCATTTTCCGACTTAGAGCTTGTAGCGCACTTATCATCAGCACTTTGTCCTAATCGTATATCTGATCCAACATCACCCTCCGTTTTCTGGTCCATTTCCCCTTTATCTTCAGATTCATGTCTGTGTTTTTTCTCATGTCTCTTGGTGCTTTGCTTTCCCATGTCTTCATGAATACCAGTCAGATAGGTAAGGTCCAGTAACACAGCAGCTGTCAGCCCACGAAATCTTGCAACATCAAAAGGCAGTGGTTCGCAGGGCTCCAGATTATACAGTGGAGTATCACTAGGCGACCAAAAAGTTGGGAAGCTTTAATAAAGATCAGAATGACACAGGAAAAAGCAAGTGAGGGATAGACAGGAGGAAAGTACAGGAAATAATGTAGGCAAAGTAAGATGTAAAATACATTTAATAAAATAAACAAACCAATTCTAAAAATTAAATGTAAAYAGGGGAAAATGAGGTTATGATCAGAAAACGGGAAGATATGGTATCAGAGCAAAGGCAACGAAGTATGCACAGGTTTTCAACAACAAGCATTAAAATCCAGAAGCATCATAGAAGCTATCAATTCTGTGCTGACAGACGTTTCTGCTACATAATTTAGAAATATGTAACAGACTTCTACTAAGAAAAACTATCCTAAGACAAATTTTATCATCATATCTAAGCTGAATTTGGGAATAGGTCTAAAAGCTTAGAAAGAAAACACTCCTGAACTTTTTTCACATTAAGGAAAAGCTTTGATTGACCTCACATTCCTATTCAACTATTCATCACAAGGAGCACACTACTAATAGCTTATGAGAATTCTGTCTCTGGTTATGTCAGGACAGATTACCTAGAGAGGACAGTGACTTTTTAAAAACACAGGTCAGAAAACCCAACAGACACACATAACATATGTCTATCTGTCCAACTACATCCAGTGATAATTTTTTGTAATATTTAGGACTGTTACACTTGACTAATTTTCACTCTAAGCAGGACAAAAATTCACCAGCCTATATTTGCATACATCTTGTATTTTCCATACATCCAGCAGATAAAGGACTTTTAAATCTTCTTTTTGTTATCCCAAAATGTTACCCCATCTTATAATGTAAACTTCTACYTAAAAATGAAAGCAAGCTTTAGCCTGGTTTTAATTAAGAAGATATATTCTGAACTTAATTCAATGCACTACCAAGAGCTTGCCTATGTTCAAGCGCTGTACCACTTCACTCAAATAATATTTCAAATTATTTTAAAGGCACACTTACTTTAAGGCTATACTGTCACATGGGCATACTTGAAAGAATTTATATCCCGAACTAAATTTGACAATCAACTGCACTTCAGTATATTTAGTTAAAGTGACAACAGCCTTTGCAAAAAGACAAAACAAGCATAATGTTGCAATAGTTGTAAGAGGTGAACTGACCTCGGTTGTAATTGKAACTGGTGGCAAAAAAAAAAATTACTGCTCAATTTCTCCAGAAGGTTATGGTTCAACCATAGCCAGAAGGAGTTTAAGAAATTTAGTGAATCAAATCTTCTCCACACAAAAACACAGGTAATTCCTGTGAGAGCACCAGAGAGTCCAGAGAAGCCACTAGCTTCATTTCAGAGTTTCCTTCCAAGTGCCTTCCCTTTGAAGGCACGTCTGCAAGACAGTTGGAAAAAGCAGTATCTCCTTCCAGCCTCTGCAGAACAGTAGCTCCGGAGTGTTAACATCTAATACAGGGGCACTCCTTTAGCTCTCTGAGGCAGGTCAGAGAATGAACAAACACTACTTCGAGGCAGCATTAATTTGAATACCATTATCCAACCCACCAGAGAGAATCCTCCCATCTCCTGACCTTAGCCACTCCTCAAGCCTCACAGAGCAATTTCCAGTCCCCTAAGAAGGGAATGACAATGCAGCAAAGAAACCTGTTCTCAACTYTGATAAACCCAACCAGGTCTCTCTTCAGAATCGGGTTCACCATCTACAACAAAAGTGTGCGCTAACCCCCAGTAAAAATATGTTCTTTACAGACATAACCAAGAAGCTGCAGTAAATTAAGACAGCAATAATGTTTTAGTTAGCCAATACATACCAATTCTAAAACAAGCAATGCTCATTTTAAATCTAGGAAAACCGKCAAGCTTGTCACATCCCAACTCTGAAACCTAGGCCAAATCTAAGAAATCTAATGATGCTCATCAATTCAAAACTACCAAATTTATTTTTGATATACAAGGCATTTTATTACTAGATAGCATAAAAATTTAATTAATAATATTTTTTTTTTTAAAAAGCCAAATTTTGAAGTCTAAGCTTAAAATAACTGATCAGCATGACTCTAATGTAAAATGTATGTTACTTCTGAAGCTTTCCAAGGACAGAACACCACTAGGTTGTGAAAAGTGAGCATACCTGATAGTAATCTCTGCTTCATCCCATTGGACCTTGGCAGATGTACTGCCTTCCTTCACTACTCCAAGCAAGGTGGCATGACGTCCAGTTTGCTTGTGTACACATCGACCTCCAACTCTAAGACCAGCATCAACTCCGCCAATTACTGCAAGAACAGGCCACACTTCCACACAGAGCATCTTCAACTGCAGTTCTGAAAGGTCAGCCAGACCATGCCTACTATGTTTGCTTTTATCCTCCTCTTTATTTTCTTTCTCCTCTCTCACATCATTCTCTTCTCGACTTTGAATTGAGCGACTTTTCTTCAGCTTTTGGCCTGCTTCTTTAAGACATGTTTTGATTTTATTCAGTCTTTCCATCATTTTTTTATTGATGCAGTGTGTCCAACGGTCTGTACGATGAAGGATACGAATGAGTTGGATAGTGGCTTCTGCCAGCACTGCAGCAACAGGACTACAGATGGGGTCACCAGGCAGCAAATCTCTTGGTGTACCACGCATCTGCATATCACAGATTTTCACCTAAGTGTTTAAAGAGAACAGTTTTAACAGTTATCTTCTCAACATACCTGAAGAAGCTAATTTTATAAATACAGAAGTCTGCTGCTGAAAAGTACTAGCATTGAGTTTTTTTGCTTGGGTTCCCTAGGAAATCCACTTTAACACTGATCAAAACTTGCATCCCTTCAAACTCAAGGATGCTGAAATTACAACAGTTCATGGTTTCCCACCTAAGACTATCTGGAATTCCTAATACTGCATTCTCCCTGGTTTCTGGGGAATGCAATTTTGTGTGTAGAACAGTAAGTCTGCAAATCAATTCTAAATAATAAAATACATTTTAAATTTACAATATAGGGATTTATGAAAAGTCTAGCTAGTGTGCAAGTAATGTAGTGCTATGTATGTCATAAACCAAAATGAATAATCAGTGACATTCTCAGCACATGTTAGCTACCACCCCCATCCCTCAAAAAAAACATCATCCACAACACGGACAGGAGAACAGAACGGAAAGGATAAACTTATGACCTATTGTTGAGGGTTAACCCCGGTAAGGCAGCTAAGCCCCACRCAGCCACTCGATCACTCCCATCCCCAGGATGGGGAAGAGAATCAGAARGGCAAAAGTGAGAAAAGATAAAGAAAGTTTCATAAATAAAAGAGAAAAAAACCAAACCAAACCAAAACAAAACAAAGAAAAACAAGTGATGCAAAATGCAATCGCTCTTTGGTCACCTTAAGTGAGCTGACTGGTTGCACTCCCTCCCAGCCTCTTCCCCACCTCCAACGTACTTGCTGGGAGGGACAGAGTGAGAAACCAAGAAAGCCTTGATGCTGTGTGAACACTGTTCAGCRATAGCTAAAACACTGTGCATTATCAACACTGTTTTGGTCATAAATCCAAAACATAGCACCATACAGGCTGTTATGAAGAACACTGACTTTATCCCAGCCAAAACCAGTACACCTATACAGATGAACATTTAAGTTACCTTTTCTCCTGGATTACTGCTGTAGAACATAACACAAGGGTATAACTCTGCTGCATCCACATCTTCAAAAGCTAGTTTTGGCTCCTAGTTAAAAAACAAAACAAAAAACCCCAAACTTAGAACGCCTTAACAAGCAAAAATACGAAACGTGACAAAGTTATACCTGTATTATAATCCTTGAAAGTACTRAAACTGTCACGTGTCTTAACTGTCATGCTTAGCTTTATATAAAACATCCATGCCAAATTACTGCAAAAAACACCAAAAAAACAATTAATGTTAAATACCTCTCCATTTTTACCAAATGAAATAGTTCTTGCTTCCATATCTAATACGCATGTGATGAAATCTCCTTGGGTAAAGCTGGACAGAGTCAAAGTTTGTTCTCCATTGTGATAAAGATTACCACTATAGGCTCTATATAGCCACATATCTGAGGTAGTGCGATGGTTAAAATCATGTACTGGCCAGCGAGAAACTCCTACACACGTGCCTTCATTGCCTCGATTCTCCTTCACAATGTAGAACTAGCAGGCAAAACAAAATGAAACAAACGGGGAAAAAGTCAAGAATATACGTTTTAACACAACAAAGCAATAAAAATTTACCTTACATATATTTATGCACACTTTTAACTGTTTTACTCAGAAGCTTTTAATAAATAAAAAAGCAATAAGCTAATAAGTTAAAATCACACCCTACCTCTAAAATGACATCTTGGTGTATAAGGTCAGCCATTAACAAGTCATTTAAACTTAACCTACTAGTAATTAAGAAAACTGTATGTAAAGACACAAAAAAGTTGGGTTTTTTTCCAGACTTAAAACATATACACCCAGAAGTTGGGTTACAAGTGATAAAAATAATATTACAGAAATAAATAAGCTTTACTCCTCATGTTCACAGTGAGTGAATTACACAGATTCAAGCAAAAAAAACAAGTAAAAGTGTTATGCTCAAAGATGGCACTAACAAGGACTACAACTGTGTATGTATCTATATTCCTAAAAAAATCACTCCAGATGATGTATTAAAAGCTGGTCTGGTCAGTCAGACAGGCTGATTTGTCTTTTTGCAAGAAAACAAGATGTTTTGTGAAATGTTTTTCTAAAGAAAAAATTCAAAATCTGCCTAGTTCAGTAGGTAACTTTCGCAAGGCAATGCACATTTGTGCTGACTGTGGATCTTAGGGACAAGTACCATCACCTCTACAAATATGCAACACACATTCACAGTCTCCAATCTACGTACTGAAATATCCAAATGGCAGTGCTCAAAAGCAGCCACAAACTCTTCACTTTGGATTGAAAATCACAGAATCGTAGAATCATTTAGGTTGGAAAAGACCCTTAAGATTGTTGAGTCCAACCATAAACGTAACACTGCCAAAACATCATTTACTCAAGAATGTTGTCATAAGGGAAAAAACATAGGTAGCTGTTGTTTATAAATTGTARTATATTTCCAAAACAAAGTAAGAGAAGTTAAGAAATACACTTTTATGCAACCTACCTTCCACTGGTAACACCCAGAAGTAACTCCAGTGGATGCTAAACCATATCCTTTACCTCCACTTCCATGAGTTAGAATCTGCCCATTTTCCACTACGCAGCACTGAGCTTTCTCAGGGTCAAAGGACACTTCCTGTATGGGAAGATTCTCATCTTCATCTTCAGACTCTCCCTGCTTCTATCAGAAATAGGACAAAATATTTGTGGTAAATGTAACTCAGGTGCATTCAGTCAAAAGAGAAAGTAAAAGCATCATTACCTGTAGCTTCATTTCTTGTTCTTTCTCCTTTATTTGAATTGCATGTTTAGCCTGAGCTATTGGAGTCTCCCACATGCAGTCAGACAGAAGTGAGAATAATCGTTCAACGACCTGGTGTATTAGAATATAATTCAGATCATTTTAAATCCAAGATGAGGACAACAAATAGTATTATATTTTTTACTTTGTTTTGTAGGGATAAACATCAAAAAATTTAGTGCTCTTAGATAAGCAAATACCTACACTGAGCTTCACCTGATTTGGATTCTGAACAAACCTAAGAAACATTTAAAAGCTTAATGAGACTTTTTGAAGAAACAGGTATAAAAGCTTGTAACAAAACATAAAGACCTGAGCCATTTGATCATCTTCAACGCCAGATTCACAAGCAGGTAATACAGCTTCTAGTACATGAAGTGCAAGAAGTCTAGTCCTCAAATTGCCAACCAAGGGAACTCCTAAAGATAGAACAACCTGTTAATAATCTGAAAGTGACCTCTGCATCAGGCACGCACCTATGATGCCAGATGCATGCCAACAGTGCACAATTTTCCAAAGTGTAACTTGTCTACATCTACTGAAGTTTGTTTTAGTTGTTCACTACGTAATACATGTACTAACAGGACCTATTTTTAGGAACTGCACTACAGAAATGCAAGTAACCATTGAGTACATTTGGAAAAGATCATACCTGAGCAACACTTCTGAGAAGCAATGTTAAGAAGTACTTCTGTCCACTTTGGAGATGCCATTTTTGACTGAATTGCTTTTGAAGACACAACTCTACGTAGGAAAACAAGGAAGTCTCCCAAGTGCAACTCTGCTGCGTGTTGCTTTCGGAGGGCAGCTAGGAAGTTAAATTAAAAGTTTTCATTTACAATCTTACTTCTACAGTATCTGCAAATAACAATTTTTAAAGTCAAGGTCAAAGTAGAAAAAAAAAAAGTAAAATTAAGGCAGACATTCACAGTTGAGTTTTGGATGTTTCCATTTTTGAGAGTACTGAGTCCAGAACAGAATACAGTCAGTTGATATTGCTAGGCTACACTATGTGGACTAGCATGCATTTGGAAAAACACAGCTACTCAAATAACACACAGTGCATTATGGACCACAGGTACTTTGGTATGCTAAGATTTAGAAACAACTGTACAGGAAATCACTGTATATATCTTATCAAAAGTGTGGCTATAGAACCACACTTCAGTATTTGCAAGCTCTATATATTTAATATAAAATATAGCCAAGCAACTCAGAGACAGAAGTAACCATTTGAAGTCTATCATAGACTTGAATGGAAGATGACAGAAAATATTAGCAGTCCTTGTTACTGGCAATAAACTGTTCTGTAAGTAAAAATACAATGACCAGTTATTACATGATGGCTAGCTGCTAACCTTGGTTGGCTGATAGGTACCCACCAAGTTGCTCTCTCACTTCTGCTCCTCAGCAAGACGGGGAGAAAATACRAGGAAAAGCTCGTGGGACAAGGTAAGGGCAGTGAGATCACTCACCAATTACCATCATGGGCAAAACAGACTTAGCTTGGGGAAGATTAATTTAATTTATTGCCAATGAAAAATAGAATAGGATAGTGAGAAACAAAGACAAAATTAAATTCTCCCCACCCACCCCTTCTTCCCAGGCTCAACTTCACTCCTAACTCTTCCACCTCCCCACCCCCGAGTGGAGCAGGGGGATCAGGAATGTGAGAGAGTTGTGGTCACTTCGTAACACTTCATCTCTACTACTCCTGCTCCATAATGGGTCCTTCCCATGGGCTGCAGTTCTTCAAGAACTGCTCCACTGTGGATCCTTTTCCACAGGATACAGTCCTTCAGGAACTGACTGCTCCAGGGTGCGCCCCCCACAAGCCAGTTTCTGCCAGAATCGTGCTCCTGCATGGGCTCTCCATGGGTTGCAGCTTCCTTCAAGGTATATTCACCTGCTGTGGCAGGGGTCCTCCATGGGCTGCAGAGGGACAACCTGCTTCTTCACCACCACCTGCAGGTGAATCCCTGCTCCATCGCCTGAAGCACCTCTTCCTCGCCCTCCTCCTTCTTCACTGACCTTGGTCTCTGCAAAGTTGTTTCACTTTTTTCCCACTCCTCTCTCACAGTTGCTGTGCAGCATTTTTTACCCTTTCTTAAAAATGTTTATCACAGAGGAACCACCAGCATTGCTGACTGGCTCAGCTTTGGGCAGCGGCGGGTCTGTTTTGCAGCTGGGTGAAACTGGTTCTGTCTGACATGGGGGCAAGCTCCTGACTTCTTCTCACAGAAGCCACACCTGCAGCCCCCTCCCACTACCAAAACCTTGCTACGTAAATCCCATACACGTCATTATTTATAAATGTCCCTATAATATAAAATGTAACCATCGGTTTCTACGTATGTTTTTGTTCTATGGGGATTTTTGATGCAAAACGCTATACTGTTTTACACCCTTGATTCGTATTCCAAGGCAGTTTTAACAAGAACATGTTTGTGGAAAGAGAAGACCTTATACCCTGATTTCTAATTAATTTATTATCTTATGAATTCATCAGCCATTGCCTTATTTATAAGCGGAGACAGTTATAAGCACAACCAAAAACATAGGTACACCTAAAACCAAGCTACAATTAAAAATTTCTTCAAACACACAATTTCCGCAAAAATTCAAAATGCTCATTAAGGGACTACAAATTATGTGAAGATACTAATATTTCAGAAAAATCTTTTGTTGCAGATTTTTTTAATACGACAGGGTAGGGTCAACCTCTTCCCATCCACTCAGACTACAGAACTGCATAAGACAAAGCAAATGCAACGATTTCCTGAATTAAGCTATATTTATTTGCAGTTTGAAACTTAGATAATTAAATTCCTATGACCACATTTATCAAAAACACTACTACCAATAACTAATTTTGAGGGAAACAGYATTCTCCTCCTAGTTCCAAACCAGATGGAGCAATTCTTATTCTCAACCTGCTCCTGCCTTTAAATTGATTTATGTATCAAGTCTATATAAATCTGAACTGAGCACAAAATTATTTGATGACTTTACTTAATCTAATTTACAGAGTGAAGAATGTAACAATAATCAATACAGTAGAGTGGGTGAGGGCCTCAGCATTCCGTGGTTTCTTTTATTATGTTTTCTGGTATTTCAAAATTGTAACAGAAATGATGCGAGATAATTACCTCTGAAGTCTCTCTTCTCATTATCCCCACTTGAATCTGCCTTTTTTGATTCTATTTCATCTTCCTCACCTTCCCCTTCTCCAAAGGAAGCCATAAGCATCACACCAGCTTGTGATAACAAGTTCTTCAGCTGACTGCATAATAAATCCAGCAAAGACTGGACCACCTTTGGGCTCAGTTTGTCAGCATAGGTTCTATACACACACACACAAAAGAAGTAAATATAAGAGCATTTGAGAGCTGATCCACGGAACAATAACATAAAGACACAACTATAAACTCAGTCCAGGTGACAACTGGGCCTAACGCAGCACTAATTCTAATTCATTCTGTTGCAGCAGGTTACTTTTCCTCATCCTCCACCATATGCTTGGCAGATTATTCTTATTTGAAACCTATTTTCAAGACACTTTAAAACTGTCCAATCTTTGGAATCAAAGGATACGTTTCCAGTACTTCCTAGGGGAAAAAGAACAACTTAGTCAGTTAAACATAATTCCACTGCAACTTCCAAAGATGGGGTGTTGCTTTTGTGGGTTGAGTGTTTTTTGTTTTTTTCTGGTGTGGGGTTATTGAGGTTTTTTTACGTAACGGATTTGGCAGGTAAATGCAATGTGTTGTATGAACACTGAAATGAAGATGCATGTACTGAATATTAAATAATACCCTTGCTCTAAATAGAAAATACTTTCTCCACTGCTTTTTTATTTCTGAGTTAAACTAAAAATTTAGGCGTTGATAGGATTTTGGATGCTGTTCCCTGGTCTAGCAAAGGCCAGTATTCCTCAAAAAATTACTTTATATTTTGAAAAAAAGCACAAGGTACTGCTCTGAAGAACTCCTACCACGCTACTGGTATTGCTTTTACACAAATGACTTTTACACAACAGAAAGCTTCATCGTATCAACTGAACAGATCTAGATACAAAGCTAAACTAGAAAAATGGGGAATACTAGAATGCAATGTTTACAGACTATAAAGTTCTAACTATTCTGGTCGAAACTCCTCACTTACAATTTAAAAATATTTATCAGTCTTATGTGCACCTTTCTTATGAATAGTGTGACTACTCCTTTTTTCCCCCTTTCATTTACATGCTTCTGAACAACATTTATTGTCCTAAAGAAAGCTCACACAAAAGAGAAGTTATTTTTGAAGTGTGCTGAAAAGCTTAACGATTAAGTTTTCTGAAAGCAAGGGAGCATTCCATACTTACCCTGTGGTGATTGCGAGGATCTGAAGTAGTCTTGTACTGGCTACTTTCAAAGCTGTGCTGAGCTGAGAAATACCAGTTTTGGGCAGCAACTGCAGTGGTTGTCCTAACATGGTGTCTGTGCCACACAACTGTGATAGCACATTGAGCAGACCAGTGGAAATGGCCAAGGAGACATCAACAGGCTGATAGTGTACACTTAGAGCAAAGACTGTTACCAACAGAAGACGCTGTTGTGCTTCTAAGATTAAAATAAAGTTGTTTGTAATTAATAAGCTGTTTAGAGTAAGAATACTAAGCAGATTATTTTTTAAATAAAATTTAATGAATGAAATTATCAAGTAAAGAGTTAGCCTTCTTTGTCAGACACTTTGAGGTAGTCTTTCTGATGTATCATTGTAGCCCCCTTAACTCAATGCAACCTCTATGTCAAGGTTGCCCGAGGAAGAATATCATGTATATCTAGTTTGTGATGTAGATGTTCTGAGGCTAAATCTCAAACCAGAATCTTCTCTCTAGGGTAAGGATAACTGGGTGAAATACTTAATTTTCTACTTGTACTTCATGTTGATTCTCAAGAAATTTCTTTCAATTCTATTTTAATTGTAAGTGAAACAACAAAACAATTCAGATAACAATGCCCATTAGGCTCCACCAACAAACTAAATTATATAACTGTCTTCTGCGCTGAAGCTCTCAGTCAGTGCATGTACAAAGGCACAAAGAGGTGCAGAGTTCCAGCTATCCCTTAAGGATAGAAGAACACAGCAATATCTCGGTATAGAAGGCCAGGAGAAAGGGCTTCCAAAACAGGCAAGATGCCCTGTTCTTTGGGTTTGGGTTTAAACAAAGTCTTCTTTCTTGAACGAAAGAAAAAAGATTGGAGACTCTTCATCTCTTCAGAAAACTGCTTATCCCTGAAAACCCTAAAAATCACTTTGAAGGACCAAAGATATGGGTGACTGTGGAAGATTGTGGCATGTGGAACAGAAAGGTTGACAATTCTAAAAGTCTTAAAACAAAAAGGGCTAACACTTGAAGAAAATTAAGACAGATCAAGGTTAAAAAGCTTCTCTCTCTTAGGAAAAGAAGTCAGATACTTAAGTGAATTCCRGTCACTAATATCGAAGTCTGCTTTGTTAAACATATAAACTGTTGTAGTGTGTATTAGAGGACATATTTTGCAAATCTGGTTTTCACTTACCTATGTGATGCTTATTAGCTTGCAGAGCTCTTTCTAATGTAGCAGATAATTGCTGGTAAATTTTGTGCACAGCCACTTGGATTTCAATTTGAATACTTCTTTTGGCTGCTCTGATACCATCCTGGGTCAAACAAACATATATTGTAAGGACTGATACATTTTTATCACCCAGTTACTGAAACAGCAGAAACTATTAAAGTACATACTTGGTAGTGATGCAATCTTACACTCTCTCCTTTGGCGCCTGCATGTCCTACAGTGCCCAAACCAAAGCAGCCAGCAAGAAATTGTAGTCTAACAGAAGTAAGCAATGAAGACGACTGAAATCCTGGTACTTGACGGCTTCCCATTAATGGCACACTGCCTTTTTCCTCCATCCCTGATAGAAGCACTAAAATCTGATGAAGTGCTTCCAGACGAAGCTAAAAATAAAGGCAAGCAAAAGACAGTATAAGTAGCAAGTATCCTTAGAAATTAGATCATCTTCAACCGTAAGTGAGAATGAATGAGGTAGTTGTTTTCTCATCGACATTTCTTTTTTTAAAAAAGGAAATTCTTTAACTTTCGTTTTAGAGTTTATTTACATGAAGTTCCCAGTTCCAGTTAAGATATTTTAACAGAAAAGAGAGGAAAAATGTCCTTAATACACAGAATTTGGACAATGTTTTAAAAAAAATCCATAAAACGAGCATAATGTATGAAGAATAAGAAAAGGTGTTAAACTGAAACTTACCTCAGCCCTCAACTGCTGCTGCTCCATTGCAATTATTGATGCTTGTGGACTGGTGGACATATTTTCCTCTGGTTCCTTAAATCCTGGCGAGTTTCCCACATCTCCACTTACAAAGCTGACAACATTTTCAATCAAAGTATGAACTCCAAGGGATCTTGAGAGATCAAAATCGGACTCAAGAAATGAGTAGGAGGAAGTGTATAACCAATCTCTGCTGTGTTTTAGTCGAGCCCACGAGTCACTTAAAGGTTCCACTTGACTGTGTATTGCTCCTAAAGATATTCATAATGAAGTCTCATAAATTCCATTTCACCAGGTAAAACATTTTGATAGTAGGTAAAGACTGAACTGCTGCTATTCATACAGGTGGAAAATGGATATTTATGTTAATTATACCATGCATTAAGCAACTTAGAGCAAAACACTTTATATAAATTTACAGCAATTTCCCTAAAGGAAAGGCTGCATTTCTTTTAATTATGTTAAGCAGTATTGCAACACGCTGCCAAGTGAAAAAACAAAAAGATAGAAGCCACTCAAACCGCTCAGCTTTAAGCTAGAACACTGAATAAAAATGCTTTGCAGCTAAATGACAAAATAGTAAAGAAAAGATCTGCTACAACAGAAATTGTGCATTGGATATTTATTTTAAGGTCTAACCATAAAACAAGAGTGTTTTTTGGTTTTAATCAAGCCACTATATATTTTATCATTTTGAAAAAGCACAATGTTATTTTGGATGAAATAGTTACAGAATTCATGATTGCAGAAGGGAACAGAAAACTTTTATTTTAGACTAACAGAGAGCATTTACTTTGTTATGATTCAAGATAAATAGATACATGTATATTAAATACTATCTACAGCATGTATTAGATCTATATCTTCGTCATCTGGCAATTTCTCAAGTCTATTTTCAAGTATTTCCTATGACATCTGCATGTCATTACACTACCTGAAACTTTACCATCAGTAATAAATGTACTTCTTCAAATGAGCATCAGTCATCAATCTGCAGCACTGGAACTTATTTACCACCATATATTTGATCTCATTTCCAAAAGAGTTTTGCTAGAACTCTATCCCTGGCACAATGAGTGCAATATCACTGAAGTCAGACCTTCATCAGCAGTTAACTGATATGCATCAGTTAAATATACGTAACAACACAGAAGTTGGTATTGTTTTTGTAAATGGTGTTAGCTGACTTGGAGCTATGCCAGGTATTACAAGAGGAGAGACCCTGCGCAAAAGAACTTTCCATCTTTATAGATAGGTAATGCCTGGAGACCTATGTGGAAACCTAATGTATGTTTAAATTCACTTTGTAATTCTAGTTTGAATGATCTTAATCTACAAAGAATTTTTAAATACTAATGTCTCTTGTGCACAATGAGCTACAGATATAATCTGGAGAATTACAACCCATTCACAGTACTCGTACAAATCTACAATAACACTTGAGTTTTTAAACTCTGTCTGCAGGATATCAGCCTCAAACATTATTAAATATAGTCGTTTTCAGCAAAAAGTCACACAAATTCATAGGAATTCATCTGTTGAATGCTTTCTTTCATCAGTGAGGCTGAGTTCCATTGGTAACAGCTGGATACTAGTTTCCAGACCTCCTTTAAACACTGCCTACCAGAGCAGCAGCTCTGTAAGCAGCTGCTGATAGGAACAAGGAAAGACAAACACCAGTTTTTGAACTTAGGACAACTCTCCTAGCAACCATTCTACACCATTCTTTTCCTGAGGTAAAGGCAAAATGCTATTACCCTGTTAACAAATCTGTACCTGCAGGTCACAACTTGCACCTTCACTCAACTTACAAATTCAAAATACTGTGAAATTTTGCTTTTCCTTTGTAARTTAGGTAGTCGATCTCCACTTAGATGCCAAAAAATTTAATTGTCAGGGCTATGAATTATGAAAACCTGTTCACATTCCATTTCCCTTTCTGTAAATAGCGTTCATGTGCATTTGCATAGTATTCCTTACACTTGCTACTAAACAGATTGCAATGGCTTCAGAAGGAACCATCACGGTACTCAGGTTTTATTAGGTATTTGACAAAAATATACGCACACAAATTTATTTTGGATAATGCAAAGATTAAGTTTAAACACTATTTTTCAAAGTGTAATCTAATTTCTGCTGCTTTATGTAACACAGCAACATTACCTGGTTTACAGAGAACAATCTATTTTGCCATGTTTACTATGAAAGAATTTAAAGAAATTCTGTAACTCAATTTTACAATTTATACCTGGTGACAATATTTAAAATTAAAGACAGACACCACCTTACCCTAATTTTAATATTAATTCTTATAATACTTGTATTAAAGCTCTATATTAAAAACTAAGTTATAGGCTGAAGTGGCAGGTGAGAAACTTAAGATAAATAGGACAGAGTAGAATAAAAAGGTGCTAAAATACTCAGATTCATGTAGGAAGGAGTTTCCTAGCATATGCATGGTGAACAGAGTCCAAGGGAGAGGATAAACGAAGCCTCAGATTTCCTACAGGAAGCATAGCTAAACCATTACCAAGTCCACAAAATGTTGCCGACATAGCAACAACTATTTCAAAAGCCTCCTTAAGCCCTACAGTCCTTCAGCATCAGGAGAGTTTAAAGCATCCCAAAGTGACATTAGCTTCCTACCCTCTACCTGTCCTACACTATGCTATGCCACTATAAAACACAGCACAGAACCAAAGGGTTGGTGGTAAAGAAACAAAAAGCAATTCCAATATCTTAAATCATAAGCTTTAAGAGACTTTTCAAGGGTTAACAGAACATCAGAAGAAAATTTGGTTTTGATAGTCAACAAATCTTATAAGAAAAAAACCCCACCATATATTAATAATAACCTAAATTATTTCATATTTGAAAAAAGATGAGGTCTCAGCTAATCATTTTAGTATTAAATGCAAGAATATTTAAATGTAAGAACAATTTAAAATTGTTTAAAATTAGGAGAAAAGTCCAACAATTATGAGATACAGATTAAATGTAAAACAAGAGAAGTTGTAACTAAAAGTATAGGGTTTAAAAACAAAGATGTCTGAAGTCAAAGTAGTATACTTCAGAATTAAAAGCATTTAAGAATTAGGGCAAACAAATCTAAAACAAAGTAATTTTTTGTCCTTGAAGATGTTAAGTATTAATAGAAGAATCAAAAGTATGATTGTATATTAGAGCTTAGCTTGATTCTGTGTAATATTAATTACACAGAATTGACTGCAGCTTAGCACTTCCACAAGCCTTTACAATCACATGAATAGAGCTGCACATAAGAATAAACTTTAAGCTAACAGTTACAAAAAAAAAAAGTTTACTTGTCCTTATAAGCCAGCTTGTAATAATGAGTTTTCTAAATGAATATGGCACAGCTGCAATACACACTTCATAAAACATAAAATATGTAGGGAAGCTATAGAGACAAAAAAATAAACATGCCATCAGTTACTTGCTTGAAGCTCTTCTTTTTTCTGGGGCTCAACTGGCCAAAAAGCAGTAAATACACTACACCACACAAGAATCAGAAGACAAAAGCAGACATTTGAAACAGAAAGTAACATATTAATAAAATCTCTTCCTCATATTATTCTGACTTAGACTTAAATAATCAGTCTCATCTCAATCAATACAACAACATATAAAGCAGCAAAATTTGGGGAAAAAATATTTACTCGTTTTGAATTAGTATAGCCTAGGTAACAGAGTTTCTAAATTCTCCACCTTTTTTCAGGGAAAAAAAATATATCCCCTTTAACACAGTTATATGCATACACCAAGACATGTTTACATCCCTTACTCAAACACGATCTTCCAATTTCAAAATGCAGAACTCATTATTATGGGTACACAAAATTATTTCAATTTAATTTGGATTTCATTTAAGTTGCTGCTTTTTTCAGAGTTGCCCAATTGTGTCAGTAAAGTAGTACAGAACACACAAGCACACTGAAATTCACTGAATTAAGATTTATGTGAAGTAAGAAAACCCAAGACTGGAGGACTCTCATTTATCTGTCTGTAACTATGTTTATGATTGCGCTGATAAATACGCATGCTTTACTGTTAAGTATCTAATGCAGTGTACAGTATCCTACAGTACTGTACAGGATAGGTACAACTTTCTGAGGTATACTCTCTGGATCTGCAAAACTGAAAAAGATGAATCTAAGCAACAAAAAAACCCTGAAGGGCTCAGATATGAGGGGAAAATAATATGTCCTCATCACCCCTTATAGCAAAAGTATTGAAAAATACTTTTTCTGCACAAATGAAGGAAAAGTTTACTAATTCAGAAATAACTAAATAATAGCAAGGAACAAGATACTCAAAGGATCCTCAGGCTGAAGTAGGAGTACCGCAGTCATATTTCTGAACATACAATAAATGAAGGAAGAAGGCAATTAGATTAGAGATTGGACTGAGTGGCTAAGACATTAATTGAGTAAAAAGAGAATGCTTTCCTTCCACACTCATCTGCAAGACCATAGGAACAACTTACAGTATTAGTAGTTTTTCTACTGCTAGTTTTCTATATTGCACTCTATGAATAGGAACAGATTTCATACCATAAAAATCAGACTATAACCAAGAGTGAGATTAAGTTATTAAGGAAATATGATTTGAATTTTGAGTAACAAGTTGCTGCATTCAATAAACAGAAGTTCTAAAATAAGCCAACTCACTCCAGAGGGAATTACTCTCTTGCCTGTTACAAAAGAACCACTCACTGATACCCTATACACACTACGTTATTTTGACAACTTTGCAAGGATCAAATACTCTGCAGAGAGTACAGCTGAGGATAAATTAACCCTACAAAACCTCAGCTGGAAACATCATGTGTGGCCATGGTTCTGTAACAAGTAGCGTGGTTAAATTCCAGTAAACTTGTGAAGAAGAGATAAGAGGAACCTCATGCCCATATATTAAGGAATTTTTTTTAGTGAAAATTCCCTTTTAAGTCTCCAAAATAGCACAGCCTACAGGAAAAATACAATGGTGATAGAAGAAATTTCTTCAGAAAAAACCTTGCTTTCCAATTAGCTCTGCTTGTCAACTTCCTTCACACAGTTTATGGAGACACACAAAGAACAAATATTTCCAAGGGACTGCTGCACACTGCAGTAAGATATTATTCTAAGAAACATATGTAAAAGGAAACACGATTGGATTTTTTTAACAATAAACACCAACTGAAAGAAATGAGAAGTGTTTCCTGTGGTTCTTCTGTAAGACTCCACTTGTTCTTTTCCACCTAACACTGCCAACTCTACATTCTATCCAACAAAAACTTGAAAAGTTCAGCTGTAAGTCCCTTAAAGCAACAATGGTTACCGCTGTTTTGTAGAAATAGAGACAAGAAAAAACAGGAGGCTTTACTTTATGTTAACTGCAATTCGAGAAGTGTTTCCCATGTACATTTCTGCTGTAATGCACGACTATCCTCTGCACTCAAAATAGAGATCTTCTCTAGCATCTATATGGCATACATGTTTCCTTCCTCTCCTTCTCCTCATTTAGAGGGACATAAAACCTTCCACATCTTCCACTCAAAAGCAGATCGTATGCAGAAGGCCTAGGAGCACAAGGTACAAACACGAATATGGAAAGAACATCTCTAAAAAAACCCTCACAAATAAAAATATGCTGCTTGTTTCTCACTAAAACGTCTAATGGTTGCTTCAGGGCAATCTGACTTTGGTGGCACTTAAAAATCCAGCTGGAGAACATCTTAAAGAACAATGCTGTAGGTCTTCTGTAGGTCACCTCTTCTACAGTGGTTTGCCATAAACAGGAAACCAGGCTTTTTCTAATCCTTCAATTCTTAACAAATGTAGCAAATTCGAATGCAGATAGCTCATTCTGATGGAACTCCTTAATCTCTTTTGCCAGCAACTTGGGATGGAGCACAGCATAATGTGAATATGCTGTAAGAATTTAGATTTCTCCTATTCTTCAAGCTGAGRTAACACTGAACGTAAATGTCCCCTTTATTAGTCACGGCATATCACAAGAATAAAGGTGAAACTGAAAGAGGTTCACCAGTCAAAACATCCTTGATAGGCTGTATCTCTAGCACTTCAGTGTGCTGGCTATGTTACAAGGGGTGGAAGTTACATCTTCACCAAATACTGGGGCATGCTTCCTTTCTACAAGATAACTAGGATTCACAAAACCAGACATTTATTAAGAAATTTAAGACCTTAAATAGCACCGAGCTGAACAGCTCGTCCACTTGATCACACAGATCTTCATAGATCTTCTCCTGACCTTGATATAAGTATCAGGAATGTTTCCCTGTAAATGCACCCTGCATTCACTGGATGAGTCCGGTATTGGGTATCAACCAAAACTGTTATATATATCATCCAGCACAAGTAAAAGAGTTTTCATTATTGTATGCTGACTAACTTCCAGTTGCCAAAACCAGACAAAAAAATCTGTAAGTACCATGGGACAGCAAAATAAGTCCTTCAATACCAGAAAACGAGTATCAGTACATCCTGTCACAGTGTTCAGTTTGCAAATGGACTATGTGAGCTTCTTTAGGTTCTGGATAGATCAACTGCATTTACCCATTTCTCCTCAGTGTTACACGCCTGGTGCAGAATCTTCTTCTGTAATAAAAAGCTTCTATAGACTGGTTGGTTGATAAAGTCTATTTTTGCGTTATTCCTCATTTCCTGGAGCCCCTGACCAAAAAACCTCAACAGTTCAGGAACCATAGTCCATAAGATATACTGTTTCTCAGATCTAATCCAAGATGATTTCCTGGATTACTTTTAGTATATAGAGGAAAGCAAATGCAGAGTTGTGTGTCAGGTTAAYGGCAAAGCTAAAAAGCTAACCGTGACTTCAAAGAATACACCGCAGATCAGAGTGCTGACAGAGGCTACCAGATCTTCTAACACTGAGAACGCCAACATACATCCTGCTGTCACAGTACGAACAGTTCTAGWAAATTTCTTTACTTGCTCGCCTGGTTCAATTGATTATCCATGCACAAGGAATTCCTTTCCACATTATTTACAAATTGAAGTGTAATGAGTGTTGCCACTGACAGTTTGCTTTACAATTCCAGAAGACTTTAAAAAGCAAGCAACCTCTCAGTACTCTGCCTAAATGATGAAGGCTATTAAACTAGAACTCTTACGTTACCTAACACTAATGTAAGAAGTTTCTGCAATTAATGTGTATCATAACCCAAGCTAATTCCTCTCAACCTCTTCCCAAGATTTTTACAGATACAACAGACAGAAGTCATGATTCTAGCAGAGGCTCTGCATCATCCAGAGTGGTGGGACTTTTTGGTCTCTGTGTAAACAAGCATCCTTTGCTCCCTCCACTACCTTCCGTGAAGAAGCTCATTGAGATTCCCCAGAATGAAGCAGCAACAAAAAGCAGCACAAAAGCTAAAAATCTGATTTATATTGGAGTAATAGAAGAAGCAGTTGCTTGGGTCTGTAGRTGTGCTGGTGTTGAGAGGATGCAAAAATTGAAGCAGTATTTTCTGGATACGAGTTCCCCATGTTCAAGCACATTTTATGGTAAAAGTTCATTGTTAGCACAAGAACAGTGTGTTCCACTTGACACTGAAATTGTCGGCCAATTTTTTCTTCCTGAAGTCACGTGAATGAAAACAGAATGAAAGTTCCTAATTCACTTGACCTCACAGAAATCCTCCTTTTCTTCAAAAGAGCATCACAATTCTAGAAACTAGAATAGTTATAACCTAGGAAATACTATAAACAAGCCACAAAGCATCAGAACTTAGCACAACAAACAGTAGGTAATAATTATTTTAACTGTTATTTTTAAATACTCCGTTTTAACATCCTGATTGCCATTATGTACTGTATTGAATTGCAAACACATTTTAACTTAAGAAATACTAACATATTCACTAGGTAAACAATAAAACTTACCCCTCTTTCTGTGTGATGATGCCAAATCCAAATCAACATTTCGTCTTCCACTCTAGATTAAAAGATTAATAAAAGCCTCATTTCTTTAGGTGAACGTATGCGGTGCACAATATTTGAGTATTTAAAATGCATCCCTCGCCCATAAAAGTGAGAAAAGCAACAGCTATAATAATTTCAATTGTTTTTTTACTGCCATTACTTTCTCTTAATAATGGTGGCTATTAGAAGAGATCTCTATACTGAAACACAGTACTAAATAGATGTTTAAGATGTACCTCCCACCTAAATATTATATTGACAATCGCTAAATACATAATGCTAGTTTACTTACCAGTGAATAACCTTCCTCATCTGATTCTGGCTGAGATAAATCAGATTCACTTCTTGACTTAATCAGTCTGTAGTTTGAGTTTACATGGATTGAGCGACTTTCTGCAGTAAGACTTTCACTCCTGCTTCAGATGTACACACATGCATGCGCACGCACACACACACACACACAAAGAAAATACTGATATTAGGCAAAAGTAAGGTTTGACAGTCAAATTTAGCAGGTACCACAGTCTTATTTGGGAGCAGACTATCACAGAACATCACAAGACCACACCAAAGAGGAAAAAAGTGGTCTGACGGCTTCAATTATTATGCTTATAAAGGGTATCAGTAAATTTATTACTTCTTAACACCCTTATTGGTCAACTGAACAAATGGCAACCTCAAATGACTTATCATTCAAGTGCCTTAGTAAGTATTACATACAGTATACAGAAATACTTCTGAGCTGAGAGGACAAGAAAACAGACAGAGTAAGTGGGTGAAAAAGCACTGAACTTATTAAAAACCCACCCATAAAATGCATCCTAAAGTTGATATGCTGGAGATGAAAGCCACTTTGACAACGACAGAGGCAGCCACCCATGCTTTAGGGACTAGATTTCCAAAAAGAGGCAAAAAGAATAAAAGGGTACTGAATATATATAATCTCCCTCTGAACTCCCCGTCAATATCTTAATTTAAAATATCAGAGCAGAATTTCTGTGCTCTAGAAGCTTAARAAGTCTCAGGAGTTCATTAGTAGCACCAGCTATACAATTCCTGTGTTATGTTCTACTACACACACACAAAGATCTCTAGAATAAAAGTTTAAATGGGTCAAGTTTAGAATAAAACTGTGTTACCAAGAATATCTCAGGTTATGAAAATTAAAATACATTATGTAGTACTTACACTATTTAAATTATACACTTCTCCAATTCAATGAGCTGTCTGGCTTTATTTTGTTTTTCTCCTATACCTAACAACAGTGTCTTACACATGCCAATATGTTAGGAATATTTACAAAAATCAATTGTGAACACCACTTTTTTCATAATAGGCTTTGAAACTTTTGCTTTTAAACATACCCTACAAATTTTTTTGGACACTACTATATAGACATTGGTAAAGCTCAAGAAAATACAAATATGGTAATAAAAAAATCCAAACACATAAACAAATCTTAGATTTGTTATTTTACCTCAGATTACCTCAGATTATGCATACACCTGATGATCTGGACTTCATTACTATTTATCGCTAAGCCTAACTTGGAAAAGTAAATATGGTCCACTTAGAATAAAATTCTTATTAAGGTTTAGTTAATGTGGACAAAGAAAATTGAGAAAAATCACTATTCTCAACAAAAACATAACATTGCTCTAGGCAAAAATCTTCTTTTAAAAAAAAATTCTAAGAATCCTCAGAGGAAAACTGAGGTTATTTAATCAATTATAAAGGAAGCAGAGAAGAGTTAGCTATTCTAAGCAGTCAGCAAAACCCACCTTGTCATAAGTCCGATCCCCTCAGGAGTAGCAGAGGGAGGTTGCTGTAACTGTCCATCCTCCTTTCGTTTCTGGAGCTCCTCGATAACAGGGCTTACTCCTAAGATCAACAAGGCACATCTGTGGATCACAGAGTTGCATGCAGCAGTATACACATCTTGGCCTTCTGTCAGATCAGTGCTGATTCTTCGTTCCTGCTGAGACTGAGGAGGTGGATCATCAAGTCTAGTCCCTGTCCCAGTGTTCATCCTATCTCGATCCCGACTGCGAGCTACTTCACGGGCTGATAGGAAACATTGAAATATTTCTGTAACATGCAACACAAAAAGAAGGTCTTAAYTTCTAGACAAAGCTACATAGAATGAAATATTCATCTACATCTTGTGCCAAAAACTGTCCCGCTACAAAGAACAATGAGTATTTTTCCGACAGTAAAAGAATACGTTAATAATACAAAGCTATAAAAGAAGTCATGCAAACAGGCTAAACGAAGCATTTGCACAATGTTAAGTTTAAAATAAAGACGACAATGCAATTTGACAGAACACTAAACACTCTTTCAGTGTCTTACTGCAACCCAACTCCTGTTTGGATAGCATCAAAGAGAAAGAGATTATTTCATGTTTGCCTTTTAGCAGATGTATATAAAGTAAYGCTTCTGTAAATCTGTATTCCAGACACCAGCATATCAGTTATTCAATACTGAAACAGTTTCAAGCTTTTGTTAGCTGTGGTCAGTATAATGAAAATCCTATCAAAATTCTTAGCCTTCACTTTGCTTAATTCTGCTGTTGTCTTAGGTGCCAGATTCTTCTAAAGAAGCTGTGTGAGAGACCACATCATCTCTGTCCAAAGACCTAAAGCTCTCTCGACTTAATCATTTCAATTTTAAAGATTCAGTTCCCCTTTGGAAAGACAAAGGTAAACCCAAACACTCCCTTCATTGACACTAATAGTTAGAAGCAGCAAGGCATCAAGGGGACAGACTGACCTCTGCGTGTCAGGATCAGCTTCCCTTAGGATCTCCAGTAAAAGAGTCATCATCTTCCTACTTATTTGTGCATTTAACACTACTGTCTGTCTGGATATTTCTGGATACATTTCCTTTATTGTACCCAGAAACCCTGTCCAGGTAGAATTTGAGAACACTAAGCGTTTGCCCAGGGTAACTGCGTATCAAGCAGCAAAAGCATATTGCATCTCCTGAACAGGTAACACGTGTACACCTTCTAGAACTGTAAATCATCACATGAATGTACACTTCAACTGCATAGTACACTTTTCAGGAAAGCCTACTGCACTGTGGATGTAATGACACATCATATAGAAACTAAAGGTGTAACACACATTTTGGTCTATAAGATCCCAAACAGGCATATGAGGGTCCTAATGGGGAATATAAACACTGTCAGCAAAATAGGTGATGACAGCAGAGGCTGGAAAAAGACAAACATTCTAACAGTATCTGGAGGAACAATATTTGGAAAAGAAAAAAAAAAAAATTATCTACCTATGGAAAATATTTCAAGTCAGCCAATTTTATTTTTTAAGCTACATTCTACAGTAATTTTCAAAGGTTAACACGACTTCTGTCTTTGAGAACACCAGGGTAACAATAGAAAAAACAACTGAGTGTGACTGCATGTTGCTTCACTAAAATTGGAAAAATTAAGGATTAACTACCCCATTGAGCCTGATTACAAGCTCAAGTCAGTATAACAACAGTCTGCAAAGTTCACCTTTTTCAAGCTGTCTTCTGAAGAATTAAACAAGTTTTTTAGAAAACCCATAAGAAAGTATTGCAAATAGTGTTACAAATACCAAACTTTGACTAAAACCTCCACATTTTTAASAGTCAAGAAGAGATATTAAAAGATACAACTGAATTCCAACTCAGCCAGCCCACTGTTATCAACAGCAGTTTTGTTTCCAAACTTCAGAATAAGATTACCCTTCAAAGCTTACTACATACAAGAATAACACATAGAAACACAGCAAAAAAATATAWATAAATACTGATGAAAACTCACGAGATCTATTGAATAGAAGTTTAGAGAAAACAATACGAAACCTATTAGYCTTGTAGACAAGTGCATATAAAAAGTGTTGGTATATGTCAGATGCCCTGAGAATTGCCCATAAAGGCAGTCCACTTGCCTTTTTTCACATTCACATTCCCTTGTATGAAAAAACTTTTCTGACCCATTAAAAGCACTACACCATTTTATAAAAACTAAACTTCTCACAATATTTATGCAGACAGATCTTTCATAATCTTTTAAATAATTTCTCCATTTTACCTTGGAGAGAAAAATGTATTGTCCTTCCAAAGCACATTACATTATTGACACACATAACTAGTACTTACTACCAGCTGTCATAACTTCATGTTCTCTTTCCTCCTCTTCATCTTCTTGTTCCGGGTGTCCTTCTTCTCTGTCGCGTTCTGCCTGCTCCTCCATTTCCGCTTCTTCATCAATCGTACGAGTAAAAGAATGTTCTTGAGCATCAACATCAGCAGATTCTTGGTTATCTAACATCTTGATTARAAAAAAATATCCAGTGAAATTAATTCTCACCAAAATGAAAGATGAACATAAAAGGATACAGGTATTTAATAAGGTTTTTTTCCTATCAAAARGATACTTTTGATATTGTGTGAAATRAACAACAGACACCTGTTTACATTCAAAGCTTTAAATACATAAGTTAGAAAATTTAATTTTCCTTTAATAACTGTTACTCAGAGAATTTGCAGAAAAATGTCTCTTTGCAATGCTTACTTAGACTCTATTGTCAAATTTTGACTCTTCAGCAACCACATGCTATTGTCTCACAAAATTTTCTCCCTTTAAAAAGGACATGACTATGACAAAACTTACTTTGATGGACAAGATTTTGTTATTGAAAGTGATACCCAATACGTTCCCATTTTTATTCTTGACAGTCCTGAATTTRCAGTTCTTTAATTTCATTAAAATAAAATGGAAGAAAACATATGCACACCCCAAGATCAAAGATTAGTATATGAGGTGCTCAAGAAGAATAATAGTCTTACAATTTGAATTTAAAAAAATCTTTTTGATTGGGTGGATATATTTGGGTTGATGCTTTCCTTCAATTTCAGGATATAAATGCTGACTAGCAAAATACTTACTACCTAACAGACAATTTTCCAATGCAGGAAACAGCCTTAGACAATCTGAAGAAGGCAAAGCTTTAAATATAAAACATACGGTTACATTAGAGGTTTTAGAATACTTCAGAAGGTAATTAATCCTACAAATCTTGGGACATACACACCCCACCAGCATAATTCATCTGCCCTCTCCAGGCAGTTTTCCCTTCCAAAAATACAGAAGGTAGCAGCAGATCATGGTCACCATTTTTCGGGCGCTTCTTATTTGCTCTTGTCATTCTATCATTAAGCCTGTGTAATCTATGCTAATGCAAACCAGTTTTTTTTCCCCAATAATATTAAATCTGAGATCTCCCTGAAGCAACAAATCTACTGCATACATTTAGATTTGCTGTATTGCATCTGCACAATAAGCTTGAGGATTTCTGGGAGTAATGGAACTTACTGCACACACGCAGCACACAGTACCTGACTGTGAGCATACACAACAGCTATAACATGAATATGAAGCAACAAATATATTATGTGTTTAGTAAACGACCACACTGTGTATGGTTGGTAAGCCAGAGAACGACCAAACTTAATGTATGCATACTGTCCTATGTACACACACTAGACCCAATGCTTTCAGAAGTGCTGAATCTCTTGCAGATGTTAAGRCTATGAGAAAGGAAGGGGCAAAGACACATATCCCCGTTATATTAATTAAAAGGAGGAAACAGACCTACACGATTTTAAAAAGCATCACTAGTGCTTTACAATATAGCTAAATAGCCTCATAATCCTGATGTCACATGAGAATTTCCCTGATTAAAAATATCCCACTTGTAGATTGTAAACAGCAATTCAAAATCCTACCAGAGAAATCCTAATCGTACTTTAAGGACTACCTTGTAATGCCTAACAGTCCCCAACTTTGAGTAATTCAATGAACACTTCCATCATAAATTCTGATCGGGCTTAATAAAATGATTCACAAATTGCCATCACRCTAGTTTCAGGCCCAGTCCTATCATGTCTAACATTCATGTAGGGCTGACAAGGACAAGTAGCCTTAAAGTAATGTTAGAACTGAGAAGAGAATCTGGCCGSGGAGGAAGGAAAAAAGGGGTGAGTAAGGCAGGGAAGGGGAAGATAGAGCTACAAAGAGGGACAGAGATCAGAGTCCCACATAACTCAGTTGGGTTCAGGAATGGCAGCCAGACTAAGCTGTGGCCTGGTCAACACAGCTAAGCAATCTACATCTAAGTTGTAGGCTTCTATGGTACAGCATACCAGTGCTTATGTTTACAGGTAAAACTAGGCTTCAGGCTGTGCTTGAGTCAAATATTGTCAATCAATCATTTGCTTCAATTCATTTAATACCACACGTACTACAGATTAATGGACTCCTAATTATACATTGCCCATTTTCATTTGAAAACTCCTGAAAGTTTTTCAACAAGGTAGAACAARAACACCAGCAACATATATGAAACTAATGTTATGTAATATTTTCTTAATATACAGTAAAGCCTGAAGAACTGAAAAGAGATTTACAGTCTTACCCATCTGTCTCTTGAGGATGATCTAGTCTGAATAAGTTCCATGTTCTTGCAGGCAAGCAAGCGACTCCGAACTTTATATACACAACGGTATACTTCTGCCAATGCTTTGCCAGGCTGGTACCTACAAAAAAGARACCCAAAACAGAAAAAATCATACAAACTTTCTTTTAAAAATTGAATTTGAACTTTTAAAAGCAGCTTGAAGTTACTTGCCTGCTCTCACCACAAGCTTGACTAAGTAAACTTGTATGTTTCAGAAGAGCTGCAAGAACAAATCTGGACACAGTATCTAGGAGCGATTCATTACTTAAAGTTGCAGTATCCCAATCTGAAAATAGAAAGGATTCATCAAAACTGGCTACTGTTCCAACAAATATATTTTCAATGACATCCTAAACAAATATCTTCACCCATTTAAATCTTTCAATTTAGAAGTAGTTTTAATGTTTAAGAAATAAGTTTAGCATCAATAACTCATAAATACACTGCTTCAGACAAATGTGKTTTGGTCCGTCAAGGTACTAAGTGTAACAGTCAGCCAAGGGCATGCACACAAACTGCCACCAGAGACTCAAAGAGCTGAACTTAGGGTGCAACCTCTCTTTCAAGCAAGGATACTGAACTGGAGCTCTTCTCTTTACCGAGCCTCTGATTTACATGGAACTTACTTAGAAACACACCATATTTGAGACCTTCTGCTCTTTTACGCWTGGTTGAAACCACATTCAACAATTATTTCGCAGACTCACTTGTGATGAAGAAGCCTTATCTCCAGTAGGAAAGCCAACTAYTAACACAAGCACAAACTTAAGCACAAGCTTCACTGCTAATATTAACAAGAGACAGGTCTCAAAACTAAGGTTCGTCCAGTATTTTCAGAAACTGACTTTTTAATTTCAAAATAATTTTTCCCCACTTTAAAAAGAACAAGAAAATAATATTGTTCTACTATAAAATAACCTAACTGCCAAGCAAACCTCCACAAGACACCATAATTTCTCACAGGGAAAAAAAATATTACTGTCCCACTTTGTTACAAATATCTTCATAATATTTTTTTCAATTAAGTATTATCTATGAATTCTTACAAACTGCTGTAGAAATCACAAAAACTTACCTGGCCACATAAAGTTTAGTCTAACGTATCTGCTCCCCAGCAAGTTCCATTACTTTGCATTTGATGCTATGCTAACCGTCACCATACAACTTTCAGTCAGCTTGCATTGTGAACAGAGCAGAACCACATCAACTTCTAAACCACCCAATTCCATAACCAAAATAATACATWTAAGCCCATTCATGTCAGATTTTGCAGAAAACCAGCATTTTTTCGTGGAATTCCTACTTCTGTGGAATTCTGCAACAGAATTCTCTGTGTTGCTCTCAACAGGCATGCAACACCATTTGCTGTCTTGATCTGGCCTAGCTTGGCCAGAGTTACAGAAAATTATCTCTGGATCCAGTAGAGAGTTACAGTACAACCACAATGCTTAGTGGATGTCATTAAAAGGAGACCTGGGAAGCTTGAGCAGGAACCCAGATTTTAGGCAATAAGCATGAAGAACCATTAATACTGTTAAGGCCAGCCTCACAGAGACTTGAAAAACAGAAGATGACTTACCCATTTGTTCCATTCCTAACATATTCTGCAAATTATTTTGCCTTCCCCCATCTCCTCCCCATCAACTTTTCTTTTTAATTCCAAGTTTCACCCTGCTTTACTAGGAAAACAGAAACACCAACAACTGAGTAAGCAACAGGAGTCTCTTTTTTCCAGTTTGGAGGGAAAAAGAACATTGAACTACATGTTTGCCAAACACTGGAATCAACATCAAAAACATGTAACAGAAAAGTCAAAAGAAAGACCATAGAACATGACAATAAATTAAGTTTATCATGTTGCAGAATTAAAAGTCGTTGCCAAAGAAAATACCGAATTCTGCTAGGCATGTAGTTGAAGCATGCAATACGCTTTTAACACACACACACACACACACACACACATGTATTTCCAACATCTTACCTTTACTAACAGCATAGTCTTGCATACTGATCCAGAGGCTCCTTGCTGGCTCTTTTGTACAACCCAAGGCCAAATCAACATAGACAGAAATCTCAGGTCTCAGCTTATAATCAAATGGCTTCTGTTCCTCATTTCCAGATAGGGCCACTTCTAATAAGGAGCTCATGCATTTGTCTAACAGAAGGGAAATAATTAAGAAATTAAACTCCACAAAATTTTGAGGATTACATGCATCTATCTAAAAGCATATAGAACAGCTTTCACTCTCCACTTCATTTAAAAAAAAAAAATCAAGACATCTCATTGTCCGACTACAAACTCACATTAGATAAGGAATAAAGTGACTCAGGGTTACAATTTATGTAAAAAATATGAAGATTTAGAAGCATTACCCAACTCTGCTTCAACAGCATAATTTTGTATCGTTAATTCTACGTGAATTATATAGCCACAGGCTTGCAATTATTGTATCTTCAGACACGGACCCATTTCAAAATACTATGTCTGGTAAGTAAGTCCTGAAGTAGTCTACTCAGAATCAGAGTAGGAAAGAGATGTGAACTAAGAGGAACAGGCCACAGAGAAGGAGAAGCAAGTGCATTATTCAGATAGGAAGGGATGACTAGAAATAGTAATGCTGAGTTGTGTTATCACTTCTGGTAGATCAGAAGGATTGAGACTTGTTGTTAATAGCATTATTTCTAATTAATAAAAATTCCACTTCGTAAGTAGAATATAATTTAAGATAATCTTTTTCAATAGTAAGTAGGAACAATGGAGCCCCTGGTGTGTCTGTTAAATGCTGAGCATCTAAGCACAAAACATTTAAAATTAACTCTGTAAGTCTGTGTTACTTCTTAGGACTGAGAAATCGCAGGTTTTTTCTTCTGTATGCATTTACAAGTCCCTTTGTAAACTACAGCATATAATTAAATATCCATTTTCCAACTTTTTGTATTACTATGTAAATAGACAAGAATGCTGAAAGACAAACCAAGTACACAGACTTATTCAAACATCATCAGGAATTTCAAAACTGAACACAAATATTTACAATGCCAATTAGACATTTGCATTTAACAGCTTACCTAAATGAGGAATATCCATTTCCACTCCATCGCTGAAAAGTGGAGTTTTCAACCAATAGGCTGTATCTTGTTCCTCGGGGGACACTGCAGGTCCTTGAAGCATGCCACCAAGACACCGCCCAATAAGCAAAGCTACAGTTCTCTCTAGATCAACAAGCCATACCCAAGACTGGGCAGGCTGTGGTAASGGCACTCCAGCAGGATCAATTAATTCAGGTCCGCCTAAAAGTATTAGTAATGAATTGTCAAATTAGTCACTGTTGCCCAGATGTTAAAAACAATTCCAAAATTAGTAGAATTAATGGCAGATCTTGTAAATATTTCCCAGTTAATAGCAAATTTGCCCCTCAATCAATAACCTGTAAACTGAAGAAACAGCAGTTAGGACAAACAGATTGCTTAACTTCARCAGCAGCAGAGGCTGTCACCATTCACGGTACCACTGTTCATACTCAATGAAGTAAAGGCTCTTCTAAACTCTGCCCAAGCACCTATTTTGTCCAATACATATTTCTCTGTGTTCTGATAAACTTGCATAGATAAATGATACAACTGCAAAGAGCACTTAATAAAAGCAGAAAACTTTGCCAAAAATATTAATGAAAAATTCAATGAATGGTAAATAAGTCTAGCACCTCCTATCACAAATTTTGGTCGCTTTACCTCTGTTTTTATATTTCTRTTCCACTGGCACCAGAAATACCTGGTGTAACATGTCCAAGAATTTAGCAGGTAATTAATGGTTTTAAGTTAAAATTCTATTACTCACAAAATGGAAAGCAAAAGTAAAACTTGGACCTGAAAGCAGACAGATCATGACAAAATTATCTATTAGCTACATCAGGGAAAATTCAGATTGGACATTAGGAAAAGGTTCTTTACTTAGAGGGTGGTCAGTCACTGGAACAGGCTCCCCCAGAAAGTGGTCACGGCACCAAGCTTTATGGGTTCCTTCCAACTTGAGATATTCTATGATTCTAAAATCAGTGTTTCTTTTACAAGTAAAGAATGGTATTTTCATGTATTACAAACTTGGTATTTTCAGTTCAATATATATTTCCCATATTGCTCTTGGATTCCCACTCAAGTCAATATACATTCTGGGTTGACAGAATAAAGAAGTCTGCCTGCAGCTCAMAATATTTCACAGCAAGAGATGTTAATACATTTAAGAATTTGAAAAGGAGATGTAGAAAGATGCTTAGCTTTAAAAAAAAAAAGCCATCTTTAAAGGGAAAGTTAAACTTCCACTATAAAAAGGTGACATGCCATCCTTTATTTTTCAGATTAAAAGTGTGTTAGTTATTACACTTACCATGAAGTGGCCACTGTAATTCTTGATCTTCTAAAAGGGCTGCAGCAGGTAACAGTCTATTAAGACGATCTAAAGGTGGCAACAGATCTAGCAGGTAACTCAACAAAGGCCGAGCTACTGACACGGGCAGTAACAATAATGAGTTGACAATCTGAGAGAGCATACTACCAGCAGCCGATACATAAATTACATCTGTGGAGAAAAAAACCCCAACCTATAATTATAATTCAGAACATAATTATATTCCAAGCACAATTGAACAAGTCARAAAAAACTGCCTAAGAATATCTCAGTTGTTTCAAAATGTCTCAACAGTACATGTTGAATTGGGGAGTTTGTTTAATAATTATTAATCCATTCCACATTTTACTTCTGTGCTTTTCAGTAATCCCAAAAAAAAGTGTACTTTTAAAAAGAGAAATCTAGAACTAATGAAACTGAAACAATAACGCACAAAGACAATATCCTCTCTATTCTCTTATTTTTCCTGTATGTAAAATGTTGTATCAAAAACATGAACCAGATGCTATCCTTGGGTAGACACTTAATCTCCTCCTTTGGGGGAGGCTTGGGATGTCTACTTTATGCAGATATAGGGAAAATAAGGTATTTTATTATCCAAATCTAAACAAACAAGATCTGCTCTAAGCTTACGGTGCCACCATTACTGATTTTTCCATGAACATTTACCTCTCAGTTTTTCCCCAACACTACCATTCCAAGAGCTTTCTTTAAGCAGTGTTGCAGAACGGGAATAGATATCTGTAGCATGAGGCAATAAAAGCTGAAGGTGCTTGTGGAGCAGTGCCACACTGCTGGAATTCTAGAAGGAAACAAACAAGCAAACGTAAGAATAATTCTGTAAATGTATTTAAGGGGTTCATTATTTAAATCAGTTTAGCTTTCACCTGCTCAGATGATTTTCAACAGGAATCTTACAAYGTCCTGGTGCTTACGCATATTGAATTAATTTTTTCCCCCCAAACAATAAAAATAAGGACACACACCTCACTAACACTGTTGATGTGGCAATAAGCCAGCAACTGTTTCTGCAGTGAACATAAAAGCTCATGAAGATGGGCAGGTTGGCTGTTTTCTGATGATGATGTACCCAGTAAAAATTTATCACTGTTTTTTTCCAGTTCTCCAAAGGCTTGGTCCTATCAAGACAAAAAGGGGGAAAAAAAGAACAATTAACTCTGTCTTCAAATGCTGTAATACTTTGATATCACCTTAAAAATAAGCTTTTTTACCTTTACCATGTGCACCTGTGATTATCAAAGAAATCAGATAATGTCAAGCGGATCATGGGATAACCAAACTTGAAACTGCAATTGTTTAGAATGTCACAGTAGTGATTGTGATAGCTGTCACGTGAATATTTCTACTCTAAAAAGAGGCATTATCAGATGCAGAAATATTTTTTCATTCAACTCACCAAGGATAAGTGGATAAAAGAACTCACTCCCCTCCCTGACCCCCAAGTCACAATATGTTAAAATAAGTAATAACCCTTTCGAATTTATTGCCAGCTGATACATAAAATGTTTCAGATTAGAATCCTTCCCTGCATTATCTAGGATAGCAATAAAAGGAGCAGAAGGTAGATGGCTGCTTGACTTCATTCTGAATTCTACTGAAAAAAATGAGTTAGTTTCAAGTAGAAAATTCAAAGTAGATAGCTTGATCTAGGCGACTGGTGGAGGTCTAGAGAAAAGRACAAAAAACTACCAACCCTCACCCTCAGGAGACAGGGATACCATGCCAGAGAAGTAAAAATCCCTGATTTCTTTTCAGTGTTATATTTAACTGGCTAGTTGAATACAAAGGTGAGAGAGTCAGTTACTTGCTTTTACGCTCCCCTGAACTTTTCATCAGCCTCTATTGTTACACAGCCAAGAACAACAATCTGTTTGACACACTATGTATAATAAGATGACTGACCTGTACTTGCTAGTAGTTACTCTAGTGAAGTTAAACAGATTCACRCTCCTGGCGTCTGCCTATCCTTCTCTGGTGGCTGAGATTATACTGACAAAAAGGGTTCCATACAATCTACTTACTTGATGTGTTACATTCTATCTCCCAAAAAGTTTTGAAGCCAAAGTAAGAGCAATAAAATACTTCAGTCTGATATGAAACCATCTATATTTACATAAGCCAAGTTAAACAATAAATACCRCTATAATAACATTAGAACCATAATGTTAGAGATGATTTAACTGATTTTAGTCCACTTCAGGACAAATACATATGGCAAAGCTACTTCAGATAAACAAAAAGAGCACCCATTTTCTGAAAGTGGGGAAAAACTTTTAACCCTTCTAAGTATTCAGAATTCATTACCATTAAAAAAAAAAAAAAAATAAGGCCTATACATACTGTATAAAATCCCAAATTTCTGAGAAGAGTCTTCATTAAGATTTCAGCTAGATGAGTATCCGGATGACTGCTCTGGACGGCATACATTTGATCAGAGAGATTTCCATAGCTGATACATAATGAGGAAGTTTCTGTGGCATCAGATGGTGAGCTATAGCCAAGCAGGGAAGCTACATGGGTGTGATCCTGCAAGCTTGTCAGAATAATATCCAATTGCATTCTCTAAAGAAAAATGTTTAGACACAAGAAACACTCTTTGTTAATGAATATAAAATAATGAGCTAAGAAGAAAAAAGGATCAGGCACAGTTATGCAATAAAAATATTCTAATGAGACATGAAAATATGCTGGAAGACTTTACCAAAAAAATCAATTTTTTTCTGCAGATTTTTAGTATTAGAGAACAGATAAATGTACCGAATTATATGACGATACCTAATAAAAATCTGAGATTAAGAGAGAGAGATTAGACATTGGACCAAATGCTTTCTCCAGTTTGTTCTAGCTACCTGATGGGGGGGGCAATTATTCTAATCTATACATAGGAAAAAGGAAAAGGGTAAAAAGCAGGGCAAGCATACATTAGATGTACATCAGGGAGGTGGCAGATGCAGAGTAATAACCTTCAATTTCAGTATTGTTCCCCACTGTTGCTGGTTATGATTCCTGAAAAACCTAAACTTGCTCTACCCTAGTAATTGTTGGGGGTTTTAGTTTGTACCGGTACTATCTTCAGAAACCTTTATAAAATGAGAATCATAAGATTCTTCTTCTTAGTTTCAGTATCAGTGTAAACCAGTCTATTCCATAATTTATAAAATAAAGGATTTGACCAGGATCCTATGTGTACAGAACTGAGTAATAGTTTCTCTCATTTTTTAACCTGACACTACTGCTGAAGCTTCATGTTCCTACTGCSCTCAAGGACAGGAACAGAAGTTCCTTGAATTTCTTTCCTTCCTACTGCATTAATTCCTGTTCGTTACATTCAAGAAAGAAAAAGAAAAAAAGGAACATCCCAGTCATCTTTGCAAAGTAGGGTGAAATCAATGCAGAAAAAGCATTATACGAGTATTCTTCCCAGAAAATAGTTAATTTTCTATTACCAAGACTTGTTAAATCAGGCTAGTATTCAAAAATATCTAATCTTTAAACTTGTTTAGATACTCTAAYTCAGCAATTCCTAAACCTTCTGTAGTCAAGCTTCACTTGAGAAAACATGTAGTGCTCCTTACCTCACTAGATTCTGATTTAGCCAAGCTACAGGTTGTAAGTTGGGCTTTGCTCTGCATCTCACCAATAACGTGCTTGCACTCTGCAAATGAGGCTTATCTCACTGTTCAAAATGTTCTAGCAAAAAAAAAGAACACACCAAACCAAAAAACAAACAAAATAACCCCACAACTGCTTTCAAAGCACAGCATATTTTAACCTGACCTTACCTGCCCTTTTGATAAGCTTTCCCATCTATCAGGACCTTGGGGTAGAAGAGAATGTAGCAATTCCATTCTCTCTCGCAATGGAGGAAGTAGCATAGTTGCTCCTACTGACAGAGTCTCAATTACAACCTAAAATTAGAGTAGCAGAAAATACTTTTTCAGTGGGGRGTTGGGGAGCACATGATATATCCAAAACATCCACTTTATTTCATTTAACATCAGAATTCTATTGCACAATAGCACATTAATCTTTTATTCTATGATGCAAAGATATGTGGTACACTGAARGAGTGAAATGAGACCAACATATTGTCAAAACAGTAAAAAAATTCTTTCTAAGTTGCTATTTCCTGTAAGAGTGCCATCTTAGGAGAAGTTACTCAAAGTTAGTTACTYAATCCACAACATTAACATTTCAGGCTCATTATTACAAGCAATAATAACTAAAAAGTTACCAAAAAAAGCAGCTTTTTGACATTCTTGTGCAAAGATTCTCCTCTGCTTTCAGATCATAAAACAGTGATGGTGATTAAATGTTTTAACTTAAATGAGTAAAACTGGCAAGTCAGAATCATGTTCATCAGAGTGCCAAGTTCAGAAAGTCAGAGAAATCTCTCATTACACAGTCAAAGGAAGAAAGAAAAGAGAGCAGTAGAATTTTCACATGTAAACAAAAAAGCATTACTTACTTCCTGAATTTCATCAGGGACAGAAGAGTCCATCAGTCTAAACAACAAATTTCGAAGAGGACCAGCTTGCCGGCCAAGAATGCTAGTAGCTACACCTCCAGCCAGTGCAAGTGCAAGATGATTAGAAAGCAGCTTCAAACACAATTTAAGAAAATTGTGATGTTCCCTGTAAAAAGAAATCCAACCCTGTTAATCTCTCCAATTATTAGCCTTACTCCCTTCCACRTATTTGTGCATGAAGCTTTTAACTCTCATTTGATTTTGCATACCAGAACGATAAGTAAATTAYAAATGGGAATTTAAAGAAACTTCTCTGAAAACCTACTGCCAATCTGCTTAAAAGAACAGAAACCAAAACCAGAATAGAGAAAAGTGTCTTTTGTGGTTCCAAGAGGCATTCAGTTTAGAAAAGTAGTCCCATGAATTAGGTGGCAAAATCATCCCAAAATACACAGACAGACAAATATATTCCTCACATGAAGGAAAAAATAAACGTTTTAAATAATAAGTGTAATCTTCTCTCAGAAGATTTAGGAATACAATGATCGGATTAAAAATTAAAAGTCCAGATATTAATTTCCAGTCTACTTAAAAAACAAAACTTTTGAAAAACTTTGTAGCAAGGAAAAAAGATCCATAAGGATCTTTGATATTTATAGTGGTTTTTGTGAATGTCAGTGAAGAAACATTCATGCTTTCGTATTTTATAGCAATACATTTAAAACGTTACCTTTGGCAAAAAAATTCAAATCTGGAAGCTGTAATAACAATTACTGATGATTTGTCAAGAGGCTGTTTAGTCAACATGCCACTATCAGGATAGACTTAGTTTTGTTGCATTTCATTTTCTGGAGCACCTTCCAGAAAAGAGAAACTTRTGGAAATGCATAAAGGCTCCCCAAATCCAAAGCAAGGAAAATGCTTCTTGCATATATATTTTAAACCTAAGTGACRTTTCATGTCTATGAATCTCACGTTTGTGAGAAGCAGCTTGCATGTTCAAAATTAATGGAATATCTTATCTTAAAAAAAAAATTAAAATTAAATAAAACCCTCCACATGGAACTGATCATGAAATATCCCAAATTGTCCACTACTAACCTCTGCCTGTATCAGAGGCAAACTGCTGTAACTGTAATACTATGCCTCATTACCAAGTTTCATAGACAAATCAGTTCCTGAAAAAAATTGAACTGTCTTTCTCCATTTTGTTCATTCAAATGGAAAAGTTATGCTACTTGACATAACCTGAACAAGAGAGTCATACACGACCTTTAAAAAAGCCTTTCATGCATTCTGAACGATTTCGATTTCTCCAGAGGTGATCAGAGACCTTGAGCTGCGAGAAGGAAATAACCCACCCTCACAGGCTAAAAACGCTTGTAGAAAAATATCCTAATTCCTTAGACAGAAACAGAGTTTTATCAAAGCATTGATCCAAACTCAAAATGCAATGGCAACTATACATTTCCTGGCCTGAGCATCATCCATGTGTTAGTCAATAACTGACTGTATGGATCRATGGATTATCACTTTTTTGCCTAAGCGTATCAGCAGATTAGAGTCAGTAAGTATCCACTCAAACTGGTCACAAGAGGAAGAATTTGCAAAGCAGAAATAATGTACAGAAATAGTAAATGCTATATAGAAAAATGTGTTTTAAAAGGATAACTCTGAAAGAAACTATTTAATTCAGTGCATTAATTAAAATAAATTCCAGACAAAAGATCCTGCTACATTTGAGGCAATGAAAAGCTCCTGTGTTATACAAACAAACAGCACCTGAAAGAGCAAATAGACCAGACTTATGCTTGTTAAAGAAACGACTAACCAGGACTAAGCCGTGCACCACTGCTATAAAGAAAAAAATTTATAAAAATCTATAACATGCATATGCTGTATATACCTTGATGAAGGAAAAGGAAGAGGGGGAACTTCACTGTTAATTTTGTCACAGTAGTGCTCAAGAAAACAACGAAGATGTGAAAAGGTACTTTCTTCAAGGTCTACGCAATAGGGTCTGTGCCATGCCACAACTTGCCTGGAATCAAACATCAACATAAGTTAACTACTGAAAATATTCCAACTGCTTTAATAAATTAACAGGTTAAGTAGGTTGAGTACACACTTGACCRAACCAATTTTTTTCTTACAACAAACTAATATGATTGGGGCAGACTAACTTCCTAAACCTTGAAGGTATTTTCTGCTCTCTTTTCCGTAAAGGTCTTTACAAAACAAACACTCTTCATTTATGAACAAAAACACCTACAATGCCATAAATATAAAGCCGTATGTATCTAATCTGATTCGTGCAAAAGCTGACCAGTACTCACAAAGCTGTTTTTAGTASAAATGCTGGATTATAAAGAGACTTTGATACAATGCAGGTAGAATGCAAAAGGGGTAGTACCTCTCAATACGATTTGAGTCTCATTATTTTCTTAATTGATTTTTCTAAGATATCTCCCTTTAAAACAGGGCATTTGAAATTCTTCCTGAATTATCCTCCAAATATTAAGTTTTTCTATTCCTTTGTGTTAGTCCATATATAAATCTGAAGTTTACCGGTTCACTTCGATCGTTCACTCGTGTCTTTGGTGTAACAAATTATTATTTCAGTTATTGTATGTTAATAACCAAACTATTGATTTAGGTACCTGTTTTTAGTTTAGGTTAACATGTGTCCATCCAGAAATTTGTTAAGATGTTTAAATCCACATCAGTAATTTGTCTAAACTTCCCCACTTCCCAAAGTCTGGCGCTTAGTTTACTCCTGTTACACTAAAGGAAACTGCCTAAGCCATAAAAAAATCCTGTCAGAAGCACAAAATAAAAAATACTGAGTTGTTTCTCCTCCCACTGCCTAACTTGTCGATTTTTTGTAAACAGAGGTAATTTTTGTCTAACAGCAGGTAAGAAACCTTCATATACAAAGAGCTAATATCCAAATCCTTGGTGCTGCTATATTTTCACTTGTGATCTTTAACAGTTTAAAAAGAAGAAAGAAGAGGAGGAAAGAGAGGAAGAGAAAGAGAAGGAGGGAGAGGAAGAAAGAAGAAAAGACTCTCCGGTCCAGAATATTACAAGCAGGATACTTGAAACACATGACGTGGTTAACACCTTCAGGAAAGAGTTACATGTATCCCAAAGTGGACTTGTACAAGAAAAAATTTATACCTRTCCCCCAATGTCATTGTTACCTGTCCCTTGGAAGAGCTGTCCAGGCAAGGCTATGGGACGTTCCTGCTGAAATTTGTTGAATTGCAACTCCATCTAAACCACTTACTTTCTTCGGTTTAGTAATGGGACCAGTAGAGTTTCCCTGACCACACTGTCCCATGGAATTGTTACCCCAAGCATAAACTTCATTATCTATAAACATAAATAAAGTAGAAAACAAAACCTGAGATACAACTGCTTTTGATCAAGAGCAGAATTATGTATTTTTACTCCTTATTCTTTTTACCATGAGAAAGTGCCAAACAGTGACTGTCACCAATCGAAATATCAACTATTCTTGTAGCAGCCAGTTCTTCAATAAGCTTGGGTCTGAGAGCAGTTGCCTCTGAAGAGCCACAGCCAAGGCACGCACCGCAGCCCCATGCATAAACCTAGAGCAAACAAACCACAAAATATCAGCATGCCAAATTTGTATTTTTGGTGACCACGAACAAACAAAATACCAGATAACCACTTGCACAATAACTGCAATTACGCTTTCAACAAAACATGCACAGTACTTTCATGACTCTAACGTACATTTCATACAATCTGTATTTCCTCCCCCCWACCACTCAGATCACTGGCCACAGAGCACGTCAATGGGGAGGCTGTTTCAAGAAAAGAAACTGCTACAGTAAACTTCAACACTCCTAATCCATACTTTAAAAACCCATTGCCTTTGAATCACAGAGGGGCGAGGGTGGGGGATCAGTTAGGTTACATGTATAGAAATGCGTATTGTATTACATGTACATCATGCCAGTAAGGGCCCTCATTTACCACCTAAACACTTATCTCCAAGCTCTCCTGAGATTTTTCAGATTAGAARTAAAACTTTCAGTTAACACCTATATTCTAAAATACACGTACATTTTAAAAAACTATGAAATCACTTAACCACATGAATTGGTTAATGCATTAARAATTACAAGCATTTCACTGCTTTTTGCTTCCAGAACCCACTTTGCTTCCTGAATCCAATTTGGTTTTGCACTGGTTACGTTTATTAACCTAAAAATAATTCATTTGCTGTGGCTAAGCAAGACTCTTGAAAAGTGTACTTTTACATGACTCTTCAGCACATTCTGAATTACTCTAGCGCATTAGGATCTCAGTACTTTAYTCAATCTCTAATCAAGAACTTCACTGATATTTAAGTACTAGTTGAATATTTTCTCAACAGTCAAAATAATAAATGCTGAAATAATGAACCCACATCATCTTCACCAACTTTCATCAATTAACTGAAAACTTGTTTTTGCCTACCTGCCCCGTTGATGTCAAGGCAAGTGAAGACTGGCTCCCAGCACAAACTTTTCGAATAAACATTCCTTGCAAGGCTTCTATAACTTTAGGTTTATATACTCTATTTGTATCACCATGACCAAGTTTGCCTACAAAAGGAGGAAACACAAGCAGATGCTATTTTCAATACACAGACTACAACAATTAATAGTACCCAAAAAGAATTCTTTTTGGATTTCCAAAGATGTCAGAGTATATTTTTAAAATTAAAACATATTACACTTTTTATAAAACGTATTCTCTTTCAATTGCAGTAAYTACAGACTTCAGGAAATATATATTTATTATAGTGTACTTAAAAATTGAAATATAAAYTCCATGTATCTACACTATTCATTGCCTGCTGTTTAATTACTAAAGTTTTCCAAAGCACTAAACCTTTTCATATTTGAGAAAAGATGATTAAAAAATTTCTCTCTCCTACTTCATAGTGACTTGAAAAAACCCCAATTTTTCTGCATTTTTTCTTAACAGCTGTGTGCATTTCTGTAAACATTAATATTTTTATTCCCTTATTCCTCCTTYAAGTTTCTCTTGAAAACAGCTATTCATGTCCACAACTTCACCATTTTCAATCAATRAGCTCAAAAACAAGGACTGTCACTAGACCCTATCAGTGTGTTGACCGAAAAACACTCCTCAAAAGGAAAGAGAAAAAACATAATAAAATGTGAAATATATTACAAAGACTGACAATTTCTACAAAGGTTATGCTTTGATTTATGTTGTTTTAGCCTTCCTACAACAATATTTTAGTACCACATTATTAATATCCAAAAGCCAAATTTACTGAAACAGAAGAGCAAACTCCAATACTTTGTGAAGGTTAAGATACCTGTCCTGTTAAAAACCTATTTTTCAGCTGAAACTACAGAAAGAGGGAGACAGAGGAGCGGGAGCAATTCTATATGYGCGTGTCAGAGCTAGCTTTCAAATGAAATTCAAACTCCTACCCAGTTCTATTAACCACCAATTTGATTATGAGATTTCTGTAGTCTGCATTTTCCTCTCTTCTCACATTAGGCTAGGAAGCAATAATACAGCAGTTTTATATGAGTTTTAATTTTTATCTAGCAGCATAACCAAATTTAGCTAAATACAGTAATAGTAGAAAATGAATTATTCTGTCTTTGACAAAGCATCTACTAGCAATGAAGCTTAGAAGCCCTTCATTTTTGAGATGGGAGATGTTTCTTCAAGAGGCAGTTTAAATGCAACAGTTTCTAGTACATGAATACAGTTACTGCCATATCAAGTGAGTGAGTTTATTTGAAAGTCATCAGCAAAGCATTTTTGCCAGAATTGTTTATGCATTYGTTGAGCTTTCTGCTCTGTGAAACCTCTCTTCCTTCTGACTTTTGAAGTCTATAACCTTGCAGTTTAACTTCAAATATTGTATTTAGATTTTACTAAAACCCTTTTCTTGAACACCTACCAAATGACAAAAAAAAACCAAACTGCAAGGAGTACTGAGGCTACAAGGCAGATGRAGTAAGATGAAAATTACTACCAAAATGTTAGTTTTACCTACCATTATCTCCTCCTCCAAATGACCATACTGTTCTCCCATCTTTGGACAGAGCTATTGTGTGTGAACTGCCACAGGAAACCTCTCCTACATTGCTAATATCTTTTACTAAAGTTGGAATGTTGCGGCTGTTGCTGTCACCATGACCTAAGGAAAAAAAAGAAAAATATATTTTCTTTTTGTCAAGRTTTAAGTTCTATTTATGGTTTGTAATTTCAGTAAGATTTTGCAAAACCCATATACATTGTAACTATCACAAATGATAATTTCTGCCTATTTTTTGAAAGGTTTGTAGTAAGGTTTGGAAGAGATCTGTAGTAAGGTTAACAAATATTTCATTTTTATAAGACATACTCCGGAACACTTGTTCATACCTTACTGCCACTAAATCGTAGGACTATTTTCTACCTAGTTTAAAAGAAAAAAAAAAAAAGAGTTACTAGTACAACTGCCCTTAATACTAGTTTATTAGGTAGCTATACTACCTAATACTGGGCAGCAGGTAACCTGAACAGCATGAGGAAGCTAAAATAAGGGAACACTCTTACTACTGTCAATACAAGCATATATACTGCACAGACAAGTAAGACCAGCAAACTAGTTGAATTTTAGATAGTCACAATTCTAACTGGTCCTTTCTGCAGAAGYCCAATACATTACAGTATCACCTACTTCATAATAAGCATGAGTTACACTAATAAACTACAGAAATTCTGCAGATACAGAAGAAAAATGGGGAACAGAGGGAAAAGAATACTACATGGTATCGTAACTGATAAAATGTGAACAAGTTACTATGACCTAATTAAATCCTACTTTTTAGCTGCGCACTGGAACTCACCATTGCACACTCCAAGCTCCCCAAAACACATGAAAACCCCACATTAACCTAAAAATCAATRAGAACCTTTCCACAATTTCCCCCAKAATTGTAGGTTAAACCTCTAACCCAGTGTTCTTTTCTTATCAGCAGGGATAGGCTCAGCACTTATACGGATTACCTTGAAAAACTGTGACAGTTTAAGTTGTAAAACACTGTCCTCATCTTCTGCCCCTGTCAGTTACTTGCTTTCACCCCTCTACTTAGTGATCATGACATTCAAAGCAAAGACAGCAGAAAGGAACTAAAGCCCAGCTCGAAGCAATTTTGTATGCAAAATSTGTTGATTCAACTGAACCTGCTTGAGAAGGGTGGTTTTATACTGGGCATACCAGCTGTACAGCAAAGATGAGGAAATAGACAAGTGAACTTTTAGCAAATAGAAATACTGTAGGTTTTGTTTTAGTTAAATTTAACTTTTTAAGATGTATTACGATAAAATGCCATTAAGCCATTCTGGCAAACTTAATGTCAAGTATCCTTATTAGTACCACATTAGAATCAGACCCTTGATATTATTAGCCAGTTATTCATGACTGTTCAAAGAACCATCCTACATCACTAGATCATGTTTATCTAGAACTCCAGTTTATTTAAAATGTCTACTGTTTACATATAAGTGGCAGTGGCAATCATATGTATGTCTTACGAGTGAATATAGGCAACTTTTCCTGAAAAGAAAAAATAAAAAAGATAGAACCTTTGTAAAATTAACTGCATGAAAATCTTTTAAGAGTCTCTGCACTAGTTCTAATACAGTAACCYATATACACACACCTGTGTACACGTGTGCACGTGTATGTGTATTTAGAGGGGACAATATGAAAACAAGGCATATACATGTATAGTATCATTACCAGACACAGGAATTCTTCCAAAAGCATCTCATGAAATTTTAAAATTACCTAATCTTCCGAAGTCTCCTTCTCCCCATGTATATAGCTCTCCATCTTCTGTAACAGCAGCACTATGTCTGTATCCAGCTGATACACATACAACAACCTACATTACATAAAAAAATAAAAATCAATTTTTTATACAGATTGAATAGGAAGTTTGAAAGCTTATGAAAGTCAAGTTTCAGAAGCAGTCTACGTAAATTGACTTGTTCACTCGTGTGGAGCAAGTACACATGTTAAATTAATCTTTGCAATCTTTTCTATTTAGTATTTGATAAGTGGAAATCAGTACACAAAGAGAGAAGTTTATATATAAAACTGGTCATGATTTATCAAGTAAATTTAACATTATGATATCCTAGTCTTACAGCAGCAAAAAGAAGCATCAGTGGAAGTTTAGAACACTGGCCAAAACATAGACAGATAGGGAAGAGAAGACCTTGTAGGACAATACAAAGCCACTTTTCAAATGAAGCCTCTAAAAAGTTGTACACGAAAAGTCCTAACGTTACAGCTCACAAAAGCAACCATGTCCTGGAATGTCACCGCAGTTCAGCAAAAGCACATGAGCAAGTTTTACTCTTAAGACAACGAGAAGGTTTACTGACAATGCCATTGTCCAAATCACATGTCTAAAAGCAACCGTGAGTTTTAGTGCTTTGCTGAAAGCAGACCCAGCTTCAAAGAAAAGTGTAGATAAAACACAGAACTTTTTATTAAGATTTTACATATTTCAAATTTTATACAATATCACAACTGAACAGAACAAAAATAGGTGTTCTACTGTACAAAACATACCTTTCCTTGCAGAGGACCCTGAATAAGTTTGGGATATTTCTGAGTTGAACTATTTCCATGTCCCAGTTTTCCATAGTCACCGTCACCCCAGCTGAAGACTTCCCCTTCTGTTGTAAATGCTAAAGTGTGACCATCAGATCCTTTTGAAGATGACACTTTTTTAATAGACCTATGAGGCTCAAAAGTCAATTTTTTCAATGTGGACTGATTATTGGAGTCACCCAGTCCTAGTCTCCCATAGCTGCCTTTACCACAGGCTCTAACAGAACCATCCGTAGAAATAACAAAAGTACAATATTGTCCAGCTTCAATCTATAAACAAAAAGGTTAAAATAGTAAAAAAGGTTAGATAAATGTAAAATTCACATATAGCTCTAGAAGTCTGTATTTTTAAACAGAATGTCACGTTTCTTTACATAACCTTTTCATATAACATAATGCAAAAATTAAGGAGAATTTGGACTTCAGCAGTAAAATTCAAATTCTTGAAAACTATTTTATGAATAAATCTATTTTCTTGAGGGAAAGGATGTAAACAGTGATTAATCTATTTTATTTATTTGCATCTCTTCTACAGACTACAGAACTCAGGCTGCCTTCAGATCTCCAAGACTCATGGATTGAAATGGACAGTCTTTGAAGGTATCTTAATTTCTGAAGGTTAAAAAGATAAAGTAACAGCTTGATAAAGCACTGCAGGTTTTGCTTAATTTTAACCAGTACCAAGTGGCAACATTACAGAAATATGCCAAATGCTAAAAATCCCCTACCATTTGAGACTATGCATTTTAATTATATGAACACCAAAGAAATAAGACCAAAAGTTTTTAAGCAAGTTAAGAACTTGTCTCTATTGGAAAGTCAGCTCACAGCTGAAGAATGACCTAATAGCAAACCAACTAACCCTGCAGTAATCTCCTGCAGGAATCTTAACACACCGTAAGTGCAAAGCAGGTTGAAATCTGAAGCGTAAAGGCACTGCGTGTCCACATCATAGAACAGCACAAAGCAGGCGGTGGACTGCACAGTGACAGCCCTGTTTACTGTGAATTAACTTCTTCATATAGACAAATCCTACAAAGATTGTCAATGAAGGTTGAATAAAAAATTCTTCATCCCAGTGGGAAATCACATAAGTACGTTGTATGGGTGTATACAGTATTATTTAAAGAGTAACTCATTCATTCAGATCACTCATTCCACTCTTGTGTATTAGTGTTTTGTTTAAACAGTTTTCTGAATGCATAAACTTGCTTTATGATGCCTGGTCTGCAGTCCACTGGCATATAAAATATATTAGTGACGTCAACAGAAACAATTTTCGAAAATGTATCTAAATCGTCTAGTCACTAAAAAAATGCTTTTACTTAAGTCAACACTGCAAAGCCAATATAGTAACAGAAAAGCAAACTATTCAATTCTGTGTCACGCATCAATAGAAGTGCTCAGTTGCAACTGCWGAATCTGTGACTGAGAGCAGAAAGAGCATACTCTATATTGATTTTCAGAAAGCTAATTAAGGTTGCTGTGCCAGCAGTTAGCCCGGTTTGGACTTTTAAACTAGGCAACCTTGGTGTGAAAACCACCAATGGAAAATAAGATTGAGTAGTTAAGATACCTTTTAAACAACAGTTAAAAAAAAAAAAAAATAACTACAGGCAAGCAAATTCATCTCTGCAAATGCATTTCATAGCAAGTTAGATAATTCAATCGTTGTTACATGGGTATTGATCTCTGTGTGTCATTAAAAAAGAAACAGTGTTTTTTTCAGGCATCAATAGAAGTAGTGAGATACTTTCAGTAAAGTAACTTGCGTGACTAGTTCTGAGCATCATACCTTCATTACAACTTAACACTCAGAAATAAAGTACTATTTTCCAATTTCATACTGTTAACTATGAAGCTGTTAAATGCTACATAATGTACCATTTATGAATGTCACTCACCGTCTGTGCATCAGAAAAACTTGGAGCAAGCTTGGGTTGAAGTATTTTCTCTTGAGTTCCTTCTACCAGTTGATGACTGCTGTTGCTACCCCAAACATACACTTCACAGGTCTCAGAAACAATGGGAGCATCACCCGTTTGAATGCTGTCAGGGCTGGCACATGTTCTTGAGTAGTCTGATGCCATTCGACAAACCTATTAAAATGAGAGATTTATTACACAGTAGCATTTTCATGTATTTCCATATAGTCACAATGTTTAATGCAACTTTAATTTCCCTTCAGTATGATTCTCTGCCTAAAACACAAACCACCCATCATCATTAGCTTTGCCCAAATTACTTTGTTTCTCTACATCTTAAGTTTTTCACCTTTTTTTGCCTTCCTCTTCTACTCCAGAGCAACTTAGCAGAGACTGGACCACACCCACATGCACATACCAATCAAACGTGTGAGGGGGAAGTAAACTACAATTACCTTAAAGTCAAGGTTCGTTTCAAGACATACCTCTTCAAATAAACACAGAGCTGCCTCGTAAAGAGAACATAAGCCATCAGATGTTCTAGTTGGCTCTCTCCATTGACTTCGATCAGCGGATGATCCCTAGAATTTTTAAATGTTGTTATTATGAGAAAAATGCTTTCATACAGCAACAGTGCACCTGTACAAAATAYGTTAGGGATTTGTTCTTATAGTTAAGCAAAACTAAAAGCTCTTTCTATAAGCATCAGTAAACTACCTTTCTCCCCTGAACTGTGATATCTGCATACACCTGAGGATAACAAAAATGTGACAAGTGCTAGTTAAACATTCTTATTTATTCATTTTTCTGAAAGTATCTGGGTTTAGAGTTAATTTCTCCTAATGCTGTTTTGTTCTGAAATGCATGTCACTTGTGTTTAGTTTGAAGTAATTTTTATTTAATTTAAAAATGACTAATCATCATTATTTTTGTGTTTACATATCTTTCATATTTTGGTCTCTAATTTTATATCTAGTCCAAAACCAACAACAAAAAGTTGCCCATCAGGACATTCAATCCAATTCAGATCCTGCCACTACCATGCTCTTCTCATGGTCTCCATTCTTTAATTTTTTTTTAGTTTTTAGAATTTGTGTTTATTAGCAAGCATTACAAGCCTAAGAGGAGAGAACAGAATGACCACTTCAGGGAAAAAATCCTTCCCCGTTTCAGTCTGAGCATATGAGGCAGAAGCTTGCCATAGCTTCTGACTGCATATTGTACAATAATTTCATAGCTTTAAAAAGAGTATTCATCTAGGACCAGAAGGAAGCACTCAACATAAAAAGCAGTGTGCCATACTTCCAAACAATTTAGCTCATTTTCTTATTGCATTAATTTCTGAGCAGTAGCAAAAACGCTAAACATCTCAAATCTCACTGATTCTCCAAAGGTGTATAAGCAGAGGTCCAGGTTAATTGGAGCGCAGGAATGTCCAATATAAATAACTTTTAACAGGAACAAGGCATATTGCAAAACTTTGAATTCTAAGCAAATTCAGCAAAGCAAGCCTTAAAAACTGTTCCATACTTCCTAACTTTGAAATGTAAAGTGCAAGCGGATCAAGTATGTCCTTGATTCCTTTCCTGAAGTTAGATCATAATGCCAAAAGTGACAACACGGGGACTGCTTTGCTGTTTCATCTCCTTTAACTACGAGGAAATGGGTGGGCAGGGAGACAGAGAAAGAGACGGTGGGTAACAAAGGAAATACTGAAAAAAATATTTCATTTAAAAAAACCCTTTTTCAATATATTAAGCAAACTATTCAGCAAACTGGCATTCAGTGTTGAGAAACTATTTAAAGTTAAGAATGCAACTACATTTGCTATGTAGAAAAATCAAAGCTGGTGTACCTACCAAAGATCGTCGCATCTGTGTTAATATACTCATAAAGCAATCAAAGCTGATCATCCCTTCTGGACTTTGCAGCAACTTTGTTTTCTCCATGGTGTTTACCACAGCTGAAGCACCTAAAGCCATTTCTATCCATTCAAGAAGATATCGCAAGGAACCTCGTTGGGCAGCCAAACCAAGAAGCAATTCAGAAGCTAATCTACGACCTAAAGTGTCTGCCCCAGAGTTTGGAATTGTTACTCCTTTAAGAAATGTTGTTACTTGTGACAAACAGTCCAACCCCATTGGTGGAATCTTGCTTTCATTTGCTAAAGATAAAGGTGGTAATGAGCTCACGACTTCTATTGCAGTATGGATAACATCATTGCAAAGACTGAGGCCAGGTCCTGATGCGGGCACCATCCAACTTTGTCTTAGCAGTGCAAATAACAAGCTTAATCCAGTCCGAACCCCCATTTCTATGAGTGCATCTGTACTTGACCTAGGACGTTCACTGACAGAATGCACATCTGTTGATCCAGAAYTGCTTTCTGGTGAATGCTGCTGTTGTTTCACCTTACCCTTATCATGATATTTATTAGAAAGTGCATAGAAGACACGCTGCAACACAAGGAGACGCTTTCGAAGTGCTCCAGCAAATGGAGAGTCTGAGCATACCATCTTCGCCAGTGCCAGCTGGCTGCTAAGAAGGGCATCCAAGTAGTGGTCCTGTTCATCACTAGATAGAGATTCCCGCTCAAAATCTGGTAACTGAGGTCCTTTGAGGCACAGAACCTGCTGGGGCAATGGCACTACTTCTTTATTGCTGACTAACTTGGCATACAAGATAGAAACTCCCTCCCTTGTTGCAATAGATTCACTGTCTTCTGTGATCCAGGAGCTGTTTAGATGTTCAAGCCATTTCAGCTTCACAGGTGGGACCATAGCTGCCATGTTGGTTTACTCCTTTGCCATTAGTCCTGAAGATGAAAAAAAACCTGTAAATAGGTGTGCAATATCATCTACAGAACGTATTACTCACAGTAGGACAAATCCTAGTAATCCTTTAAGAAAGCAAGTAGCAAAAGATTAATTGCCAAGAATTACCAAAGTTACAGCATTTTACCCATATAAGTGCTGCAACCTGGACTTCAGATCAAATACTAACAGAATAGTTTAGGAGTAGTATAAAAAAAGACATTTTGCAGATTAATTTTTATCTTCATTTTAGGCAAATAAGTACTTGCATATGTGCGACTTCCTTAACATGACGTAAGAATTTTAGTACGTCTGCATTTTCTAAATCCATATCCACAAAATTCACACAAMGCAGATTTAATTCTGCTATGTTTCAATGAAAATACACTTTTAATATTCTCTAGAAAAACAAATATTCTCTTTACAGACAGCAAAACTGAGGACAAAGACTTAAAAATGTACAAGATCATACACAGCTGCATACAAGTGAATGGAGTACCAGTGTAAACCTTCATTTTACAACAAACTCCTAATTCAGGCCATAACTAAGGGCTCAACCTGTCAAACGCATTTTTAAGTCCTGCTGTCACAAGCCACTCTTTCCCCTTTCTAAGATAAGCTAGAGATCCCCTTAAAATCCATGTCAGAACGTTAAATGGAAACCGGGACAGATGGCTTGACTGCTAGACCTACACATTATGTAGGTCCTACTCATTCAGTGAATAGGCTCTTCAGAGCCAAATACGCATTACAACTATTYGAAGTAAATTTACAGTATCAAAAAATATGTATTACATTACATTAATGTATTGTATAATGTATGACACTGAAAGTATTCAAAGCTTTTAGGACAGATTTTTAAGGAAGGGATCACTAACAATGTGGAGGTAAAGAGAAAACTTATAATGTAACAACACTGGTTTACCAGGAAAGTTCAAACTGGTTGCCAAACCAACTTGACAACTTACAACATTCTTTCAAATCAAAGACATAAATTAATTTGAGAGATCTTTTATTGCTGACAATTTTAGGAAAAAACCCAACACACTATGAATCATGACACTTTTACATGGATTCAAACTCAATGAAACATTATGATGAAATTGCTACAAAATTCCTGGGAATGCTACGGTTAAAATGGGATTCCTCACCACATACTACAAAGCTTTTTTTGGCTAGCACTAGCCCCTGGAAAACATCTCTTTTCTGACTTTTGCACTGCCTGAACTCAAGTCAACTTGTTTAGCTGAACGGAGAGATCCCTTTTTCCCTTGTTATTCCCTTGAGAGACACAGTAGGGTCTGAGCTCTACACAGGTGGTCTAAACCTCAGTTACAAACTCCATGTGTGAAACTTGAATTCTTTGATATTAWACCACTTATAATTCGGCTTAAGTGAAAAGTAGTTTCAAGGTTTACAATTAGTTGGACAGGACTGCATTTTTTGTTCACTGTTTTAAAATTCAAAATCTAAAATAAATCAACAGATGGAAAAGTTACACTTAAATTACAGAATATCAGATCTTTTTGAAATTTAATCTGAGTGCATCAACTTTCAAACTGAACATGGCAACAAGTCCTTTTTGATCACTTTCAGAAGGGAGAATATAGAGTTGGAAAAGCAGATTATTTTCTCTACAATGCCCTTCTTTCAGGACAACACACCACAAGCGTACGGCATGGACAGTATGGCAAATGTGCATATGGCCTTGTAGTTCTCCAATGCTCAGTCACACAAACCTCTTAACCATACTACTCAAAATGAAAGAATGAGCCATTTAAAAAAAAAAATCATCAGAAGGGCTTCTTGTATATTTAAAAGCATACAGTATTATTTAGGCAAATGATGCTGTAATAAACTACTTCCAAAAATTAAGGTGGTATAAGTTTACAGAAGAACTGTATGTTAGGAAGACAAAATTTGGAGGTAAAACAGGGAAAAAAAATCAAATTAGATTTTAGTTAAGTTTTGAGAGATCTTCTCTATCTTGAAACCAACAATGTAATATTTTGATTAATAAGTTGGTAAAACAATGACAACACAAAGTGCAGAGGCAGCTCTATCACGGTAGATAATTATGTCACATGGGAAGAACCATGTGTAGGTGAGAAGTAGTAAGATTAATAGCTTGAAATTTAACAGTAAAACATGCAAGCTTATACAATTATGGAATAAAAAGTTCTCCCATAAGTAGAGAATCTATTATTTGGAGATTCAAAAGTAGAAGAATCTAGTGAATCACAGAAGGATCATGAGTCATCATGAAAGAAATTACAATCCAGAGTAGCATTAACAAGCATTTCCAGAACGGTTAGGGAAGGTTTGGTAAGGGAAGCATTTTTACACAATTTTATAAAATGCTAATCAATTGGATTAACCAGCTGGATTTCTCTCACCTATATCCTGAACTCATTGAAGATTGACACTGGATCATGCAGAGAAAAAGATTATTCCTCTGATTTACCCTAACAGAGAATCTAGCCTGAAGGTAAGATTAGGAGTGTGGCTTTTCAGAACAGCAAATCAAAATAAATGAATACATAATAAAAATGAAATAAAATTAAATCTGATCTATAAATACAGCAGAGAAAAAAAAGGGGGAGGAGTGGCTAAGTAAGCAAAAGGAGAATATGAGCATAAGAACAAATGGGTATGAAACAATCACAAATGATTTTAAACTGAAAACCTCAGAAGTTTGTTCCCAGTTAAATTCTGTAATGAGTTTCTAATGGAAATAGCAAACCCTTCTGAAATGGAGTACAATAAATTCTGATATACAACACAGAGAACTTTTCTAGTCTCATGTTGTCATTCTACTAGGAAAACCTTTATTTCAGGCTAACAAAAAGATCTTCCCTGAAGAGATTTCTATCACAAAAATAAATCCTAAGTAATCTGCAGCAAGAACACAAAGAGAAATCTGTTCCAATTTTGCAATAGTTAGAGTCATAAAGTAAATTAATCGTTTTTTAAATTTATTTAGAAAGTGCCTAGCACTGTCTTAGTGACTGCTCTCTCRCAGACATATGAGGATGTATGGGGGAAGACTGTTGCATATAAATGCAGCAATGCATGACATTTCTTCTTTGTCATGATACACATCTCACCATAATTCACTTCTTGCAAGTACTATAGAATTGTATTTTAATATTAGTAACCACAGTTTTAGTTTACCTGGTTATTATTTTAAAAGTATACATGAACAGCATTTATTTAACAGACAAGGTAATTCAAGATTTAGATCTGAAGAACTAAAAATTTGCAGAATTGATAAGCATATCTCAGCATTATGATGATTTATGTCTGCATTGAATTATACAATGGGTGACCCTGCCCTCACGTTCTGATGTTCTATAAGGATAAAGGAGGTTAACCTAATGGGACAGCTGTTCTGACAAAAGTGTAAACTGCTGAACAGTCCACATCTCTCCTATAACAAGAAATTCCATAGACCAAAAAAACAAGGAAACACAACTGACAGTACTCTCCCAAGAATAAAGCAATGACTAGAACTCCTACATTATACATATTGTTTAGAGCTCAGAAATGGAAGATGTTAGTATTCTTCAAAAAATTATTCTAATCAAAACCATTAATGTATGCCACTAGTACTCAAAGGCAAGCTGCTGCAGAGACCAGTGTTTGCATGGTCTACAGGTGTTGGCCTATGTGAGACTAACCTGAGATACAAGCAAAGCTTGTATTACAATAGCTTCTTAGAAGCACTTATTAGCTCAAGCACAGCACCATGTTGATACAGTCATGCTGTTTTTTCAGAATCCAAGCTAGTTCACATATCTTGCTGCAGCATGTGTCATAGAACTTTTCAGTCCATTTCTTGTTTTTTCCTTTCATCTTACAATTTCAGGCTGTTCTGTCAACACTTAAGACTAAAAAAAAAAAGGAATGCAATATGGTTTGGGAATAACTATCTTTTGGGATATCCAGCTACTTAAAAATGAAGTGAGGGCTTCATTGCCAGATCCTATTCATAGTTCTGGATCAGAACCCTGGCACGAGTAGGAGAAATCTACGGAAGATTTAAGTGCAATGTGCATTGAGCGTTTAATATTTATACACGTCTCATAGATTTCAAAGACCGTCTACTTTAATGTCTTCCTACTTTTATTGTTCACTTGCAATCTCGCAGCATTTTAGTATTTCASTGCTTTGCAACTGAATTTAGGATACTTTTTTACTGACTTCAATTTCTGTATTCCAATAAAATAATTTTTTAATGCTTGTTTTGCTTGCTTAATATTTTTGCCCTCATAAACACAGCCTTTTCAGTGTTTAACAGCAAAAACATAAACCACAGGAACTACATGCATGCAAAATAAGAATGAAGTCACTAAAATCAACAACATTTCTTAGTTATCATTTATACAACGTCCAAGTACTGCAAAAGTAAAAGCATTGATAACATGACAAAAAAATCCTAATTCCAAAACCAAACAGAGTATGAAAAACTTCTCACATACAAGAATGCAGACTGATCACAACTAGCTGAGTCCAGGGTTCTTCTAAATCTAAGTCTGAGAAAATTTTTAAAAATGAATAAATAAAAAGAACACTCTGCTCCCAAAGAGACACTCGAGTTATTAATTTTAATGCTGGTAGCATTTAGAACTCCAGTTTCTTCAAGAGGATTCTTGATGTCAACTGTAAGTTTTGACAAGCTAACTTATAGCTTAATACGCAAGGAGGTTTTTTCAAAGCAAAAGTGTTTTCAAACTGCTCTTTTTAAAAGAAGTGTTGTTTAAAGTAGCCCACAAATGCTTTACCTCCTATGTACAAAACAGATTTGTTTGACTCCTGTTTTGTAATCATTAACCATGGGTTAACATAGGTTCTGAATGATCAATTTCTGTTCTTTGACCCTTCAAGTTTTAATGTATTACAATTTCACCAAAAAGTAATATAATATTCTGAAGGGGAGGTTTGTGTTCTTTGGTAGTCTGAGCCCGATTTGATCTAATTTAAAACTAAATCTTTGGGGGTGGAGGGAATCTCTCTGCCATCTAGTGAGAGGATGTGCTTATTACAGCTGTAATGTTTGTAGTGCAACGAATAACACAATGCAACTTTGCTCTTTCTCGACCTTGACATTTCAGACATTAAAAACAAAAAAAACAGAACTATACCACAGTTGTTCTGCCAATATATCCTCCAAAAAAAGCACATTCTGTACTATTAAGCACCTGCTTTTATTCTTGCCAAATCTTCTCTAAAATAGATTAGCACCTTCATCAAAAGCCTTATTTGAGCCTCAGTGAGCCTTGCTCAAGTTAACTTCAGTTGTATTACAGCAGATAAAATCCTTACACATGTCTATCACACAAAAACTGGAGCCACAAATCTTAACTACCATTCAGAGGCAGTGAGCATTCTTTGTATTTCATACTAGACACACCTTCTATGTACTCATACTACAAAACACACCAACAGCTCAGCCTCCAAGTGACACAGATAGTTATTATTACATCCAAGACCTTCTTCAGGAAGAAAAGGCAACATCTTCTCATTTGTCAGGAAGAAAGGATTTGCTGCCTACCGTTTGATCTGAATTGCAACTGTAAGGCCAGTTAATGCAAACCTCCAAACTCTGGTCTTCAGTGACAAAGTTAGCGCCTTCTCAAGAGGCAATACATGGCCATCTAGCTACATTAAGAAGTTCCCTGAATAAAGACTCATTCATCTGCTTTATGTTATACTTACACCAGCTATTCTTCATTCAGAAATTTCAGAACTTGCTCATGTACCTCAAAGGTGCAAATACTGCTCCTTTTCCTGAGAAGTGATGGATTTTTTTCTCTTCCCCTTGTATGCATCTCTAAAAATAGAGACTGAAGCTTGAATCTGAGCTCTTAGTAATGACCTACTCTCCTACTGCAGCTTTCAAAAGAAATATGTTGGTCCACCTTGAAAATAACATTCGGTTTGATGTGGCAGGTAGCAGTCTTTAACCTCACACACTGGGCAACAAGCTGATTCGATATAATCCTGAAAATGCTCTCTGAATACAAATGTATATTATCTCTGTCTCTGTGTGGAGTACAAGCTTAGTGACTACATATCACTGTAGTTAACCAGAAACTAGGTAACAATAGCTAGCACAGTTTATAGGTAGAGTTTATTTCCTCCAGCTCATTGCCTGAGGAGCACAAATAGAATCATAGAATCATAGAATCATTAAGGCTGGAAAAGACCTCTAAGATCATCGAGTCCAACCATCAACCCAGTACAAATGCCCACTAAACCAAGTCCTGAAGCACCTCATCCACACGTTTTTTGAACACCTCCAGGGATGGTGACTCCACCACTTCCCTGGGCAGCCTGTTCCAATGCCTGACTACCCTTTCAGTGAAAAAATTTTTCCTAATATCCAACCTAAACCTCCCCTGGCGCAACTTGAGGCCATTTCCTCTCGTCCTATCGCTTGTTACTTGGGAGAAGAGACCAGCACCCATCTCTCTACAGCCTCCTTTCAGRTAGTTGTAGAGAGCGATAAGGTCTCCCCTCAGCCTCCTCTTCTCTAGGCTAAACAACCCCAGCTCCCTCAGCCGCTCCTCATAAGACCTGTTCTCTAGACCCTTCACCAGCCTCGTCGCCCGTCTCTGGACACGCTCCAGCACCTCAATGTCCTTCTTGTAGTGAGGGGCCCAAAACTGAATGCAGTATTCGAGGTGCGGCCTCACCAGTGCYGAGTACAGGGGCACGATCACCTCCCTACTCCTGCTGGTCACACTATTCCTGATACACGCCAGGATGCCGTTGGCCTTCTTGGCCACCTGGGCACACTGCCGGCTCATGTTCAGCCGGCCGTCGACCAGCACCCCAAGGTCCTTTTCCGCCGGGCAGCTTTCCAGCCACTCTTCCCCAAGCCTGTAGCGTTGTCTGGGGTTGTCGTGACCGAAGTGCAGGACCCGGCACTTGGCCTTGTTGAACCTCATGCAATTGGCCTSGGCCCATCGATCCARCCTGTCCAGATCCCTCTGCAGAGCCTTCCTACCCTCAGGCAGATCAACACTCCCGCCCAGCTTAGTGTCATCTGCGAACTTACTGAGGGTGCACTCSATCCCCTCGTCCAGATCATTGATAAAGATGAACAAGACTGGCCCCAAAACTGAGCCCTGGGGCACACCGCTCGTTTATATATATATATATATATAAGGTTTATAATTGCTTCGGAGCACAGGCAAGGACATCTCATTTCTTTTTAAGTGCAGGCAAAAAGAAAATACATTTGACTTTGAAAGACCACGTGAATATATTCACTGATGTTTTACTACATCTATCCACTACAAGGTCAGCTGACAATGTGGAAGGTACCAATTCTGCAGTGTGGGCCAGCGTGTAGTCCCACCAACTTTCTAAACAAGCTGATCACATGGCCAAGCACCAGACTAAGCACAAAGGGAGAAGGCAGAAACATGTGACAAGAAGTGGAGAAAGGAAGTACTTTTCTTTCAGCAGCAGCAGCACAAACCTGAAACAGTCTAAACGTATAGCAACAGCTTTACAAAAGTATTTCAACATTGGAGCACTTAAAATGCTTTGAATTCAAAGTTCCCAGAACTTTCTGGGATTTCTATTTAAGAACAACAAAAAAACGCCAAACACCCCACACACACACAAAAAAAAAAAAAAAAGAAAAAAGAAAAAAACCCCACTACAACAACAAAAAAACCCACCACAAAAAAAAACCCAAAAGATCTTTTTCAAATGGCAACAATTGTTCCTCCTTAAAAACAGCCCTATCACATTTTGTTATGTATTTATATTTTCATATTTTGGGACTCCAATTAGAGAAAATATTCCTTTCAGCAATCTGAAAATAACTTACCCTACCGTCAAATCACTAAGCCAACATCTTACGTGTAGTAAACCTCCAAATCTTCCAAGTGAACAGCTCTCACCGGTTCTAAAAAGCTCGGATTTAACCAAGATGATGCCTTGAACATTAACTATTGAATAATTTCCAAATACGTAACAAAGTTTTTCAATTAGAATTATTAGAGAAAGTTTTGATATTTTACTTTATATAAAAATGTATCTGTCCAGCACCAGGTGGAGAAAAATCTATTCACATTAACAAAACATGAACCACAAAATCCCAGCTCTCCTTCCCTTATTCCTTGTTTTCTCCTCCTCCTCAGAAAAAAAAATATGAAGTAAATAGTGAGAATTTGCAACACAACTCATTTGTCGTATCTTTTAGAACCACAGTTCCTGTTGGGCAAATGGCCATTTTGGGGGAGTAAACGCCCACATATATTATACTGTTGCTGAYTGGTAGGTCAACTCAAACAGACTTACAACTAATAGCTGAACAAGGATTACAAGGTAGTCTTACCAAATTTAACACCCATTTCAAAAGCTTATTCTAGGGAACAGTTAGCACAAAATTAAAATATCAAACCCTAAAAAACAAGTTCTATGTATCCTGAATGTACAATTTTTTTCAAAATAGCAGTCACAGCAACTTGAGCTGCAGTAGAATAAATCTGAAGGTAACTAAAACTGCCTTCAGAGCTTGTTTGCTAACTCAGAATTCCAAGTTCTTTGTTATAAAGTTAGAAACCAATCTGGAAAACCTTCGCCTAAGAGTTGACTCTGTGAGGAAAAAAAAAATAATTCAGGAACACATTTAAGTAAGTGGAAACACTAATCAAGTGTAGCCGATGAAACTTTGTTACACCAGGAGCAAACAAGAAGCATGAAAGAAAGTAAAGCAAAGATACAAGCATGAGACTACCTTCAGCAAAACCCAGGGCAAGGTCAAAAGTCAACTGCATTCCTTACAAACACTATTTGGACAAAAGAATTTGGGTATTTCTTATCCAACTTAATGCCTGCCAAGAAAGTGTTTGTCATTAACAAGTGCTAGGAGGAAGATTCAGAAACCTACCGATACTACTGACAGTTCCAAAAAGAAAGAACCACTGCCGAACAGAAGATGAAGGAAAAGGCATTTGTCCACCACCCTCTTAGAAACTACTGTTAAAGCTCGGGGAAAAATAATGCTTAATAGCTCTGTGAGTCACAGACAGTGCTGCAGCCTCTACAACTGAACTGAAGAAAAGGCTCAGATTCATCAGCTACTCTACTGGAATATTTGCAAGCTGTAGAACAAACAAAGCTGCTAGCTACTCTTCACTTCAATCAGGACACTAACTGCTGGTTATTTCTCTTACATCATATGAAAGGGAATGAGAAGAAAAGAACTTTAAAATGAAACCTGTGAAAACAAGAGGAACATAATCAAGGTGTTTTTTTTTTCCTGAGCTAAGAGAATAGAATATTTAAATAACAGAAGAAAATATGCTTGAGAGAGCTCTCTTTTAACACATGGAACTTACCTGCAGCATAGACAAAGGTTCTTTTTCCTTTTATCAGTCCACCATCTAAAATGCACCCAAAGACAAACCTACATCTTCCAAAGCTACATCTCACTGCATAATGACTGACCATCCCCCTGTGTTTCAGATTCTGCGTTTTCAAGCACAAAAGCACGGAACAGCTACCTCTTCTGCTCTGTTCATGGTTCTCCTCATTATGTAAACAAACAAACTAACACCAAATATAGAAATTACCTTATGCTATTATCACTCAAATTCTAAGCTCAGGAAGTCTTCACATCTTGCAATAATTAGTAAGCATAAAAAGAAGATAATAGGCTGCATTTCAAATTCAAATAAATCAACTTACAAGCAATTCTAAGCATTATCCAATTATAATAATTAAATGGTTGGCATGCATCTCCACATGGCCAAGAATTCAGAGAAAATGAAAATTTACAATAAATTTAATTTCCCCTTTTTCCATATATTTCTGTTCATCTATGTATTTACATGATGATTTTAAAAAGGTTTTGGTTTAGACAGTATTTGCTGCATCTGGGAGAAACACAAAACCAAGAGCCTGCAAGTATTTGTCAGCAAGACAGAGTAAATTCTAATAATAATTAATACATTTAAGATCTTCCCTTTTGAGTTCAAACATAGAGAAAAAGAGGAAAGTTGTCATATTTCAGGGGGAGAATGCAGTCTTTAGTGGCCTAGCAAATATCTGCAAAGAATTCCAAATATTCAGTGTTATTAAAGAGTTTCGTTTTCTTAAATAGGAATTAATTCAGCCTGAAACCACCAGCTACTTCTTATCGTTCATTTTTGAGATGTAAGCTTGCCTAGAATAACTAGTAAATCACATGTATTAAAATGAGAAAGGCCTGTTGTAGATAATCATTAAATATAAGAGAATATTGAACAAATGAGCTTTCAATTAGGGTTAAGTTTATATCACTAATGAAATAGGCCAAACAGTAAATGCTTTTACTGAGGAAAACTGCATATTTTCTAAGGAAATAAAAACTATCCCTGTATCTTAAATAAGTATAAAATAAGAGATGCATATAACTAAATTTACAAGTTATTTCCATGAAACGGAAATAAATTATGAAGTGATAAACTACAAATACTGCACCTTTCTTCTCTGTCACCTCAGCAATTTAAACACTCAGAAACAGAAAAAGGAACTGGATCTTGCAATTAATCCCAGCTTGTTTATTTTATATATACAATACTGACTGCATGGACGTATGAGCAATACCCTGATGTAAAACTGACTAGGAGATATAACAAAATAGGTATTCCACTATAAATGTTTCAGTATTTTTTACATATACATAAATATATCTATTTCAGTATTTATAGTATGTACTATAAATATTTCAGTATTTCATGTATATGTGTCTGAAGCACAAGTAAATTCTGTATAACAATTATTTATACTCAAAAGTGGAGTAATTCTTCCAAAGCGTCACAGTTAACATCAAAGTGAAATTACAAGGAAAATTATGTAAGATTTTTGTGTTTATATAATGTGCCATACAAAAGGGAAAATGGGACTGGAAAGTAACAGTAAGTTTTCCAGCCACTTCCATCACCTCCTAAATTATCTATAGAAAATGTAGATTTTGCTAGAAGAAGAACAAAGCAAACACTAAAGGGTTCTCGTAAATCCACTTGGTTGGCTCAGATGTGAAGACTGTCAAATCTCTAAGAACAAATTATTTCAGATTTTTACTGCAGCTTCTGGAAACCGAGAAGTTTTTAGGTCTTCTCATTTTGAGGGAAGTGGGACAGCTTTGATCAACTTCAAATGCAAGTACAAGAACAACTCACTAGAAGTGAAAAAAACATTACAAAACAAGTTAATAGGAGAAGCTCTCAACTTCAACAGTCAAAGGACTTCGGAATTTGGAAAGAGCATCAAATATTCCTATTTCCTACATTTGGGGGGGGGAATAATAATAATTTTAAAAGGACTTTAGCATGGGGTTGAAGGTCAAAGCTTATAAGGTTATAAAGGTCCTTTTTCTGAGCTTAGCAGGAAAGACTGGCCCTGGACAGAATGTATACACAACTTCCCAGAAGGAATTTCCATAGTCTTCCCTTTCCATGTCAGCTTGGAAATTATGGGAGATATTTGAATTTGTCACCCAAGAACTGCCTCCACACAGCTGACAAATTTATCCTAATATAAGTAAACAGGAAGCTCCCTTCTAGGGTTTAGATTTAAAAAAAAAAAAAAATATTACTGAGAAGGTGCTGGGTATAGATCTAAGAAAAAGATTGCTGTGATAAATTAAAGAAAGGTGGAGATGGGACARAAGCCACATAAAGCGATTACAGCACACACTGTAGCTTCTTTTTGAGGGAGGAACGGGAAGATAAGGAACAGCTCCAGGCAACTCCAAAGAGATAACTCTAAATTCCTGCAAGAAGAGATTTAAGTATGATAGTCAAGGCAAGAAAAAGTAGAGGGTTTTTTTTTTGTTTAAAAGAAGGTTATACGAAGATCATTAAAAAGTGGAAGACAGGAATATTATCTTACTATTTTTAAAAGTAGAGAGTGTAACAGCACAGCTTCCCCACAAAATGTGTTTTGTTTTTTCAGTCTTAGCACACACATTCAGATTATCAACAGAGAGAAACAACCTAAATGTGTGGGCACCTTTTTTTTTTTTTTTTTTTTTTAAAAAAAAAAATGCATCATGATCTCCAGCACAGTGGTTCTACCTCATTGCCAAACTCGGGTAATCACTGGTATTCCATGAAGAATTTCAACAATAATAAAAGCCCACAGATAAGAAGGAAGAAGGTATAACTGCTGCCCAGACTACTAAGAGGAAAAATTGAACAATCAACTCAGAAATGTAGCCCAGTCTTCAGGTACAGTGATTCCCCATTGCCTGTATATACCTGAATCTGCCTGCTTAATTCTTATTTTATAACTTTGTGCTTTCCTCCTTGTGTACAAGGTCCAAACAAGTAACCATTCTAATACAGGGATAAAAAGCAAAACTGATATTGCATGAAGTGTTGTCAAACGGACACAGTAAACAAGGGGAATATATTTTAACCTAGTCTTTCAGCATCACTTGTCACAGTCCATGGAGATTTTCAAACTTAAAAAATCATTCTTCAACTAACACAATTATAAGTTTCGAAGTTTTCTGTGGCTCATGAAAGCCTATTCCCCTGCTACCTTTCTGTTAAGTAGTAATAATACTTCCTGGTAAGCATACCTGATTGCATTTGTGCTGTCTGCCACTCAAACAGAAAGCAGAGCACAGATCTTCCTTTTTTTTTTTTTCATTGTTTCAAAACAAAAACTGGGGTTTTAAGAGATTTTGCAAATACTTCTTTATGACAATCAAAAATACTGGAAACATTGTGTCTTGTATGYGGTCCATCTCTTTAACACAAGTATCTCATCACAAGTTATACAACTGAGGAAGGTTCGACTATCACGTCATCCTCACAAACTCCTACCATTATAAATGTATACAAAACACACAAGCCTCTTCCTTGAAGATTTGGAAAATGCTGTCATAGTCTTGTGCTCAGAAAAAGCACGGCATGTCAGCCAGAGAAATAAGAGGAGAGAATCATGTGTTGTAGGAAGCAATATTATGACTCAACATAAAGTTAGTACAATGTTTCTGGAGAGGAATACCATAGATACTATCACTTGTAATTATAAAAGAGCAACTCTTAGAATAGTAGAAGAATGAAATTTAACAGCCTATCCAAATTCTACTTTAGCTAATTCTATTTCTTCCTACAGTGTCAACTGAATAAAATGGAGGATTATTCACTCCCTGTATAAATAATGTATTAGGTATAAAGCAAYTAAAAACAGCTTCAACAATCTACCCCAAAAGCTAGAAGACGTGGGAAGAGCTAGAACATTACTTTAGTACTTATACAGGGTTAAGTTATAATATCCTGTAGCAAAACCAGGGTTAATTTCTGGAAAGTGAAAGTATATATTAGAAAGGTAATGAAAAAAACATTTAAGTATGATCCAGAAGCTTCTGAATTCTGGAAACATGAAGGCAGCACCACCCGATGAACCACAATCTGAGAATCAGATGCATAAAATGAGATACAGTATCTTCCATCAGTAGGAAGAAAATACATCTTCTTAAATCAGTGACTACCACACACACTGAAGATATTARCAAGGTCAGAATTTAATGAAGCTACATATTACCACATTTTTCTTTAACTTAGTCTGACTACAGCAGCAATCAAGCACAGACAAAAACAATTATTCTGACAGAAGCTAAGTGCTCAGACTCTTAGAACTGCTACAAAAGCAGTTGAAAGCTTTATTTTCTGCAAAGCACTTGAAAAACWGCATCTATAAAGCTGCAAACATTACATGGCCTAAAAATCAGAAGTTTTCTCGGAGGAAAAATAAACCTCACAAGCACTCACTCTATCACTCTCTCCTCTCTGCAATTAGCAATTTCAGCAACCTTTGTAAGATGCTGACTACATTTAACTTTATTTTATGGGACCCTAATTACAAAAGCTTGTGACACAAGAAGCTGGAAGTCTGTACAGTAAAATCAAAGGCAGGAAACACTAAAACTAAAGAACATGCAAAGAACTGGTTGCGAAACTCACATGCCTGAATTCTATTTACTACCTCACAGTAATGTTATACCACCTTTTCCCAATGGATAGGTAAAGATATTTTCTAAACAGAATACAAGAAAATAAAAACTTTAACAAATAAGCAAAMTAAATAAGCAGATTTGTGTATTTCTAAAGGACAGAGTTCTTCCATGTGTGTTCACTGACAATGACCTTTTTCAAGTTCACAGCAGTTTCATTTACTATTTTCAACATGAGCGGTCCTAGAGTAAACTGTGCTAGAGGTACTTTAAGCATGATGTCACCTGGATGGTTTCTGAAAAGGATTAGAAAATTTAATATTTAAACAGATGGCAGCCAGGCCACACTACAGTTCTTAATATTGCTAAGAGTGTTAAATCTTTGTTTGCAACAGTGAGAAATAATTTCTGCAGATGGGCCAGAAAAATCAAGCTTTTTGCGGCTTACACAAAACTCAGGAAAGATTTCACAATCAGAATAATCAGGTAATTCTACTAGCTCATTAAGAATATAATTCAATTCATTTACTGCAAGTGAGACTGATTATTCAAAAACCATTTTTTTCTGGGATGTTATTTTAGATAAGTTCTTAAGAAAGCAGAAGTTCTGTATGCATAGCTGATCACGGGTCTAGAACAGTTAATTTATTTGAAATATGACTGAAAACTTGATGCAATATGTTTCTATTTACTGCCTCACTGTGATGATAATACTACAATTCCATTTTACAAGCGGAATCTCTTCAAAGTTACAACATTTTAGTTTTGTAGCATAAGCACTTGGAACCCTTATAAATTATTTTGTTAATTCAAATAAATGTAACATTCTTACTTGATTAAAATCCTGCCTTGTCATAAGCCAACAATGTAAAACATACAAGCAATGCAAACCTAAGATGTTCCATATTACTCATGGCCAGGGCAAACCATGACAGTTAAAACCAATGGTAACAGGACATAATGTTGCCTAAAAGAGTTATTTGTTCAATATTTTACTCATGCCAAAAATCACTGTAGATCACTGTGCAAGGTAATGGTCCCCAAATGTTCTTTTTGGTCAATACATTCAGTCTATACGCAGTGTCATGACAGATGTGAGGTGAATGGGAATCTATACAAAACAGTCATGGGAAAGAAAAAGAGAAAACGATAAATTAGAAAATACTGACACTGCAGAGAAATTACTACAAATTAAAAGAGAATTGAAACTAAAGAGACAAAAATAGACATTAGAAGCAGAAAAAAAGGAAAAAGGGAGACGTGCTAGATAATAGGAGATGGACAATAAATGGACAATGCAGAAAAAATAAGCCATGTTCTCCTACAAATCTGGAACAGCAAGACAATAAGCAAAAGGAACTAAACAAGAAAGAGCAAGCAACAACAGCAGGTACACCAGATTGTTCTTCACTCATAAGAAAAACGTTACAATGAAATACATGCTAACATTAATTGATTTATGTGAACATCTATCTCCACTGGTCACAATGTCCACTATCTTTCTTCCTTGTATTAGCCTTCTGCTCAGCATATGGAAACCAAATTACTGATACCTAATTCAGATTAATTCTGCAGCCCACTATCAATTTTTCTTTCCAAACATTGAATTCCACCTAGCTTTATAATATTTGTCAGGTAAGCCATGCTGAGATTCTACCGATATTCTTCCAGATCTAGTCTTGCTACATGATTTTAGGTTCCTTTACGATTATTTATTCATTGTCAGGTCTATTATTGAAACCAATATAACCCTATGCTTTCAGCTGGTCATAACTGGTCACTCCAAAAATCTTTTGAGACAGACAAAAGGAGGACAAAGTTATTTTTAAGTTGATAAGAAATGAAATCTATTTGCTCTTTTGCCCTTATGTTTATAAAGAAAATGATACAAAAAACTAATCATGGTTTGTGAATGTAAACCCTTATATCCTTGGGTGTTGTAAAAAAACCTACCCAAGCAGAAGAGAAATAAAAGTTTATTATCACTATTCAGCAGAGAAACTTACAAAAATCAATTCAATCCATTATTTCTTCAGATGCATAGAAGTATACTGAAACAAARGCTGAGAATGTAGAAGACAGTCCACACACATAATCGTCAAAAGCAGTCAGTAGAAAGAGGAGCTGAGAAGCAGACATTCCCATGCATCAAAAACATTCCAACAATTTGAGGAAAGACAGGTGCCTGATCTTGCATTGGGAAAGGGCTGAAAACCCTGGTGAGGTTTTACCACTACCACTCTCCCCCAAAGGTATGATCACTTGTACTTCTACTAACTTGTACTACTACTAACCACGTAGTCGTAATGTTTCCAACCACCACAAGACAGAGGAACAGACATTTTCTTGTAAAAACTAGAAAAATTAATAAGATGTATTTACTAGTAATGATTTTAAATTGACAAAATCAGCAATGGCTAGGAGACTGCAAAATCTGCATATGTATAGATATTCAAAATTCAACCAGATCAGTGATCTCATGTAACTTTCAAGTTAGCTCTGATGTAAGCAGAAGTGGACTGCAGCCTTTCTATATATGTAAAGGGGGCATATAAGGATGGGAAAAACTACACATGAAATTAGTCTTTGTATTTTGGTAGTAAAATTAAAAGCATATACATTTAAATACTTTTGTTTAATACTCAATTTCAGTATTCCAGTCTTTCTTTCCATTTTTAATGTAATTATTCTTGTAATTATCTGGTGAAGGGTCTAGAGAACAGGTCTTATGAGGAGCGGCTGAGGGAGCTGGGGTTGTTTAGCCTGGAGAAGAGGAGGCTGAGGGGAGACCTTATCGCTCTCTACAACTATCTGAAAGGAGGCTGTAGAGAGATGGGTGCTGGTCTCTTCTCCCAAGTAACAAGCGATAGGACGAGAGGAAATGGCCTCAAGTTGCGCCAGGGGAGGTTTAGRTTGGATATTAGGAAAAATTTTTTCACTGAAAGGGTAGTCAGGCATTGGAACAGGCTGCCCAGGGAAGTGGTGGAGTCACCATCCCTGGAGGTGTTCAAAAAACGTGTGGATGAGGTGCTTCRGGACWTGGTTTAGTGGGCATKKGTACTGGGTTGATGGTTGGACTCGATGATCTTAGARGTCTTTTCCARCCTTAATGATTCTATGATTCTATGATTATCATGGGGTAGAGAAGCACTTTTATCCCCTTTTTAGAAACAAGTAAAGGGAACAAAAAAATGTATGTATTTCAGGAAGACTTGGTGGAGCAGGCATTTGAGTTCTGGTCATAGGTTGTTATGAAGTCATTATCCTTTCAATAGAAGTGTCTTCATTTAGATGCTGTGCAGATACTCAATCTTCCTCTGTTTATATAACTTGAAAGATTTTTATGTTGCACTAGTATGTTTTAGTTAAATGTAGGGTGCATTTGTCTATGGCTGATTTGACTTCCTGGTGTCAAAGTCATCTTAGTGAACGGTGAGTACTGTGTTGGATATGTTTCTCTCTCATGACTGGTTCTCAGAAGTACTAACTCTGAAATTGCTGGCAGGTTTTCTTTTTTTCTCTCTCCCTGTAGTGGTTGATAGTCATATGGAACATCCAAATCTAGTAGGTGTTTTCTCTTTAAAAACAGCTGAAGTAGCCCTCAGAAAATGAAGCTCTACTTTCCTAGGGCTGCTGAAGTAACTAGCAGTGTGCTGCAGCTGCTTACTGGGCATCATAGTAACTTCATAGTAACCCTTGTAATTTCTGAAGATGAAAAAAAAACCAGCCTGGAACCCAGTGGCTATGGAATTTGCCAGTCAACAGCAAGTGTAATTGTGGCCTGGGAACTGGCCAGGTATATTCTCTGGCCTTGGCTGCCTGTTGTGATTGACCTAATGTCATCAAGCTAGTTAGGAGTATGTTCAGGTGGCTCAAGCAATCATGTTCTCTGCTGGAAGCTGGAATTAATTTACTGTTTAAAGAGCCTACAGTTTGAGTTCTCCTTACCAGTAATATTTTTTTTTTTTGCTGTCAGCACTGCATAATACAGAAATTTAATCCTCAAACATTTCCTTACAAATGCATGAATTTATACAACAAAAGTTTCTTTTTCAGTTAGTTATACTGGAACTACTCTGAAATGTTAACAAAGTGTATACTTTGCTTATTTTGCATTTAAGTTGCAGTCTAACTTGAGTACTTTTTTTTAATCTCTGAAATAAGAAATTGCATATTAAAGCAAAAATGGGCTCAGCTATATTTTAAAGTAGAATTACCTACACCTTATTCACTGTATGCCAGAAAGAGAAGTGATTCAAAAACTTACTAAGAGGACCACCAGATAATTAGGTTGTAAGTCACTTCTGGAGGTCATACAGTCATAGAATCATAGAATGGTTTGGGTTGGAAGGGACCTTTAAAGATCATCTAGTCCAACCCCCCTGCCATGGGCAGGGACATCTCTCACTAGATCAGGTTGCTCAAAGCCCTGTCCAACCTGACCTTGAACATTTCCAATGATGGGGCATCCACAACTTCTCCAGCAACCTGTTCCACCTGTTCCACCCTCATTATAAAAAATTTCTTCTTAATATCCAATCTAAATCTACCCTTTTTCGGTTTAAAACCATTGCCCCTTGTCCTGTCACTACAGGCCCTGATAAAAAGTCTCTCTCCATCTTTCTTATATGCCAGTAAAATGGTCCCACTCCAGTCATCACTGATACTTTAAAACATACAGAGCACCCCTGCACTGTTTTCTTGAAAAAAGGAAGATTATGGCTATCTGAAATTGGTAAATTAAAGACAAAAACCAACTGAGATTTTTAGTCGGGCCACTTTAATCCTTTCCTAATCAACTAATATCCATTTAATTCAGTTCTGAAATAACAGAAAAAAAAGTTTTCACTGGTAAACTATCTTTCAGTTCAAGGATTAAATGAATAAAAATATGTTGTGTTATATTCTTACTATGAAGCAGTCCTTCAGCAAAAATAAGTCAAAGACTTTATATCCCTACTATTCTTAATTAACAATTAGATATCAATACCTCCTTTACACAGCTTGCAGAAAAAAAATCCAACATCCCAACTCCCCCTTCAAATTACATACTTCCAGCCACAAAAACATGGTTATCCTTAACGTTAAGACAATGAACAAAACATACGATACATTTAAATAAGAACATAAGGGCAGAGAGGAAAGCCTCAAACATATACAAGTTTGTTTATACTCGGATACAAGGAGCACTAAGATATTTCATTCTGAGAGACAACTACTGTGTACAAAGCCACCTAACAAATTCCTTGTAAGTGCAAGGATGCAGGAGATTGGCAATGCCCTTCTTCTGTCCTGTAGCACATTAATATTGTACAGCTTTTAATCTTTCATACAAAATTAATAGATTCCTCTTAGAATATTGGGAAGCAGTAGCAGGCTGACCAGGTATACAATCTACCTTTCCAGATTAAATGTCTATTACATTTTTCCCCATAATTATGTGAGACTCAATCCTGAGATCCAAGTCCTCTGCAGTCCACATCCCTATACAATGGAGATGATGTGGTTTATATGGGGCCTCTAACAAGGAGCATTAAATTCAGTATGTGTAAATTTATAGCCTTGAGTTTTTGTTATGAAGTAACAGCACAGAACACTTTGCTAAACTACAAATCTGATCAAGCTCATGACACAAGATGCATGTGTGTATATATAGGTGCACATATGTGTATGTAATATGTACGCACGTATATAGAGCACATGGTCCCTGCTACAGCAAATTAAACAGTCCATGAAGCACAATCAGCTTAGATATGTGACATGAAGAACAGGTCTAAAACAACAGAAGATGAAGATGTTTCACCAACTGCACATAAACCTCTGCTATGTACACCATGAAAAGGAAAGAGCATAACAATAGGGTTCTGTCCCTAAAAAACATGAAAAGTAGCTTGAATACAGTAACTTCTAAAAGAAATTAAATGTATGCAGTTTAAAAAAAAAAAAAAACACAAACAAACCATCCGCTAGGACATCACTTCAGAATACAAAATAAATAATCTCTAAGTAAAACTATACATATAATTTTTCAGTACTGCAAGTAAGAGTCAGCCAATAAGCCATGGGGAGACAATGCAATTCAGATGACAGGTCTGGAAATATGTGGAACACCTACAGTTACATAGTCATACACATAGTTGATAAATGCCAACATGACAAATTTAAAACATAATTTTGTGACACCAGCCAGATCCACCTAGGATGCACACAGTCTGAGATACATTTAACACTTAGGGGAAGAATGCACGGCCGCATTCATGAGGCTCAAGGGGAAAAGCACAGGCTCCGAGGATCTCAGCCAAAGCACAAGGCAGATTTTGTATAGTTTATACCACTTTGAAGAGGCACAAAAAGCCACTTCGTCCCCTCCCTACAAAGGAAGAAGAGCTGCTGGACGCCCGTCATTCTCTCACCCTCAGCAACAGGGCACTGACATCTGACCAGCCCCACCTGCCTCCCCCTCTTCTCCATCCCCGCCTGCACCTTCCCCCCTTCCCAGACGCCCGCGGCTAGAGCGGCGGCCTCGCCTCGCCACCCCGCGCCCCTCGCCATGCCGTCGGCGGCACAGGGGGTGCAGCCACCCCCGCATGACAAGGCAGGGGGGCCGTGCCGGGGTGCAGCGGGGCTGCAGCTGCCCCCCCGCGGCCGCGCCCCGCGAGACAGCGGTTTTTTTAGGTGGGAAGCGGCGCTGAGGAGAACCCCCCTCCCCCGCCCGGCTCGCTCAGGCCTCCCACCCCTGTCCCCACCGGCGGCCGGGCTTGTCAGCCCCCCGCAGCCGAGCGCTCACCAGGCAGCGGGGGGAGGCGGCGGACCTTAGTCCGGGTCTTCCGCGAGGCTGGAGCAAGCGGCAAGGCCCCGCCGGGAGCCGCGTCCTTTCCTGCGGCAGCAACGGCGACGGCGGCTTGTCAAAGAGAAAACATGACGCGGGCGGGGAAGGGGAGGGAGGCGGCGAGATCTCGCGGGGCTACCGCGCGGGTCTCGCGAGGCGCCGGCCGCTCCCCGCCTCCGCGCGCAGGGCCGCCAGCCGCGCCGCGGGAACGCCGGGCGCGTGGCCACCGGCTCCGCGCCTCCTCTGCGCGCGCTGGCCTGCGGACGGTGCGCTGGGGGCTGGGCCCGCCGGGCAGGGGGGCGCATCGGCCGCAGCCCAGCTCTGCGGGCCCCCGCCCGAGCAGGAAGGCTTCCCTGCCGAGGGGGAGGCCGCAGGGTCTCCTCTCCCTGGCTAGACAAGTTACAGAGGGACCGTCGACAGGGAACACACCACCTCACCCCAGTGAGGCCTGCAGCAGCCCAGCCAGAGGGACAGGGACAGGGCAGGGGGCTGCCCAGAGTGCCTGTGGTGCAGGTGTGCGTGCTGCACCAACGCAGCAGGGCTGCACCTCAGGCGYCTGTTGCTGAGCCTGCAGGAGCTTGGTGAGGTGAAGTGGCTCCCAACAGGGCCCTGAGGGACTCTGTGGCAAGAGCCATGGAGAAACCAAGAACCAAACCATCGGTGTGCAGAAGAAAGAGGGGCACAAACTCATCGCACAGGGCAGGGCTGGAGCAGGGGCAGCCTGTGCAACAGGAATGGCTCTTCCTCAGTCAAAATGGAAGCAGGCTGCTGGCATTGGGAATTAAAACATCACCAAAATGATTGTTTGTTTTCTTAAAGTTCGAGGAATAGCAGACAACTCTTTTTGCATAAAAGCAGTCTAAAAAACAGGTTAGAGGAATGAAGTATCCAATTTAGATGAGGATACTGATCGAATAGATGTATTGGAAAGTCAGTGAAAAGAGAAATGGATGCTGTATGCAGGGATAGAAAGTGCAGAAAAGGCAAAACAGGTCACGTTGGTGGACAAGCAGGAGTATATTGAAAAAGAAAATTTTAACTTAAACAAAATGAACGGTACAACAACAACAAGAAGTAAAAGTGTCACTGGAGATTGAAATTCTGAGTCTAAAATAGGAAAAGTATACTATCAAAACTGAATTACAGGCCAAGATGGTGGCAGCAACGACATGCCAAGATCGATCAGTAAGGCCACACTGGCAAGAAACAAAACAATGACAAATTTCAGTTATACCCATGTCAATTGATTACGGTCCATACAGTGGTAGGGATGTCATGACTGAATTAGTATACATTGTTAATGACTTTCATTAAGTAAATGGGAAAACTGATGAGAAGCAAGAGAAAAACTTATGTGCAAGGAGCAATTGAGTATGTTTGGATACATCAGCCTAAGGTAGGAATATAATGGAAGTTTACAAAGATTGGTGACATGAAGTAGGTGAACAGAGAACAATTATTTACTGTCTCTTCCAATAGAAAAGCTAGAGGCTAACAAGTGGAACTAGCAGATGTCAAATGCAGAACAAGCAAAAGAGCGATTATTTCTTCATAGACATGTAATTAAGCTGTAGAACACCTTGCTGCAGGACACTATGTAGCAAAAGTTTACCTGGGATCAAAAAGGGACTGGAGAAAAACAAGAAAGAAAAAATCTATCACAGATTACCCAAGACATCTCCTCTGGCTGAAAAATACCCTGAGCCGCAAACCACTGAAGGCCATAGACTRCCTGGGGACACATTACTATGTGCTTGCTTTTGCCTTTTCTTCCCTAGGCATTTGCCGATGGCTGTCCTCAGACACATGGTACTGACGGATCAGTGTTCCCATCCTTACGTCCTTGTCCTACAGCCCATCTTTACTGCATCTCTCCTCAGTATAAGCCCCTCTCTCAGCCCAAAGCACATATCCTTAATAGTTCATTCTGAGGTATAAAAGTGGTTACAGGATTTACTAAGGGTAGAGCTGAGCTCCCTGGAGGGGCTGTTGCACTTCCTAACACAAGTTCCAACCAAAATTAGATCAAATGACACTGGCAGCTTTGGAGGCAGATCCCAACTATTCACAGCTCTTTATTCCGTCCCTCTAAAAAGCTACTCATAGATTCATAATTCTTTGCAGCAGAATAAAACTCAAATGCCTTGCTTTGAAAATAGTCTTTGACCCAATCAGGCTAAAAAACAGAGATCAAAAAAAGTCTCTGCTAGCAACTTACCCATGTCATACCAACCCACAGAACAATGGTCAAGACAACCCATTTATGTTCAAGAAGTCTTAAGTTTTTTTAGTTTTGTACCCCTAACTGCACTGGCTAATCTTTTGTCTAAAGCCATAGGCAAACTGCTGTGAATCAGCAGTTTCTTTGTTGATGAGACCACCTGTGCAAACAAACATCACCAAAAATGGGGTAAATTATAAAAGCATTTTAAATCATTCTTTACGTATTTAAAATATACCAGCTAAAGGATGCTGTATAAGAAAAAAACTTAAAAAATTCAACAGATACACCAAAATACATTAAATTCAGAAATATCCAGCAGATCTGCCATTCCACAGAACAGAGAGAATAAACAGACACACTAAGCAGTACCCTTCAACATGCTAACGTGCCCCACATCCACATACTTAACGTTAACCGCAGCATGAAGACAAACCTTATCATTAACTGCAGGTTTTTATGGCTTGCAGGCTCCACCAGCAAGTGTTGTACAGTTCTCAAGGGATTTCTTACGTTTGCAAATGTTTAATGTTTTTAAGTTATGTACACAGATATTAAGTTCATAAAGTTGCAAGGTTTTCTTGTTTTGTTTGTCAAGCCTTGACACAGCCCATCAATTGCAATACTGAGTCTTGCAATTTGGCTATATGCAGCTGTATCTGTTTCCACAGAGGCTCACTGATTTCAGAATCTAAGTTACAGTGGAGACATTATGCAGCCACTCTCCAGACTGGGACCTGAGGTGCCAAGAACATGAGAAGAATCAAGGAAGCAAATTATTAGTAGTGTTCTAGATTAAAAATCTTCCTATCATTTTAGATAAATCTTTTTAAACATACACGATGACTATAATATAGACTGTTGTAATCAAAGTACCTAATTCTCTAAGATGCTTGAAAATCTTTGCCACGTCATTTCCGATCATTACTATTGCGAAATAGCATGCTGCCAACGAAAGGTGGGGGTAAGAGGGACAACGAAAAAAAGGAAAATTCAGTTTGGCATACCCAACCTTCATAAGGTTTTCAGCCCATAGAATGCTGCCAATGTCCCAAAGGACCATTGCAATTTATCTTTTTGAATTCTCATATGAAGCTCGTTTATTAGATAGCAACTGTTAATATATTAACTGCCATCTTTGGTAAGTCTCAAACAGCATCCAGAAGTCGAGTGACTTCCCCAGAGTTTCTCTGGAAGTCCAGGGGGGCTCTTTTAGAGCTGGAGCCCCCACTCAGTGGGGGCTACACTGCCTGAGCTACTGTTTGCACTTACAGCCAGCTGGCACTCGGGACCTCCCCGACTCAAAGAAAGCCCAGGATGGCAAGTGATGCAGGATGAGGAGGCCTATTCCATCTCCCTGTACTAAGCAGGCATTGTCAAAATTCCCGAGAACCCAAATGAAGCCAACAGCATCCTAGTCTACAGCAGTACCAGTAGGTCTAAAAATAAGGATATAAATAAGGGGAACAAGATCTACATTTGCTCTGACATCGCCTATGGCTGTCACTAGAAATCAGCCACCTCATTTGAGAGTCAAACTATCATTAAATGAAAACGTAGCACTTCCATCCTTTGGAAATTGCAGAGGCTCCTGAAACTCTTTTGAGCACCCTGAGGACACATCAGAGGAAAAATTAGCCCTCAAGCCATCTGCAGCTAYGTATTAACAGGGCAAAAATAACAAAAAAAGTTGAGAAGAATTTTATGGGAGAACCCCAGACATAGGCCAGGAAAACCTGAATCACAGCTTCTCAGTGGGCAACATCATTCATCCTCTCCCCCTCCTTCACAGCAAGCATAAGCACAAGTCTTCAAAACCTACAAATTTCTAAAGTTCAGCAGGTAATGCCCGTGACTGCAGGATATTCATGCTCAATTTCTATTTCCAAGACAGTCTCCATCTTAGCTTCAAAGCATAGAAGGAGGCCAGGAGAAAGCCCATAAGATCGTGCAGGTTTCAAGGGAAAGGACGCTGTAGATACTACCTCCATTAGCTCTGTGCTCCCACCTCTTTTTTTAAAACAGAAATAATCCCTCCTGATGACTGCAGATCTCTGAAGTCCCACCCCCTGGCTTTCCCCCTTCCCAGCTTCACTTGGACTAAGGCAGATTTCTTCTAGCATTCAGCTCTACAAGACCAGTTTTACATCAGTGATTTCCTATTATTTTATATGAGTTGCTGCATTATTTATTAGTTTTAAATGTATTGTTATGTAATCCCATCAAATGTACTTTTAGTCTTAGGCAATGATGAGAAAGGTATGATAATGAAAGAACAATGCGTACTTTAACATCAAGTCTTTCTTTTTCTAAAACTGTTAGTAATTATCCTTTATTCTTAGTATCCACACTTAACTCTCTTATCCTCTTCTGATCCAGACATTATATCAGGGCTATGACCAATTCCACTCTCACTATTTTTGTAATGCAGTGCCTAGGACAGGACCCAACACTCAGCATTAGACTAYGCTATTTATCTAGGGCTTGTTCTTAACTGCTGCTCCACAATGCAGGATAATTTTGGATCATCACAGAAAATTGGGTTTATATATGAAATATCTCAATTAACTGTGTTTTGCTTTTAATGACATTTTTTTCCAGCAGACATTGCTAACATTGGCATGCCTTGCTGTTGTCATGGCAATGAAAGGAATCTGTATGGTTTTGGATGTGACTCAGAAATCATTTTATACAGGAATGGGACAACAATTACAATAATGGACATGGGATGTTTCTATGCCACCAGTTAATAAATGGTCAACGGGAAAAAAAGAGCGAGCCCAAACCAGCAACAAAAGACATTGAACATAAGCTCCTTGATTGGATACAAGACACCAAATTGCTACTTGTGACCCCATCATGCAATCAGGGCTGTGTGGGTAAAGCTTTGTCCTTCTCGAGCGTTATTAAAATCACAGTGATCTGCCTTAACTAGACCAGGACACAGGTTTGCCCAAATAAATGCTGCTCTTAATGTTCAGAAATACATGAGGAGAGTCTTGTATTGTATACTCATCCCAGTAAACAAAGGTCTTGAAACAATCATTCCTCTGTGAAGGCTCATTCAAAGGCAAGACACTTCTCTTGGCCAATGAGTTCACAATTTACATGAGGCAAAAGAAAAAGAAAAACATTTTAGAGAGGCAAGTTTACCAATTAAAAGATGAGGAAAGGAGCAAGTGTCAGTCACAGATCAGGTGTGGAAGAAGCAGTTGCAAACACTAAGAAACGTGACTAAAGCCAGCCTACACCAATCTATGAAGTGTCTGGAAACATTGATTGCTAGGCTAAAAATACCATTCACCTATGTCTTCTATATGTTACTCGTCACAACACTAGCTCTTTTCCTGTGRATGCAAGGTATATGAGAGGAGCTGTTATTAGAACATTTTGCCTGTGCAGGGATGCCAAATGTGGAGGCACTGAAATATATGCATCTGTGTCAGTCACTAATTTCATCTTCTGACTCATGTTCTGGAGTGACAGTTCTTCTGCATGGCACTTCCTGTTCATACCAAGCTGAGCCATACTAACTGTTATTTATCAGAAAGCAATCTAAAGCCACATCCACATGGCCAGCTGGCTCTTACCCCGGTACAAATCATCACTGCCACATAATCAGCACTTTCAGAGCTCAGGATTGCAGGTGGCTGCGTCACTTCCCTTCTTCTACTGTCGGATCCCAACACACTGTGAAACGCAGAGTAGGAACCAGTCTGAAGTAACCTCAGATTTAAGATCTGATTCAGTCCATCACCATCTCTCCCTTTCTTTAGCTAGCCAGTAACTTTTTCAAACTGTTACAAGCCAGTCTGGGTGAAACAGCATTCTGCACCTCAGAAACGCCCTTGGCCAGGCCAAAACAGGAAACATGCCAGAGAACAAATGGGAAACACACATGGGAAACAGGAGGGGTTTGCACTGGAAGACAATGTATGAGAATATAAAGGGGAAAATAAAAGGATTATACATGAACAACTAAGTAACAACTAAATTCATACACAAGACGAATTCCAAACTAATCTATGCATGGGTACAAAACATTTTGAGCATATGAAGCAAGAAGGTTATTAGAACTTCAAAATGATTAGTAATTCACATTAACTCAATATGATAGCATCCAGTGCACAGCCAAAGCACAGCTTAAATATTGTGTCATAATAATAATTATATGCATAAAGATAGGAGAGAGAGTTAAACAATAAATGATCAATGGTCAAAGTACCATTTATAGGCTTGCCACTCCGCAGCTGTACTCTTACCAGTTGCTCACAATACCTTTAGGGCCTTATGAGTTTTGGTCCTCTGCTTTCTTTTAAGGACCACTGTTGCACAATCCTGCAGTTGTGTCCCCATTTCATATCCCTTTAGCAATACAGTTAGGAAAAGAAAAGTACTTGTCACAATTGCTTGCTTCCCTTCTCCCCCCCCCCCAGCCTTTCCTACTCAGTGAGCAAGGCAAACAGAGACCTCTGGATGGAAACATGGAAAAGAGACAACACAGAGCTCTAACATCACCTTTGTGCTTACTATTGGAGCACGCAGATGCAAACAGCCTGAGACTAGTTGTCCCTTTGCATTTAAAGCGGAGAGGTTATCCAACTACCATGGCCCTCGAGCAACAGAAGCAAACAGACTGGTTAGTCTTGGCAGGACATAGGGGGATGTACTGGAGGACTGCCAAATATAGTACGCAAGAGATGTGTACCTGTACACATTAACTTAATGCACAGTAAACTCACTACTGTTCCAAAAAGAAGTAGCCACAGTATTTTATGAGTTAATATTTACGAAGCATTGCATCATATGAAACTGGACTCAGTAGCAAAATAAGACTTGAGTTGTTTCTAGCAGGCACTAGTATTCTGGTTTGTTTCAAGGAAATTCTAGAGAGGTGAAAAATTTAAGGAGTAAAGATCAAAATTAAAGTTTATGCAGTCATAAGCACAGCACTGATCCAGTCTCCATTTTCATAAGGAGAACAAAAAGCAATACATAATTAGTTTATCTAGAGGGCTTCAGTCAAGCAGAAAGCTTCCATTTTTTTCATTGAGGCTATCCGACCTTGAGTAAGTCCCCTTCCTATTTATTCTTCTCCAAAATGGGCATAATGCCACTAGTTAGATGTATAACTTGCTTTCAAATTACTTTAATCTTTTTGCACAACTGCAAAATATTACTACTTTACCATAATTGTTCTATGCAAGACCCTATGCATGATTTCTTTCAGCAAGAGGCATTCAGTTTTGTAAGTCAGAATATAGCATTAATTTTATAGAAGTCATTAATAAATATTAAGCCCAGGAAAAGCAGCACTTCTTTACTGTTGTGACTGTTTTATTTTTCTTTGCAGAATACAGATGCATAAAAATGGTAAAGCTATCCTCAAAACTAAAAACATTCAAACACCACGGTTACACACAATACTCAGGTAATTGCGCCACAGGAAGCCTGAAGGCCTGAAAGATATTGCAAAACATCTTGTCTGCACAGCATATTCTAATGCATTGTTTAGCATTCTTAAAAATAATAATTTCTTCCATTTTCTCTAGGAGATCATTCCTCGGATAAAAAAGAATTTCCTAAAAAATCTCTTTTGGGGGAAAACAACCCCTCTATTTTCATCCCAGAATTCTTCTTTCTGAACTTGAGCTACAAAAGCAATTCATTTTTCTCTGAGTTTATCATTTTTCCAACTCTGACAGCTATGTCACTTCCTTGCTCATGCTCCATTACACCAATTCACTAAACTATTTTTTTTTCCTCTTTTCCTATATTAGTTACTCCCCCAGTCCCCTAACTTTTTTTTTTTTTAGTGACTCTTCTTTGACTTCTGTCAGTTCATTGATATTTTTCTAGTCTTTAACTGGAAGTGAATATCCTAACTGTTGTCTGAAAGCTGTACAATGAGGAATTATCCTTCTGCTTTCATGAATCAATGACTACTCTGTAAGGCTAAAAGCAGTTTTTCTCTTCCCATTGTTTTCACGTTTCCTCTCATTCCATTTGTTCTTGCATTCAATTTTTTCCAGCAAGCACCACAACACAAATAATACCCTCCCACACCTTTCACTTTGAGATCTCAAAATGTTTTTCAAAAGGAATCATCTTTCCCTTAGATGGGGAAAACACAAGGTATAAATAGGATAATTATCTCATCCCAGTATGTCTAGAACAGGTTGTGTTCCAGCTCAGCATGTTACCTGATATTCTACTTTTACAAGAAAACCCCTGCTCATACTCGTCTTTTTATAAAGAGACTGGTGAAGTTCAAGCATTGCTTTTTTTCTGTCCCACATAGCTTCTTGGGCTGCTACCACTACAATACCTCACTGCTGCTGGGGAAAGAAAGTGCCCACTCGCAAAAGAGACATGGAAATACAAAGGTCACTTTCAAAATGAATACTGGGAAGAAATCTTTCACGTGGAGCACTATCAACATCTTCATTTCAGAGAGGTAAATTGAAGCCTAGACAGATGAAGCAACTTTTCCAAGGCTATTCTGGAATTTCAGGGTATAACTTGGAGCAGAGCCAGGAATACCACTCCAGTCTCCACAACCCAATACGAGGGTTTAACTCAAAAGCCCAGAGGTCCTGCCCACAGGCGTCTGGATTTGTACGTGCATTGAAGTCCTGGACTTGACAGACAGAATCACAGAGCAACCAACAGACATTTTCTCTTTGCCGTAGCTAATTCAGCCCTAAGTCATCCAGAAAAGAGATGAGCTAAAACAGTTATATTGTGAAACACTAATAAACACTTCAGTCAATTAACAAGTTAGTAAAAGACCAATACAGCTGTGCTGATTAGGGGGTAATCTTGTCTGTCCCAACCTACTTATGCTGGTAAATGACTAGGATTGATGCTATTGGCACCAATCCAGAGGCACGTATTTCCATCTTCTGCTCTTGCACTACTGGTTCAAGGTACGGGGCTCTCTTTATAACTGCATGTAATAACAACACTCCCCTCAAAAAAACCCACCAAAACCCCATCCAGCCCTAGAATCAGACAAGCAACAATTTGAAGTCAAGACAAGCCTTAGCATGTACAACTTGAAGATATTAGTTCACTTTTTAAATACTAAAGGAAAAAAAAAACTGGTTTTCTGGAACTGGTCACACAGCTACCTGCAGCTATTTCTAACTTGTCCTGAATCATCTGAATTACAGAATTAACTCAATCCTTAATAATCATCCAGCTGAGAAAAACATCAGAAATTGAGCTGGAAACCTGTTTATTGCTTCTCAAAAATGAGTTGAGATGCGTTTTGGGGGGTTTKGGGGGACGGGGGGTTAAGTGTTTCTGGTCTTCTGTGTGTTATGGATGTACAGCAAATGCACTTGTGGGTGGTTCATAATAATGGGTTTGGGACAGGAAAAGCCAAATGAACAATTTTCTGTGGATGTGCCTTGGAAAAGAAGAATGCATGCTCTGAAAGACATACTCTGTCCACTTAGCTGGGAATGCTAAATTGCAATACCTGCTCATGATGGTAGTACTTTTTGAAGTATACGACCAGAGAGCAGAAGTGTTCTGCCAGGCTATAAGAGAGGAATAAGCAGCAAGGAGGAGGAAGAGAAGCCAGGCCAATACACTGTGGCAAACTCCTGCAAACARGCTACTTCATGGCTGAAACATTTTTTTCCCAATTTTTCTAGAAGTGAAAAAGCCAATAAAATCCTATCATAAACATATTTAAGTAGGTATAGCAAGTAAATGGTGAAACTTTATTCTTTCTTTAATTGTATCTTCTCTTGTAAGGAGAAGTGTTTGCTTGGTCACACATTAAGGATTTGGTATAATCAATCCCCATGCTCAAACGCTGTGCTAAGGGGCAAACACATACAGCTGGCTACACTCCACTTGATCCTCCTCCTCACCCCTCCCTCAACATTCAGCTGATTACTGAACAGGTTTTTCTTGCTGTTATTTTTAATTCCCTCAAGCTGCCTATTTTTCCTCCTTGCCAAACAGCAGGAGCATTCAGCTTCTAAAGGTCCTGAATAGCTGCTGGATGCTGCTGGCTGGGATGCAGGCCCTGCAGGTGAGAGCGAGGCAGGGTGTACAGCACAGCACCCAGCCGCCGGCACCAGCGCAGTCGGGCCAGGCCGTGCAGCAGGCGGTGAGCGGGCAGGCCAGAGGGCCCAGCCGTCCCACACAGCCTAGGCAATGCCCGGTCAAACATCCTTACATGCCATTTTACGGCCGATCTGCATACTGGCCCACTTGCCCCCATCCTTACCCACCCCTCCCACTTCCAGGCAGATTTCAGAGACATATTTCTGAACAATATGTAGGGTCCAGTGGCAACTATTTCTCATGCCCGTTTTTCCTTCAATTCACGGGGACAAGCTGCTCATCTCAGGGGGCTTCAACCACTCTAAAATTCCCCTTCTTCATTTCAGAGTGAAATCTCGGAGAAAGTACTGGCCGGATTCAGTGTGCTAAAACCAGAGCCACAGTCTATYTTCAGAGACAGTCCCTTCTTATCAGATCTCACCAGCAGCCGCAGCAATGCACACTTGATCAATGTGAGTCAGTGGCTTCCATCGGAAGAGTACAGCTACAGTGAAAGGTCTGATCTAATACAAGCTGAACATGACTAGAATAGGTTCTTAATTTTGTGTGATGTTTGGTTTTAAATGTTATTCTAAACATAGATGTAAGGATAAAAAAAATTAAAAAAAAAGTAAAGATTCCACAAGGAAAATTATGAAAACGGATAGGAGCCGGTAAAACTATTAAAAAAAAAAAAAGGCAAAGTAAAAAAAAGAGCAAGACAAGTAAACAACAACGAATTCAGTTAAAACCCCATCCTACACTTACTTTTGAATTTTCTCCAAATGTACTATCTTAAGGTAGATAGTGGTAAATCAATTTAGTTACATGATCACACAGAAAATAGCATTAAAAACCTTTCACTTTCCTTTTTTGTTTGTTTGTTTTAACAAAAGCCTGGAATTATTCTAACAGAAAAAAAATGCACAAAATAAATGAAATTTTTGCTTTGAAATGAAAAACTGCTCCATTATATAGAAATGTTTGGCTAGATGAATAGAAAGCTCTGCCCATTGTACAGAAAGGGCTGCAAAGGGCATCCTATTTTACCAAGCTAGTGTCCTGAGGAACATCCTAAATGTGCAAATTACGCAGAGGATGTATTGATGGGATGCAAGTTATCCCAATCTGAACTTTCTGGACACCATTTCTGTACTTGGAATGTTACCAAATTGCTGATAAATAAAAATTCTGTGCATAAAGTAACTCACAGGTGTGGAATGTGGGGGGGTTTTTTGTCTCCCCCCCCCCAATTCTAAGAACTCAGCAAAAAAACAAAACTCTCCCTTCAACCTGTTTTCTTAGACTATTCAGTGTAACACTTCACAAGGTGACATTTCCCTAGAAAATGTCACTCTTAAAGCTGTGGTTCCTCCAGTGTTCCAACAGTTCAATGCACTGTTTTGAAGTTTCCCTTAAGCTGTATCACCTGAAAAAATGTTTAGGTATTTTCAAGCCCTCACCCTCGAGGAAACCAGTATGACATCAGTTTTCAGTTAAGTCACCAGATGTACTGTCATTCACATTCAGACTAGAAGAGCCTAGTTCTGCAGGCTAAAATTGCAGTTTTGATCAGTGACTGAAAAAAGTTTTTATAATAAGTGTAACATAAATGTTCACAAAACCCCAAGTGTGAAATTCTACCAGGGGAAGACAGTTTGCAGTGAACTCAACAAAACCTCAGATCTATGCTACCTATTTCAGAACCCTGAATACCGTTATCTTGAGACACACACACACAGAACACAAGACACTCCCTAATACACCAGGACATTCTTCAACAAATTCTCCTCCTCTAAAATTCTCTGTACACCCTTCTCTCTCTCTCATATTCCTATTTCTGAAATACTTTCATTTAAATGAATATTAGAGAAACCTCATGAATTCTTGATTTCTGGGTGCCAAGCAAAGAGCAGCTCCTAATTCCTGTGAATAGTTTAGTTCAGTGTGTTATGAACGAAGTACAGAATACATTTTACATTATGCAGCACCCTCCAAACTTCAGTAAGGAAGCTTTACTAAAGACAGAAGTAAACTCCTGGAGTTCGCAAGAACGTCCAGCATTGCCCAACCGCCCAAGACGCAATTAAATAAAGTCTTAGGGAAGTTAGACAATACTGGGTCTCATTCCAAATTTTTTAGTTCTTAAAAAATAGAATAAAGGTATACAATTATCTGCAACAGTTGAATACAGCCTTGAAGCATCCTTTAACATTAATTGATAAATAACCATAACGTCTTGTCATTTGTCCATGGACAATGCTAATGAGGTAGTGCAAATATAGAACAGCTGCCTTCGGCACTTTTTCTTTCAACTAACAGCACTGTATTCATTAAAAATATCATTAAATTTTTTTCCAGTTTAGTAGCAAGAGAGGCTGGTTTTGTCCCAGCTTAGATGTGTCTATCCCTTGTACAGTGTGTTGTCAACTATAAACAATGGAAATGACAAAGAAAAATGATCCATTCATGTGATTAAGTGCATGGGAGAATCCATGACCTTCAGTTAAACTAAACTGGTTCAATAAAGTGGATAATATTCAAAATCATCATTTCCCTTTTTCCTTCTAAAGTAAGTAGCTAACAGGGCAATTTAATTTGTTCAGATTATGTTGTGACTTTGMAGTTTTGATTGGGCTTTTTACAAAAGCTTTCTGTGTTAGGTTGCTTCATGTTATTATTCTAAAGATTTATCTTAATTTTTAAAATATACCCCTGTTTATGCTGCACATAAGCAATCACAAAAATTATTGAGTAGTTTCTAGCATGGAGAAGATAAATCAAAGACAACACAGTAACATAGTACTGATTAAAGATCCCCCCCATATTTAAACAACCAGCCAGAGTGACAGAAAAGGAAACATTAAAAGGGTGAAGGAAGCACCAAAAGGGACAGAAAAATTCTGAAAGGAGCATTTTTTGAGTGAGCTTAGAAATTCACTAGGTCAGTTATCTTTTCCAGCTGAAGCACTCGGGAAATTCATACTCTCTGCTATCACATGTGGAGTTTATCATATTGATGTACAATTAGATACCTAGTGTGCCAGCCTTTGAAGTGAGGCAGAGGCTTTAAGATCCTTTTTGGTCATGCTCTCACGTTCGTATTGCAGAGTGAGGTTATGTATTGTTGAATACTGGTGCTAGGATCAAAGCCCAAGCTATGGAATTAAACATACTAGTAAGACAAGTACCAGGATGGTTACTCTCAGCATGGTGACATGGGAATGACAGTAGACATCTCTTCTCTGTTGCTATGGGGTGTCAGAGAAATAAAAATGCCTATTGTATTAGAAGGTAACAACCAGGAACATGCCTCAGGACAGTGGGTGAGCCCACACCCACCACCACCACCTACACCTCCCTAAACATTCCTCCCCCCACTATGCAACACAGGGACCCTTCCCCACCTCTCCCAGCTTCTCCTCAGTGTCATTCCCCTGCTTCCCTCACCCTCAACCCTTTCTCTGCTTTTTACGTACATTGTCCAATTTCCTCTCATGTCCATCAACATCTGAACCAGCCCACCCACGCTGCGCTGCAAGGCCAGCCAGCCTGCAAATACACTTTATTCCAGTTGGCCCCTGCTCAGTATACACAACATGATCGCTCTGGCAGCCACCACCTTTCACTGGTGGGGGGACATCTGTTGTTTAGGCCCGGCACGGAGGAAGTCTAGCGGAACACTGTGATCCAGCTGCTTGAAAATGCAACACGTCCCAATTTAATGCTAGTTAATGTTAGCCTCAAGCAGAGGAGAGGCTGCAGCATCAACTGGGTACAACAGAGAAGACGGGGGAAGCACAGGAATGAGTTAGCTTGGTATTTTGTTTTGCCTGCAATATTTTCAATGCCTGAAGTATAACCTGCCCACCATCATTCACAAGCCTTCTGTAGGATGTATAACTGTACAGAACAGAGAACAAACTATTTTAAACACTTGGAGATGCCACTCCAAGAAATGTCCTTAGTTCTATCTTCTATGTAACAGGTGTCTTAAGAAACATACATCAAGGACCAAAGGAATTAAAAACAAAACTGATGTCACCCCTTCATGCAGCAGTTGAATAAAACAATAAAAATTAATACTATTGCTCACGTGCCACTGGAAGAATGATTTTTAAAGTTCATGACTGAAAATCATTTTAAAAAAGTAGTCGTTTACCTTGGTCACAGTTTAGAAGTGATGCAACAGTCACGATCCAACTAAATCAAAAGCAGCAAGGCAGTTAAAGCAATATGGACAACACTTTCAATCACTTTTGCACACTTCATGTAAGAGTGTCTTCCTTGAAACAAAAGCTGAAATGCTACCGTGAAAACTAGGAATCAACACTACAGGAAGGTAATTCAGAAGTAGTATTTGCAGCAGCAGTTTAGCAGGAAGGCAATTTGGGACATATGGATTGAGAAAGCTGTCACCAACAGAGGAAAATCCTGCTCAGACTATTCTTCTTACATTGCTACTGCCGCTAGATTTGAGGAGCACTGTCACTGCAGACACGGCTGCACAGTAACAAATCACAAGCCTACAGCCAGCGCCTCACAAAAATTCATATCTGTGGCTTTAAAGCGTTAATAAAATGGAGAATGTAACTTGAAAGAGATGGTAGCCTGAAGAAACATTCCCGGGTCTCACCTCCAGATTTCAAAGGACAAGGTATAAAGAGGAAACATGTAACACATGATATGGTAACACTGACCAATTTTTATAAATACACCAGCATGAATAGTGAAAGAAAGAGTGATCACCTATGCCATGCATGTCTAAAAACAGAAATATAGTCACAGTGCCCTGGGCAAAAAGGAAGCTCCCTGACATAATACATAGTTCAACCCAGAGTATTATCTGATTACTGTTTTTTCCACTATTGGTAAGTCCTGGGGCAGAAACACTGTGACACAGTGGGGACTGCTAGTGATGCTCTCTAGCACCCCTCTGCCAGGATGTGACCCTGCACTCACCCAGCCCTTCGAGTTTATTTTATGGTCCCATCCCCTATTAGGAACTACTGGGATGAAGCTGTCCAGAGCTGAGCACTGGAGAACAGACTTGGTCATCATGCACATGGAATACGGAGATGACAAGGTGAAACAATAGTGAAATAACAGGGAGGGCAGGAGGGATGGTACGTGCCTGTCTATCTTTCCAGGCACTGATGTGGGACATCTGAAGCTTCAAACCAGGGCTCATTCCATTCCTGGCTGCTCTAACATGCCTCAGGATCAACAGCCATGCCTAAATTGAGGCAAGACAGATAGAAAGTCTACAGCAATGTACAGACAGAGGGTCTTGCCTTGAAGGAGGCTGCTGAGAAGGATTTTCAGACTTTGCAAAGAAGGCCAGGGATGCTTATATCTAAATGGAGAGACAGAGTAGCATAGGTCAAAGATCCTTTAGAAGAACATCTAGAATAGATGCATGATCCCATCCTTCAGAGAGCTCAAGGTCAGACTTTTAATTCAATTCTAAATGTTCTACTCTATCTGAAAATACTGGGGTTTACAGCATGAGGCATCAGGCTGTGCTGCACAATAGTTTCACATACAAACGTGACATGGGAGCACGACTACAGGACAATATAGGGCAAGAAACAAAAGAGAGACCTTGCATCCCACTGAAGCAGCAGGGCGCATCTCAGTCATGCCGAAAGCAATTACTGAAATGGGAAACTGGCCAGCCTACCACAGCCAACAGCTATCCTTACCTATAGGGCATCTGGACTGCACCTTTATATTGTTTCAAAGATGGGGCACCTCCAAACACACAATGTCACTTAATATTTTAGGATACTGAATCAGAGAACAAAAATAACACCTAGCAAATTACCAGCAGCTTCCCATAGCAGTGAATTCTGTATCTTGGCTACGAAGTAGTCAGATGCTTAACTTCTCCTGAAGTTACAGTTCAGTAAGAAGTTAAGAAGATTTTAAGCCTATATTTAAAATATATTCCTGCCCAGGGAAGTGGTGGAGTCACCATCACTGGAGGCGTTCAAAAAACGTGTAGATGTGGAGCTTCGGGACATGGTTCAGTGGGCATTGTGGTGTTGGGTCGACGGTTGGACTTGATAATCTTAGAGGTCGTTTCCAACCTTAATGGTTCTATGGAAAAAAAAACAACAACACAAGATTCTACACAAGATTCTATTCTATAGGCATGAATGTAAGTCTTTTCATGAACATCAGTGATTTTTCTGAGCAAGAACCTAGGTGACGAAAAAAGTTGATCAGTTTCTTGCTAATTCTTAGAGGATATTTCACACCATTATGAAAACTGTCCATGACTAGAAGGTGCTCAGATACCATGGTTACAGTCATGGTATGAGATTTTAAATAGAATACTGTAACAAAGTTGCTAGGTTCTTTTATGTTTTAACCAGCTAAGACATTGGAAGACCAGACAAATTTTTATTATGTTATGTCTCTGTTCCACTGATCTCTAGCATTTGGATCAAAAGAGACCTTGACTAACATTYTGTAGCTGTACACATGCTGTCTGAAGTAACTGCCCTTAAAAACACAGTCCTATTTACATTTTTACTGAACAAAATCAAAAGTAAATGGTGTGTCACTTCCAAGGTACTTAAGAATTAGCATGTGGTCAGGTGCAAACGACACATCTAGCATGAACTGTAGGGCCTAAGAAGAGTTTAGGTAAGACTATTTCAACAGAGCACATGAAAATTCCAGTAGTCATGAGAAAGAAAAATTGGTAAGAAGAGAAATTCTTTACTTCATGCAGTTAGAAAGTTACTAAGACATTAACGTGACCTTTCTTTTGCCTAGCAACAGTTGTACATAGCTATTAAGTACAGGATAAGTCTATTGTACATAAACATTACAGAAGCTTGATTAAAAAGCAGCTGCATAACAAAAATTGATTTGAAAAATACATAATATTTTGTAACTTTTCGCAATTTTCTAATTTTTGCAAATTTGGGGTTTTCCTAAATTTTTTCAGAAAACTTTTATGTAATCTTTTCTCTCCTAGTTCTCTAGGGAGTTGATAAGCTAAGCTGCTACAAACACAAAAATGCATAAAAGGGCGGGGGAGGGGGAGAACTATTTGAAAGAGCATTTAAACATTCTTAGTTTTCCTTTGTTACCAAATAAAACATCTGAAGTTGGTATTAAATGAACATTAATGTTGATTCAATACGGAAAACTGGCTTTTCAACTGATTCTAAGCTTCCCATAAGAATGCTGGAAGTTCATTTTGCTCAGTTTCAAAACAAAGTTTCCATTTCTTCTGAGAAGTTTTACTCTATATTCTGAAGAATTAGAGCAAGTTAAATACATGTTTTGTCCAGAGACCATGCAGAATCCAATGTCACACTTGAGAAACAGGTAATTTAACATTCACTGTAACAAAATGAGCATGTGTGCATACACAGTATGAGACTCCTAATCTTATTTTCACTATTTTTTTCCTTCAAACTGAGCAATTCACACATTTTGGTTCCCAAGCAGACAAGAGGCTTGAAATTTTAGAAAATCTTCTTCTGATGTTATCAACCACTACAGTATAAATTATTTTAAGAATTCAGAAACAAGTATCCCAAACAAAAACCTCCTCAACCAGACACCCTGAGGAAATGAGAACTCACTTATGATATGCATGACCAATTCACAATGAAGATATTTTCTAATATTGTGCATAATATAAGGACTAAAACACACTTTTTTTTGTCATGCATTACAAGTACACAAGTGTAAGCAAGTAGACCACTAAGAAAATACGCATCTTCTTACAGGTGAAGACTACAAATATGAAGCCTCTGATAGCAAACAACCTTTTAATAAGACTGAGTCAGACCATTATCCTTCTCCTGTATGCTGATCTGTAACAGACTTCATTTCCCACTGACTTAATTCTTATGCAACCCTATAAAAATGTCTAAAGTGCATACTGCATGGTTTAAAACACTACCAGCACAAAGAGAGAATTCTGGTCTAGAAGCACTTATTCCCATTTTGCACAAAGAAAGCAACTGTGTCAAGGTGTAGTCAAAAGTTAATGCTCCATTTATTTGTTGTACGAACCCAAGTTACAGAAAATACGTCGCATCCCCTCGTCTATAAGTGATAGAAAGCATACTGCAGGCAATGTAGTTTTATCAGACTTGGAGGTGGGGAAAAAAAATGACCAAACCTAAAACAGAGTAACCCCAGCAACATAAAGCTAGGACATTGATTTCAGCTGTACACAGTTAACCACCTCAGGGTTTTCTGCCTTGTACCCTGCTGTTAATGCCAGCATTATCTACACTTATCAGCAAAAAACAACACACAAACCAACCTGTTCCAACAAATTGAAAGTCCATTCAAATTCAGAAATATCAAAGACACATTGCCATCATGCTGGCTGGCCAGCATTCACYTAGCAATTACCTCAAGAGTCTTGGCTTGTTGCTTTACAGTCCTGTTTAGTGTTTCTAAGGACAGAGAAAACAATTGTAAAGAATGCAGAATCTACAGGGTTTATAATTTTATCACATCAGAAGCCAAGCCTTTTCACTACTAAAAAAACTACTAGAATAGGCTTTCTAAAACTGAAATTTGTAGTGTATTTCCAAAGAGGGTTTCACAATCATGTCTAAATGAACTAGGCCTTACCGCACCCCAGTATCAAATTAGGTTTGCTGTTTTTTATAATGGAAGGCTTTGAGATCCAGTCTTATTTTCTAATGAAAGACAGACTTTTTTGTTATCACACCAATATTTTTTTCACTACCACTCATCACTTAGACCATTCCTATATGACCACGCTCATTATCTAAGAAATTGCATTTAAATCAGAACAAATGACTCCTGACACCCACATACTTGTCAGGTCAGTAATGACTCCCTATCCACAACCAGAATACTGGATACAGTCACATMAGAATGCCTGCCTTCCCTGGACCTGAGTTTTACTGTAGAGAGTGTATGCTGTAGAAAGCAGCTATTTCTGTCAATCTTAACTTATTTTGATCAGGCGCTCTTTCCTCAGCACAGTCCCAGAATGACTGTATACTGCAAGTCTTCTGTCATTCGGCGTGTTATGGTCCCAAGCCTAGATATATTTTTCTTAATTACTGCACATCATCTTGGGTAGGCTTAATTAGTTTCAAAGTAGACTGAGAAAGACACTAATACTACATGAGGCCAAGAGAAAGAACATTTTCGCTACCTCTTAATAATACTTACTATACAATGGCTTATTTAACTCCCCAACAAAAATAACAAAATTAAAAATTTGTTAACTGCCTCATCAGTCTTAAATTCAGGTGCTGAGATTCAATAGGGAAAGCACCTCTTACAATCCACTATCAGATCTTAGTACAGGTATAATACGTAGCATGACAAGCGTTGCCACGTGAGGTGCATTTACTTGAGTTGGTACCATCTGTATTACTCATGAGCAGTGGAGTGAAATGGAATCAGATCGATTTACAGTCATTTTGCGCCATGTGTTCTATCAGCCTTCCAGGAAAGTCTCACTAAGCTCACTTTATGCTCCAGTAGGAGACATGAACAAAGATACCAGACTACCTGTTCTGGGAGGTGCTTTTTGGTCCCACATAACACAACTTTTTCTTGAGGAAAGTTTGTTTGCCGCAGCCTCAGAGGAGGGTTTTTCACTGATTCTTCCACCAGGGTATCAGTTCTGCAATGTAGATATTAGCTAACTAGGAAGAGAAACTACAGAAAGGAAACAAGCAGTTACTGCTCCAGAGAGCAAAAGCTGAGGGACAGATACAATTCAACCTCACTGCATGCAACTATGAGACATCTCCGCATGCAGAAAACACAGATCCCCCTCCTGGAAGCAGCATTACCCAGGTTCCTCTGACTGTGGTCTGAAAAACGCTGTATCTATCAACTATGGCAAAAGCCAAGGTACTTGTAGCTCCACGTGCATGACTATTCCTATCTCTCCATAAGTAACACCAAGATGCACTCGACAAGAAAATCATGAATTGCCTTACATGCTCTAGAAAGCCCAAAACTAGAGATCTATATCATTTTATACAGCTTGTCCTGCTAACGGATCGATCGTTTCATTTACCATGGTCCCATACAGAAAATCCTATGTTCTCCTGTATATCTCTCTTCCAATGTTGTGCATGTCAAATGAAATGGCTCTATGAATTCAGTCTTTAAGATACAAAATGAATCATAAATAAATTTAGGCCAGTATTTGCATAACAGCACATCCCTGGGCCCCAGGTGCAAGTCTGTTAAATAGCAGGGTCTACTTCTGGACCCTGGCATGACAGACCATTGTTGGTAAGTGATCTGCCGCCAGTAACTGGCTTTAGATCTACTCCAATTACACATCTGCCTGCTTTGTATCTTTCCAGATGTTCTATAGACTCCTGTAGGATTTCTTCCCAGCAGAATAACCAAACACCAAGAAAGGATCTGGAGTCTCTAATTCATTGATTTGCCTCATAACAGTATAAATACAGGCACAGATACACGCTGTGCAGGCGACACTGCATATTTAAATATTGACTTCTACCACTAGCTTACAGAGTGCTCCTGTGCCAGACTGAGAAAAGCCTTTCTCCTTGCTTTGATCCAGAAGCAGGGAAATGAAGTACTCTAGATGACAGAGTAGCATTATATATTCCCAACTTCTCATGATCATGGGCTTTGAGCCATTCACATTTCAAAATCAGACTTTGCTTGTTGCAGACTTTTGAGGACTTAACTTTGTGTGCTGCAGCTTTTAAAGGCCCAGCAGGAGTTGAGACATGACTAAGGCTCAGCACTGGACCAAAACTCCGTCCTACGTTGTTTTCTGTTACTTGAATTGCAGGACTCGGACTAAAGTTAATTTAGCATTTCCTGTCCTTTATCAACTGAATGAGGGGCTCTAAGCTAAATATTAGAAAGGCTTTTCCATGTTTCAAAACAGTAAATCTAATGAAATTGAAATTCCATACCAATACATTACAGCATATTTTAGGCAGATAGAGTAAAAAGATTTAAAAGGCAGCTGAATTACTTAAAAGCTTTTTTCCAAATAATTGTTATATTAAGACAATTTACACACACTACTACAGGATACTTCAAACAATCATTTTTAACAAAGCATCGTATGTAGCTCATGAGGCTCATCCTCAGGAAAAAAAGTATTTTAGGAACTATTGATGTGACACAATTTTTCTTACCTGATTTTGTTGAGCAGATACCTCCCACCCTAAAAAGGCCTGTGACTGAGCACAGTTCCAAACAGGATAGGAAAATGTTACACCACTGAGACTGATGGTCACACGTTGTAGCAAATTGCTATAAAAAGCTAATGCTCAGTGACAGTCTCTTCACCTAACCCCTCAAAAATAACAGCAAACTATACCAGCAATGACACTGTGAGGAGAAACCTGAGAAGCTAAGTCTCTGGCATGCAGAGCTACAGGTAGAGCCAAAGGTCCATGCTATTAGGCCTCTGAATAACCTAATAGCCTCATGTTTCTGACATGGGGTATGCTGTGCGTAGGGCACGGTCACTGGCTTCCTGTGCAACCACCACCCCCAGACCTACAACGAGGTCAGCCATTCCTTCCCATCTTATCACACAGCCAAAGCCCATTCTCCACCCCATCAGAGCTCCCCTCAAACCACCCTTCCTTCAGTAAAGTCACTCACTCTGATGTGGGCCATGACTTCTTGCCCATCTGAAACCTTCACTTTCTCAGCTCATCACACACCTGGTCACCCCAACTGGGGCACAGCTCTGGCCACCCCCCATAAGCACTCCAGTTCTTCCTGCCCCAGCTGGATGAGACCTGCTGTAATATCACTTTGTCAGGCTCATGATCATCTCCAGGTGATGGTGCCCTGCTATCCCTGCCCAACAGCGAGGTATATCTGGCCCCCCACTGCTTTTAACTCCTCTCACTGAAACACACATGCTGAAAATAACATACTACCTACCACTCAAGCACTGAAGTTGATAAAGTTTGAGGTTTGTGTGAGGACAGAGTAGATGTTTAGGTGAAAAATATGGAGAATGTCATCCAATTCACACAGTGACTATACGGAAAATAGAGAGGTAAAAGTCCTTGTGAATTCTCAGCTGAACACTGTTAAATATATACCTCTTTTTTTTCCCCTGCCACCTACAGCTTCCCTGATCTACACACAAATGTGGATAGGAACAATACCTCTTATGAAAAGAAAAAAGTCACCAGATGCACTGTAAATGGAGTCAGACAACACAGACCAGAGTTAACACCAGAAATAGTGCAGAGAGCTTCTGAAGAAGCCAGGCTTACCTCAMTCCCAGAGGCTGTGCGACACAGTGGAGTAGTGTAGGGACCCTGATCCAGAAGAAGCAGCACGGTCCAGCAAGCCTTCCCTCTTGCTTCAGCATCAGGCTAACAGCAAACCTACTAGCCCCCTCTGGCTAAGGCCACGGCTCCTCTGCAGTCCCACGCAGCACCACAACGGTCCTCCTGAAAAGGCCACTTCGATCCGCTTTCTCCAGGAGGCCGCCCTTACCCCTAACCCAAGCTGCCTATGCTTGCAGCGAGTGCCAGCTCCTCACGGGGTGTCCCCACAGGTGACGGGAATAAGGGTAACGGCTGCTCCACAGGCCCTCGGTGCTGCAGTCCCGACCCCTACTCCCCTCCCGCACCCGTGAGGCTGCTCCGCGGGGCCCGCGCAGCGGCCGGCACGCGCCCGGCACGAGGGCAGCCCCTCACGGCAGCGCCTCCATTTTCTCCTCAACGACCCATCGGCTGAAACCTGCGGCTGCGGCTCCAAGCCCCCTTCCAACGCCCCCCCCCCTCCCCGGGCTGCGTCCCCGGCAGGGAGCCCCCCCTCACGGCTCTCTCCTCAGCCGCCCAGCCCCGAGGGAGGAGGGCCGCAGCCGGTCAGGTAACCCGCGCACCTGCCTCCCCAGGGCAGCTCCCGCCTCTGCCCGGGGCCGGGGCAGCCCTGAGGGGAGCGAGGACCGCCGCGCGCGCGGGAACGGCGGGCGGCCGGGACGCCACCCCCGCGCGCCGCAGCGCCCCCTGCCCACGTGCCGAAGGGCAGCTCGGCCCCTCCCGCTGCGGCCTGCCCACGGCCCGGCCCCCGGCGAGCCTCTTAAATTGTGCCTCGTCAGGTGGGTGCCTTGGGTGCTGCCCAGGGCCCTGTCACCCGCGTCTCGGAAGGCACAGCGCCCACCGAGGCACTGACCCTTCCCGAGAGACAAGCTAGCACGGCGCGGACCCTGCTGACCTTGTTCGGACCAACGCGCCAGCTCGTGTGGACAGACAGACAGACAAGACACACGTCCCGCTTTGCAAAATTTTATTAGCAAATCAGAACAACAAATGTATTTGTCGGTTTTGACAGTTTGTACTGTTTCCAAGTACGTAAAAATAAGTGTTTCTCTTATTAATAAAAATATAGGCGCACAGATTTAAAAACATAACCACTAAAATAACAATAAAAATAGGCTTATTTTAATAAAAATACTTGCTTTTTTCAGACTATCACTTATCTCCAGGCTCCTTAACTGCTCAAAAATAATACACAAAAAATAGATTTTTCTCCCCCACCAAAGTAAATTCTGTAACATAAATTGTTTTATTGAAGCGTACTACATCTCCCCTCCCTTTCATGCTTTTTTTTTTATTTCCCCCTTAACAAAAGGAACCTCTAGCTTGTTCCTCAAAACCCACCAATGTTAGGAAACTAACCCCTGCACTGAGGAAGGTGTCCTCCAGTGCTGTAAACAGATTAATTAGACTATGCCTCCCTGAAGCAGGGCTGAATTTCCACCTCAATGGAATAGATAGGGYGATAAATACAGAGAGAACACCACATTTGGAAAAACACAGTAAAACTTCCTAATAAATCACAAACATTAGTCCCGAGGAACAAGAGATTATACACTCACAGCGTACTCCTATCTGGAACAGTCAGGGAATAGTTTGGCTTGACATGAGTGCTGCTTGTTGTGGTTTCTCAAAAAACGTGTGGACGTGGTACTTCAGGACATGGTTTAGTGGGCATGGGTGCTGGGTTGACGGTCAGACTCGACCTTAAAGGTCTTTTCCAACCTTAATGATTCTATGATTCTATGATTACTCAGGAGCCATGTGAAGCTACGAAACAACTGAGTGCCGTAGAGAAAGGCCAACCCTGCTGCTCTTCCGTGACTAAGCCACACGCCTGTTCTTAGCTGACCTGGGCAAAAAGATGACTGAAGACCAAACACCATGAGCTGTCTGTAATGCCTTTGTCAAAACACCACCTTACATCTTTTATTAATGCAGAATTAATAAGCTGGAGCTTATGGCTTCACACTGCCTTGCACTCTGTCTGCCTTTCTGCGGCATCCCACCTTGCTCAGTAGTTGCTAGGATTTTATGTAAGAAGAATGACCTCATGTCCGTGAGAGCACAATTCTGATGCAACAACCTAACAGCTATTTTAACCAGGGGTTAATTTTCAGAAGTGTGATTTATGTACACATCCCACAATCTCTAATTTGGAAACTCAAGGTGTTTTGAAACTCTGGGAATTCAGAAATACCACTGGCTCGGAGTTTATTTGGTTTTACATAGCCCAGGGAATGAACTAATGGTAACGCATGGGACATGGAAAGGAGGAAGTAGAATTTGGTAGGTAAGCTGGGCAGCTTTTTATCCAAATATATATTTTTAGTGTTCTATTTATGAAAGATTCCCCCCAGACACTGAAACAATAGTTTTTCCCATTACTGCTCCCTCTTAATATATACATTACTACACCACTTTTTGAGGATTCTGCCTCAAAAATTACACAGAAAGCTCAGAAATACACCTTTTAATTGGATGTGAAGAGAAGCCCATGCTCTGCTCCTTATCCCTTGACCGGGCACATGTCACAGGCTGTGGCAGCACAAGACATGGAATAAAAGGAAATTAAATAAATAGTATCAAATGCCAGGCCGTATTTGCCAAAAGCGTCATTCTCCTGCTTCCACAGTTCCTATACCTACATTCTCTTCCGCTTCCTTCAACCTTCCCAGTCCAGGTTCACCCCTGCTCCCTACATGTCCCTCTCATACTCATTCCTCTCCACTGCTTTTTTCCCCCCACCGTCTCCTTCATTTTATGTTTCTTCCCTCAAATCCTGCTTTCTGCCTCTCTCCTCCAATGCTTCTCATCCATTTCCTTCCTTTCATAGAAATAGTTCCTCATCAACTGCATTTTAGTCTCTGCCTAAGCAAGGATACAAAGCTACAAATAAAAGTAGCATATTTTTATTTCTTTCTTAGAAACTGGAAGCCAGGCAAAATTAACCTGACATAGTTTTCAACACCAGTTCACACCTTCAGCTCTAAAATCTCAGCCTAGAAGTGACAACCATAGAGCCAAACAAAATCAGTTTCCTTGTCAATCTATAGTTGTTTCTAGTAGGCTTACTTTTTGATTTTTAATTTATTAAATGGCAAAATAAATATGAACTTCTAACCACCAATATATTAAATGAAAAAAATAACCTAGTCTATGCACTTTTTTGGTACCAATTGAACAATACTGGCTTAGAAATTAATATAATTAAAATGATGCAACCTCCTAGCACAAAGACATTACATCAATATCAAAGCACTTACTTCCTCAATTTTGAATACAACCATCTGAATAAAACACAGATGTTTGCAGTTTGGGTTACATGTAAACAGCACCTATACAAATAGATGTTAATGAATCTCTAATTTGCCGACAATAAATTAAAACAATAACAAAGTCTAATAAAGACTATTTCTTCATATACCTTGGCTTTTTAAGCGCCCTGCTTTGCTGAAGCATCCTACCATCATTCTGTAAAAACATTGTATTTGGGTGCATGTAAGTCACTACAGAATTTTTTCTCTTTTTTCATCCAAAGATTGTCCTGGCCTACCTCATCCTCTCAGTGGCCAGAATCAGTTGTACTCAAATTGACAATGGCAGTTGTGTTAGTCTTCAACCAAAGACGATGGCCAGAGCACAATTCTTATTGCAGTACAGAACTGTTTACTGCTAGATTCATGAAATCAAGGTTATGATATGTAATGGCAGTATGATTTTCTCTTCAATAACAGCAATAACAGAGTACTGCACACAGCTAACAAAACCTGTCAGATATCAGCCATCAAATATTTATGCTATTAACAAATATAAAAATTGTATTTAAAAATTTCCTTAAGACTCAATAACAATTTCCCTGACTGAAATAATAATGCAGAGTCTTAATCATTGTGCGGAATGTGAATTATTCTGCAGTAAAAGAGTATCAGTAGAAACCCTACATCCTGAGTGAAGTTAATATCACAAACAGATTGAAGTATCACTGTAACGCTAAACATATAAAAGCACTCCAATCGCTGCTTGTGCTGCAGCACTTCCCTGGGAATCTGGATCCCCAATTTTCTAAAATGCTCAGAAGGCATTTAATAACATCATCCAGCTGTTGGTGTAGTTTGAGAAGTGAGAAGCATCATACCAAGGATTCAGAGAAGATGCCAAGGTCTGCTGTCAYGGCTGCTATTTTCATCAAGAATGAAAGTTTCTTCTGTCTCCTGCCCATGGAATTCTCATTACGTTATGATATGCTGCTCCTCCTCTGATGAGTGGCTTTTCTTTGTGGAAGATCCTCACTGTCACTTTCACAGTTTCTCTGAAATAGAAAGGCCACAATGTTTCAGTCACGTAAATGAGATACCATGCTCCTAAACATGATGTTCTGATATGATTAGTGTCTCATCTATTGAGAAAAGTAGAGCTAATAGAATTCTCACAGAGTTTCGTTCCAGAAGGTCACATGCACTCCAGGGGTCCCCCCCCMCCCTCCATCACACAGCTGGTCACAAGAGCAGCAGTGCAGACTCTCTCCACCACCGCTCATTTCTCAGTCAGACAGCACGGTCACTGCGATGGTATCCAAACATAATCTGCAGCTTCCGTGCTGCTCCTTTACAGAATAAATGCGGCTAGCACCTAAAAGGTTTATACAGTCACCGTGTCTCTCCCTGCCCAACGTTTCTGTCACAGTAACACAACTTAGAGCAGCATTAAAAGACACACAAGGGATGCCACAGTCCCATCTGGTTTCACACTCAAAACCACTGCCATCCTGTTGGGCTGTGCATCCATAGAAGGACAGCAAAAATCACTGCACAGTAAAATTGGTCCTTCTCTTCTTCCCCTTTGAGAAATGTACCTACCAAACTTTCATCCTGTATTAGGACCTTTTTCACCAGTGAACGAGATAAGCGGTTGCACAATGATACAATGCGGTAAGAAAGCTATGGAGAGAGGGAAGAATGAGAATTTCACCACGTATATGCAGTGCAGACATATCCAGACATTTCATTTATCTACTGTATATTACAATTTTACATTCAAGCTCTATCTTGCTCTCTGATCCCATCAGGCTTGGGAARCCTTACACGAGAAGGATTAAAGGCTCGCTGTCATACCTTCCATCGCCTTCTAGCGTATTGCCTTTTGAAGTTTTCCATGTTAACAACAGATGCTTTCCGAACCAAAGCCTGTCGCTTGTCCACTGGCTGGAAGATAAGAAAGCAATTTTATTGCTTGGCTCCTTTTGGTGCATGAAATACAAAAGATTCTTCGTGTGCCCTGGAGTTKCCTGAAAAGAATGCTGGCTGGGGAAGCTATGGATTCATACAGGTAAAAGCAGAAGAAAAGTAATTAAATCTAGTCCACCCTGTGCCTGGACAGGACCCCTTTGATTTCAAACAAAATCCTAAAACTAGTGTACAGTCAGTGGTCACACTTGGCCCTGCGCACAACATTGTTCTGAGAAGTTCCACTGCTGCCCCTTTCTAGCCACTCGACCTGGCACAAAAGGTGTATCGCATGGCATGGACTTTGCTCCAGCCTCCACTTCTGCCTTCTGCTTCATAATGATCCACATGAAAAACAAACAAAAAATCTGGGAACAGCTTTTCTAGCCAAAGGACAGGGTGAAGGACAGCCAAACAAAAGAGAGAGATAGCTAAGGGGATGCTAGAGGGTGCTAAGGCAATGCTTTCACTTGGTAAAGTTGCTAAGGTGCTTCTCAGTGCACACCTGCACCATCTCCGTTTTCTCTGGATTGAGGTCATATCAGCTGGCCTTTATTCATGTCCCTCCTTCTGCAAGGCATTGGGAGAGCAACGAAAAGGTTCCACAGAGGCCTGACAGAAAGGAGATGGAGCTGTTGTCAGCGCATCCACAGCACTGCAGCACACTGCTGCCCAGGGGTTTTGCAAGTGCTTGCTAGAAATCATGACAGAATAGGACTAAACGCAGCATCATCACACTGTTAGGTCCCRTGCTACCTTCTAATTTTTCAGACAGAAGCTTGCCCATTTTGCCCTTTACAAGGATATTTTAAAACCAAAGATAAATTAGGGCCCTCTCCTAACTTCCAGCACATGGCTCTTCATTTTATTTTAGCACATCTTTTCTGAATTGTGCTTTTACAGATTTTTCTTTTACCAGGCTGATTTAAACATCATAGGTAAGTTTGAGGCAGTCATTTCAGATCTGAAGATGGAGAACATGTGATTTCATGTGAATGTGAAATATGGAATAACTTCAGAGAGCGCTAGCTGTACTCTACAACCCAAGTATTAAATTGGTACCAGAGAGTAGCCCTTTTCCTGTGTCTCACAAAGCTGGTTGATAAAAACATGTCTGCTTATCAAAATCTCAGGAAGGCTCAGGTAACCTGCCACTGCGAGTAATCTCATGCAATTAGTCCAAGATTGACAGATCCCAAGCAAAATTAGAAGGCGGCCCAAGAAAAGTAAATCCATGACCAGCTTTGGTCAACACTGGACTCACCAGGAATCACAGAATAGTTGAGTTTGGAAGGGGCCTGTGGAGATCATCTAGTCCAACCCCCTGCTCAGGGCAGGGTCATCTACTGCACCTTGCCCAGGACCACGTCCTACTTGGGTTTCAAAGGATGGAGATGCCACAACCCCTCTGGGCAACATGTTCCAGTGTTTGACTGCTCCTTTAGTAAACAAGTTTGTTTGCTTTTTTAATGTTTAAATGGAATTTCTTTATTTCAATTTGTGCCCATTGCCTCTTGTCCTGTCACTGGATACCACTGAGGAGAGCCTGGCTGTGTTTTCTTTACTCCATTCCACCACATATTTATACAGATTGAGAAGATCCTCCCCAAGCCTTCTCTTTTTGACACTAAACAATCCCAGCTCTCTCAGCCTCTCCCCCTTTGACAGACACTCCAATCCCTTAATCATTTTCACAGCATTCCATCAAACTCACTCCAGTATGTTTTGCTGACATCACCGTAATAAAATGGGAAAAAGTTCGCTGTCACTTAGTATTAGTGACGAGGATACATGCTACAGCTTATCTGAAAAAAAATCAAGCTTTGTCCTTTAACCATACACAGAGTATGAGAGCACAAGACACTGATACCCTGGCAATAAATATATGAGGAAAGAATTGCAATACTTGAGTATGGAAAAATAGGAAGAAAAAAAATATATATCAGAATTCAGACATGTGCCTAAAATTTTTGGATGCCAATCTGGTGTTAAGGAACAGATGTTCCGCAAACCCTGACACAGTCCTTCTGAAAATGAAGCACCTTTCAACTCCAAAACCACATCAAAATTTGCATAGAGCAGACAGTATCTGACAGATTGAGGAGAAAAAAGTTCAAAACCAGATCTGGTAAAAGTGAAAAGAGAAAGGCCAGGAATCAACCCTTCAAAGATCATGGAGTTTATGGAGTGACAACAATTCCAGCAGTTCTGATCTGCATATGTAGGAGGTGGATAACCCAGAAATATTTATACTGAACTGGACTGGAATGCAACCAAGCCAGACACCTGAAGAAGCAAAAGTACCAAAGGAGAACGGAAAACACATCAGTGGGGATTTAAACATTTTTTTTTTCCAGCAAAGTAACTGATAATGTTTACAACAAATTCACTCTTCTCATCAAATGCTATAGGTATAGCATTTGTGCAGATATCTCAGCAGTAATTCAAGGAGCCAAGCTATCAGCTAGGTCTCTCATTTAGATGTATACACCATTTGCATACAACTGGGACATTTAAGCATTAAATATAATTTCCTCATGCTGCAAATGGCTAGCATGGTGCAACAAAACACTGAGTAGAAACCAATTTGAAGTGGAAAAAATGTCACTGGCTAAATGTCAGCTGTACAATCATCATGAAAAATTTCTGAGTGCCCTTTCAGCAGTAGAACCATCGCTGAATCAAAATAGCTCACTTTACAGTACTCCAGACTGTTAATAACTGCCTCTCAATTTCTAAGTAGCCTGCAAACCAGTGACCTTGTCATCTTCTCACTCAGAGCATCTTCTCAAAGCAGTATGTCAGTGACCTCCTTCAGCTCGGAGAGCACTAGCCTCAATGACTGAGTCACAACAATATTAACCTCACCCAAACACACTCAGGAACAGAGTGGCCTCATTTAATGTTCCTCCTCATTGTGTCAGTGCATTTGTTCATAAAGAAAATCTACATGAACAGAGAATATGAAATCATGGCTGAGGGAAGGCAGACTCTCTTCCTTGAGAGTCTTTTCTGCAGATATTAACTCTTACTAAGCTTTAAGTTAAGAATTAAATTTAAGAATTAAAACTCTCTCCCTCATAAAAATATCCTGTGTTCTGGTTCCCCTGGACAGTATCTCTTGGGTCTTCCAGCTCAAAGGAACCTGCAGAAGTGATGACTGAGGAGTTCTGAGAGAATAAAAAATGGACATAAGTAAAATTCTCAATACTATTTGTCACAGTGGAGCCCAATTCTCCCCAACCATCAACACCAGCTTGCTAGGGACATCYCCTGGCTATCTAAACTACTTTGAAGCTTTTGAAAATTTTACATCTTGTGCAAAGAAAGATGCCACAGAGAGCACATCTGGTTTCCATCCTCCACCRAGTACAATGGCAGGAGTGACAATAYCCCTACTGAATAACTGTTTTCAGAACTCTGAATTTTCACCAGCCTCTGCACGTCTTTATGAGGACATGGCAGTGATGGGTCCACTGTACTCTACATAAATTGCATGAGAGTATGCTTTTATCTTTTTATCGCAAAGTAGGAAACATTATTCTTAATAATGTTTTGAACAACAACAGTTCAATTTCGTTAGGTCATTAACTTCTCTGGAAAAGGAGGAGGGAGGCTGGCCAGTGAAAGACATACTTGAATATATACATAAAGATCCACTCTAGATGGACTTGAGCAGTGATGCAGGGATGCCTGGCTACTATCTCACTGATTCTTGTAGCTGYGTAACAGTCACCTTGCAGCAAATTGGTACAGCTAAGCAAAGGGGCTGTCATCTAGCTGCACAACCCAGGCTGGCAACTCTTTTCAGTACACAGAAGCCTGACAACTCTTTTTCAGTCACTAACTACACCATTGGGGAACAACTGCATCCTGCATAAATAACTGTTTATTGTGTTCAAAAACGAGATGGGTACATCTGTGCATATTAATACAGTATAATCAAATGACTTCTTTGAAATACAAGACAGCAGGGCATGATTCAAGTTTGAGCCAACTTTTCCTCTACTTTCTAAAAYKTAAGRAAAAAAATCTTCACAGCAAGAACACTAGTCTCAAATCCCACACCATAGATTAAATTAGTTGTAGCTTTGTCGTCATCTTTACTGTAGAAAGCAAACCAGAAGTCTATGTTATCACTTATCACTCACAAATTAATATTTGCACTGTAAAATTACATACACAGTTAYTTGATCAGTTCATTACAAGTTCCCAGTTGTGTCTTTTGAATAGGATTTCTTTAGTATAGGACAGGAAACTTAGGTCAATTTTAAACTAAAGGATTAATCAACAGCTAACACCTTTGATGGTAAAAGATTTCACCCTGCATAGTTGGCCAAAAAAAAAAAAAAAATATCTTAACTTTTCTTCATCAGCAGCCATTTCACAGAGAATTTCCATAGTACTAGCTAAATGTTAAATTACYACACCATTTACTTTGTTTACTGGACAGATTTAACCTTTGCAAATATTTCTTTCATAGGGTCTATAGAACTGCCTGCATGCAGCAGGTCTACACAACTGTTTCCTTCATCCAACCAAAGATCCTATCATGAGATTTTTGTTAGTTTCCAGGCACCCAACTTCTAGTAAGTACAGACTGACCCATTCTTTATTCCAAGTTAACTRTTTAGTAATCTTCAGGAACTGTAATACATGATGAAGTATGATATAAGCAATGCAGAAGGCTGTAGGGTTAGATGTGTCCACACCACTGTGATAATCTGGTTCCTGTAAGTTCAGACACTGAATATGGGAAAAAAACTTGAACACTACAAACCACTGTGACTTTATGGATTTGGTCAGCATCTCGTGCAATACATCAGAATTTCTATTTTAGTTCTACATGATTTTTTTGTGTAGAATCTATGCACTGAAAACTTTTTAAACTGCTGTACATTGAAACAAGCAGCAAACCCTGCACCTAACCTGATTTGATTACTGATTTGATTCTGCTACATCAAGATTCAACCCTGCAAGGAATTCTTCACAGCGTGATCTATTTAACAGCTCCATTAGTGATTCATTAATATCTTTGTTGAAAACAGAGTCAAAGTTTCCATTCACRCAGGCTTCATTTTCCAGTTGAAAACTACTCATTAAATCCTGTATCCACTTGAGTTCCTCAGAAAGTTCTTGACTGAGAGATTCATACTGACTCTGCAGATCAGCATATTTCCCAGTTATGCCTGTAAGACTAGTGCCTACAGTCTTGATATCATCTTGTAGATGTCTTTTCAGGGATTCAATTTTACGGTATTCATACTTCAGCTGAGACAGCTTGTGCCTCACGCTTTCATTCTCTTCTTTATACCAAGCTTCCTTCTCATTGTAAATGGAAACCAGAGCATCAATGTCCTCCTGCAAGGAATCGTGGGATGCAGCCAAAGTGCTGAAACCCCGTTCCATAAGTGAAATGTCTTCTACTACTCGGGCAAAGCGCTCGAAGTTGATGTAGGTATTATTGGGAGGCATACTCGAATGGCACTTTATGGTGTACTCTCTCAGGCGTTTTGTCTTCAGCTGTGTGTTCTCAACCTTCTTGTTTTCTTGGACTTTTGTTTCTTCTTTCAGCTGGTGAGTCGTCAGACAGAGGAACTAATATTACTGAATGTTTACAAGACAGTGCAGTAATTCAAAAACTCTACACAAAGGATGCAGCCTGAACTTCCACAATGCTGTGAGATTCTTTGCTGCCACAGATTTTCTTTCATGCATTTGATAAAARGAAAAAAAAAAAACAACACACAAACCCAAAAACGAATGTGACAAGTGATGTGCATTCATTCCAATGTGATAAGTGTAAATAACAGGGCCACAATTTATTTTCATGTTAATTTTTAGCAGTCAACAGTCTCAAAGCTACCAATATTTGTAAGAGGAAAAACAACAATCCTGAAAAGACTCGAGTTAATGTTTTGTGCAATGCAGAGCAAAAATTGAATTTCAAACATCCTCATTAGTCATGCTGAGATTAGCTAAATGTATTTTCAATAAGAGACTTATCCACAAAAGCAGGCAATGTTTATGATGAAAATATATATACAGACACACAAATCAACACACTTGGTACAGCAGTTGTATCTTGAGAGAAATTATATTTTCTACATTGGCTGTAGTCAACTCTCAATTCAAGAAAGCACTAAACCCAAGATGCAGTATATGTGCATGCAAACAGAGAAAAATGCAAAGCACAGTCTAATGTAGGATACTGTAAGCGCAACAAACATCAATGCTTTGTCCCCCTCTTTTTGAAAGTTATGATAATAACAGAAGTCATTTGCAGAAATCCAAGGATTTAGTCAGACCCAACCAATTTCTTTCCAGTGCTTCTCTTTGAGACACCTAAGGTCTCTACGTACTTAGAGGACAGTTTTCCATTTAACACACCAGTAAGAGTGAGAATATTATCTCTGCTTTGCTCATGGTAAAAAGCAAGATCTGTCTCTTTATTTAGTCTTACCGTTATCCACGGATGAGACAGAGCTTCCYGAATTGTAAGCCGTTTCCTAAAAAACAACAACACAAAAAAACCCCATGGACTTGAATGAGAAATACCTTGTACACAAGTCCATTGACCCCACACCCCTCCCAGGCTTCATATGAAGCATTTATCAAGAGAATGCCAGGACTAACTCTCAAATTTCAGGGTTATGTTCCTCCCTGAGGCATGCTGCTTGTGTGTAGTTTCGTAACTGTTCTAAGTTTCAGTAAGGAGCTGAGTGGTGGTTACCCAGAACTAGAGATTTTGCACACCATTTTCAGCCCTTCACCTACACCCCGTTGTACCAGCTTGACTCAGGTGAGAATTCAGTCCTGAAAGTGAAATTTAACTGAGAGGATTTTGGTTCCTTTTGTTAGGACTTCTGGGTGCAGTGATTAACTAGGGGCACAGCAGCAGAACTTTGCCTCCTGTCTGGCAATACACACTGCAGGGAAAACTTTGCAGATTACTCATCAGGCTATGTTTCACCAGATTTATCTTAGAGACAAATGGATCTTTCTGAATTTTTACTTACCGTGTATCTTTCACCAGGAGTTTCTGAATAAAATCTTTTGCCAGGTCGCTAGTATTGCTGAAAAATTCTTCATCAAATTCATAATTCACAGCTGTAATGTTGGCAAGCGTTTCTTGTTTAGTTTCTCCAAGGAAAGGCGATGCACCACTAAGCCTACATAAGCCAGAAAGAAGAATCAGTTGGAAAAATAAACAGAGGTCCCCTAATGAAATTACAGTGACTGTGGAATATACTCTCAGGACATTTGTGGATCTTGTGTTGTAGCAGCCATGCCACGTGGGAAATAACAGGTCCAGCTTTGGCTCACTACATCTGTGGTTATGAGCCAGACTCATCTTGAAAGTCTCTAGTGCAGCACTGATGTGTGCACACAGATAGAAACGCACAGACTCTCCTCTCYTAAGTGTCTCACTGAAGTCATTGCTAATCAAACTAGAAAAAGCTTCAGCTGAGGAGAGTCTCTATCCCTGTAAACCCACAACTACCAGGCAGAAGCTTCTATCAGCTTCAAGCAGATAAAGTAGTGTTTCTGTAGATTTTCTCTGTGTAGGAAAAGCCCTGCCCCTACTGCTTTTCTATCTGCAAAGCTACTGACAAGTTCCCCGCACAGTGAGTTCAGCCAAGAGACCTTTCTCAGCTGGAACCAAAACACGATGTGTGATCGGAAGTCAGGTGCGTGGCCTTGCCTAGGGGCCAGCTCCGCCGGAGAGGTAGGGCCACGCTGCTCATTAAAAGGAATCCACAAACAAAAGGACTTTGGCTGCAATAAAATCCAACTGTTTATGAACAATGCAAAATTTCATTCTGTTGGCACCCTGCTCCAACTGCAAGGATGTAATGGAGACATCATCATAATCAAATGCTATTCAGGAATCTTTACTTAGACAGAAAAAGCTTTCATCCTGCTTTGTATCTCTCARCTGTGACTGACGACCTTCATCTGTGATGACTATTTACATCTGCTCCATAAAACTCAAGTGCCATAACAGATTAATTGCAGACTCCTCCTGCCCTGCCTTCCCTCCCCTCCCTCCCCAATCCACAGGGATGCTGACTTGCAAAAATCTGGTTTACGGGAAATATTATTTATACCAAGGAAATTGATCTCATCCCTTTTTTTAAATCTTCTGGGCTATTATTATGCTTATCTATTATGTCTAGCTTTGATAGCATAGTTTCAGGATGCAGCAGGCTCAAAACAGGACTGCAGCAAACTCCTGGGATCTAAATTGAGGTTTTGAATACTAAACTGCTTGCTTACATGATCCTGCTCAACAGACCTTTTACCCTGCCTGTATTGTCAATTACCATGTTAACTGGGAATTTGGGGGTAAGCAGAAAGTTAGATGGGACCACCTGGGCCATTCAGCCCAGTCCCCAGCTACGGGGGACATGTGGTTTTATCCACAGAATAAACATTTGAGTGCATAAAGTGTTTTCTCTCCTTCTACAATCATAAAATGACACCAAAGCAGCTGACGCAGCAAGGCAGCATGAATGACGTCCTCCAGTTGTCTTTGATGCAGTAAATTTCACCCCATAACCACAGTCAATCTCAGTTCTTAACAGGTTTGACATACTCCCTCTTAAGCTTTTGTTCCATTTCTGTTAGCCACAAAGAAGGCACCTCGCCACAGACCATGGGCATTGTGCCAAAACTAAAGCTTGGAAACCTGCCCTAGAGCCTTGGTTTCTTTTCCCTTTCCCAAAACTGTGCCATGAAGCAGCTGTAATTCCACCTTCCAGCCCTTCGCTGGAAACCAAAGCCAACAGTGCTCTATTCTCTCATCTGAATTTTTTTTCTCTTTGGGACTCAGTTTTGAGGTCTGTGAAATGGGAGGATTCTCAAATCCTAACATCTACTGCAAATGACTTTTGTCATATCCTGACTCAGTGCTTGTAAACACCTAACAGCAGACCTCAGTAATAGAGGCTTTGCCCTTACAACCCAGTGAATCACTCCACTGGTTACTGAATTAAGGACATGTAGGCATTTTGATCTCTACACCTGATGATGGCATCCATTTGATTGCTGCCATGTTTGCTGAAGTAGGCAGTATCATTAAACACACCCCATTTATTCAGAATTCTTCAGAACAAAAGGCTTTAAAACAGCAATAACAGGCAATACTAGTTAAAGGCATACAAATTTCTAGTACATAGCATATCATGCAAGCTGACCCCTCCCACCATAAAAAGTATGGTCTTTTTTTCTGATCATTTGTAGGGAGACAATTTTCAACCTTAATTACTGTGGCAATCATTACTAGCCAACCAGGTAAAACAGATCTCCTACACTGGATACAGCACAGAAACCTGTACAGTATCTGTATCTGTACCAGTACAGGTACATTATTCTGCCCCCAGGACAGAACTCTCAATGCAACAGAAAAACCTCTCGAGAGCACCTGGCCATMTGTGCATCACTGTAATCACATGGTAAGTATTCCCACCTGCTTATCCTCAACTCCTAAGTTTTCCTCTCATCATTTATGAACACACATATGSAGCAATTCACAAAGTTTAATGTCCTGTCAAGTACATGTGTCACTGAAGACCAGAGTGCTGATAAAAAGCAAGGGGCTGGACAATATTTTAAACCCCTTTACCTGAGCTTGGGCTCAACCAGTATCCCTATCTTTTTCTGCACCACAGGACAGAAGGGAATTTGTTGCACTGAATCTGATTTCTCAGACCATTTCTCGGCTTTTGGGGTCTAAACCTTGAGTATAGCCCAAGAGTGGATTTAATTCCACTACATTTATTTTCCACACTGAAAAGACAATCCCTCCCGTTCAAGCCTCCATCCTTGCACTGAGCCCTGAGCTGTGTAGTGCAAATCCCTCTAATGCCAGAGTGCACCTTCTTTAAGTTTGGCAACAAGTTAGTCCTCTGAGTGTCATAAAGAACAGCAGAAGCCCAGGCTAGGAATGTTAGGGTGAGACATTTCCAAGCATACAGTATCCACCATGCACTGCTCCCCAGCAGTCACAGGAGCTTGATTCAATGGAAGCAGCTAGGTCCAAGGATCCCTGACCACTTCTGTAATTCTCACATCAAACCAGAGGAAAGAATTCTAGATGCAACGAGTGCTGTTCCTCCATTGCCTGCATCCATTGTCACACAAGCAGTTTCACAAATTGTCAAGCTCCATCTTAAAACTCTCTCAACTGCTTGTCCCCAGGATGCCCACAGAACCTCATTTCTTTGAGAGTCTGAACTTGTCATAATTTCCTACTTCTATTTATTCATCACCTGTTGACACACTTATCTTCTAAAAAGTACCTTTTTTTCCCCTTACACTTACTGACTGCAATGATATTCCCAACCAGCCTTTGCTTTACTAGCTTTAACAAGCCCTTTTCTCTCCTGTAAGATGAATTCTCAGTTCCCAGGGTCAACTTCTCTGCTCCCATCCCAGCTTCAATTCACCTTTTTGAATATGGGTGACCATATTTATGCATAGTAATCTAGACTGCTGCCTTTACAAGCAAATTAAAACTTCCCTGTTTTCACCTGAAATAACTCACCTTGTAAATGGCACTATTACACTTTCTGTTTCTATTCTCTCCATGCACTGGTAGCTCATAGTCATTCTATGAGCAACCAATATGCTTGGGCTTTCCCAGACTCTACCATCTGGAGCTGATGAGGTCACCTAAGAAGCAGAAATGCCCAGTGATGCTAGAGACATTTGTTCATCTGCACAGAAAGCCCCTCTTCTTTTACCCCTTATTTTAAACTTGAAAAGGCTGCAGGATAATATTTGCCCGTTAGACAAACCACTGCCMACCCCGTGTGTGCAGCTGCTTTCTTAAACGACTAAAGGGACGAGCTGTTTTGTACTAGTGCAACAGAGCTTTAGGGAACACTTCTACAGGAGTGAATCTATTGTACTCACAGTATGTAGGTGATGACTCCTATGCTCCTAAAAAACAAAGGAGATTAATTACCGGGGTTCGACATGACCTGTATTCTTTTTAACGTACACAGTATGAAAAAGTCAATAGTAGTGCTATACAGGCAGGAGAGCCATCGTGGCTTTAGATAACTGCTAATATCCCTCTTAAAGAATGGTGTTTCAGAGAAAAAGTGAATTTTACATATAACTTCAAGTAATGTGGGTATTTGAAGTCTCTTTACTTATTTCTACCCTAGCAGGTATTTACTGCAGTACACATCAGAAATACAAAGAAATAGAAGCAAGGATATTTTACTTGGGGTGACTTCTTTTGCCTGCCTTCTCAGCTGATCAGATTAGTACGCAGGTCTCCTCTGCATGCAGTGCTCTTATAAATAAAGCTGTCACAAGCACTGCAGGAACATGTTTTCTTTTAAGAGTGCTCCTTTGCAGCAGACAGTGCCAAACTGTTAACTCCAACTGCCATCATTAAAGTTTTTCATTGTCATTTTGCAGAAATTAAATGCATAACTTTTAATTAAAAAGCATGCATAAAAAATGGAAAGACAGAACAAAGAGTTATTAACTGCACTTGTTTTTTGTTTTGTTTTGTTTTTAATTTGTTGTGGTAGAATGGATTCTATTCAGAGCAAATTGGGAAAAAGTAATAGTAGAGCAACCTGGAAAAAAAAAAAAATGTTAAAAACTTACCACATATCTGCAGCTAGTCCAAGCGGTTCATAGTTTACTATTTCTGGAGCTGTAAGGAAAATTTAATCAAACATCAGCAACTGAGGTAACAAATTTTTTACCAGGCTAAATTGAGTAGCAGGTCAAGAATTACCAAGAGGGAGAAATGGGGGGTGGGAAAAGGAAAGGTAGTTATAGGATGCACTGTTTATAGTTTTATAGCCCTGATAGGAATTCAAGTTCACAGGTGTCCAGAAGAGATTACGCAGAGTAACTTGGAGCATAATGCAACTCAAGAATAAGGGTGAAGCAGATATTATATACTAATTACAGCACAAATCATAACAAATAACAATTTCACCTCCCAAAGATACTGTTACCCCTAAGAATCTGAGCTTTTGTTTTGTTTTTAACTGGTGCCATTAAAGCTAGTTTCTAATGGCCAGTCAGAAACAGCCCTTGGGCAAGAGATTGAAATTGCATGCCAGACGACATTGCTATCTATGTCAAACCCTATTATCTTTATAAGAAACATTTCCTTGTTGGAAAACATCCCCATATAAGACTGCATGCAAAAGAAAAGACCAAGGTGAGGTAATGAGATGAAAAAAGGTGACTGTAACGGTTGTGTTTAACTGCAATATGAATTACAATTCTCTCCCAGCCCCCAAACCCCCAAAAACCAACCCCAAACCCTCTAATTGAAACTAGTAGAAAGGAGGAGGATTAACCTAAAATCCAAGCGAGATAGATTAGAATTATGATCAGCGAGTAACAAAAAGAGAATCAGGTGGAAAAATGTAAGGGGAGGTGAGGGTTTTGTACTCAACAGATGTACAGTGTGAGGCAGTTTTATCTAGAAAGCAATGATAGAGATACCCATGTATTGTGTACCCATGTGCTACAACACAGAGAGCTTACTTGCCCCAGGCAACAAGTAAAAAATGATAATTTGTATTTGCAGGGTTTCACAATCTCAGTCCTGATTTTACATCTCTAAATATTTATTTGGCCGCAACCTACTCTCACAGGAGTAGCACATCTGGTTTACAGAAAGCACCTTTCGGCTATTCCAGAAAAATAAACCAAACCTCTAGATTTAGGTCACCTTGATACAAATGAGATTGAAACTACCTCTATCCCTCACTTCTTAACTTTGAAAAGATGTCTCAACTTCCTCATGGAACTTGCAATATGAGACAAAGGAACGGGTCACTCACCTACAAACTCTGGAGTTCCAAAAATGTTTTTAAATTCAACTCCATCTTCTATTTTGTGAGCCAGGCCAAAGTCAATGAGTTTGATGTGTGGAATAGGGATATTCTTGTCTAGAAGCATAATGTTTTCAGGCTAAAAATAACAAAAGATAGAACTTTGTTATTATAATATTAATATCTTGCGAAAGTAACAGAGTTCTCAAGTGCTTTTTTTTCTTCACATATACAACACTGTAGAACAAGAAACACATACCTGTGCCTAGCCATTCACAATTCATTCTTCTGAGAAAGGGATGACAACTGTGAAATTTGACATCATTGAATGGACCAGAACTTCATAAAAGCAAAGCAAATCGAATAAGAGTAATACTTTCATTCCTTTAATTTTATCTCATGCAAAATCTGCCTCTCTCCATCTTCCTGTTAGCACTCCTAAGCTTATTTTCTCAATGATGGCTGTTGCCAGGATGAAAACAAGATACTCTTGTTTTCACAATRAGACAGAAGTTTTTCATACAACTGTACGTAGTTTCCTAATCTGACAAGATATGCCTCTAGATTATCGGCCCAGCAGCATTGTGATATAATACGAAGTGGAAGCTCAGTTTATCTTGTCGCCTCTTAAAACAGAAAATATATCCCTGGCCCGCAGGGCTTCCTGGGAAGATGTCACACCCTGACCCCATGGATTTGCTTCAGTTACAACCACCAGTGCACACGTAACAGCAGTGAGCAGGTAGCTGAAGCAGTGCAGATACCTGGTGTAGAGACAGAGTGCCATTGCTTGATTCTGAGAGCGCGCTGCGCCACTGARTATTTTGACTGACAGCAATTTTACTGACCTGTTCTTGGAATTTACGCTAGGAAACCTCACTATTTTTGCTCAGCTGTCCCTATACTGTATTGTAACCCACTGGAAGATGTCTTATTAAATGCTTCTTGAGGGATTCTAGTCACATCTGAACCTACTTAGGGAAGGAAAATGCTCTTCTCTATGAGACTAAATTCACAGCTGCAACAACAAGGCCAGGAAAGATCTAGGATTAATATCTGAACAGTCCAGAAAGTGGAAAGCGTTGGGATCAGAGGTCCTAACTCATACACGATAGCAAGCTATTAAAAGAACTTGTAGCATTTCTCACCATATTGTAGGGAAAAGCCGAAGCTAGAACTGTGAAATTAAAGCTAACTTCAACCACAGACTGTAACTTTCTTTACCAGATATAACAGATATTTCAAACTTATTTCTTCAACTAAATTTCTCAGCCTTAGTTACTCCCTACCATGGCCGTATTTCACAGGTTTCAGAGTAAACTATGGGTTCAATTTATCTCCCATGAAGAGCTTTAATGCATTTGTTTGTCATAACTTAATCATAAACTCAAGAGCAACAGCAAGCCAGTTTGATTCCCCGCTGGCAGCTGCCTGGCCTTTTCAGAGCAGATCCTAATGTGGAAGCAGCTCCTGCCAACACATACTCTCAGTCAGAGCTGCAGTGGGAAAGAGAGCATATGAATAATTTATTGCCATAGTCATTGGACCAAGAATATTTTAGCCTCAGGCTAACAAGTCTGGTTTTCTTCCATGGATCTAGGGCATATGTATTTACCCCAGATACATGATGTAAGCTTGTTTAGAGCAGACAGAACAGACTGAAATGGCAAAAAGTCACAGTCACTACCTCTTGAACTGTTCTATTCCTTAGGTGGAGTAGGTCACTGTAGCTCCACTGCAGTTGATGGAGCCCTGTCAAGTGACAAGATAATTCTGAATCATCCTCTGTCTAATCAGATCACTGCTTAAAAATACATGTCTAATTTAACACTAGCAAAACACCAAACCCAGTCCTATAAAACCCAGGAGAGTTATTCTGTGAGTGTGTTTTAGGTCATTTGATATTCACTATCAGTGAAACGATTCTTTACTTACCCTTTCTGATTTCTACTTGCATTTCTTGGAACATCTTCATTGACCACCTGACATTACTGGTATTAAATATCAAAATTAGTAGCTAGAGATCATTATAGAAAAAGTTGCACCTATATTCTCACAATAATTTCATGCCACTGGATATTACACTGTTTTCTAATACGCAGTGAAAACTTTCAGTCTTTGGCTTCTGGATTCATATAGTAATTTCAAAATCAAGTGCACATCCTTTATATGTTCACACATCTCCTACGCTTTTTCACATGCACCCGTGAAGATTTGGATGGTAGTTTGCTAACCAGTTTCTTAGCTTAGATGTGATTTGCAACATTTGCAACAACTACGTATATGCCATTAACACTGACTCAAGACCAAGCAATTTAAGACAAAGACAGCATTAGGCACACATTTAGCACAGGAATCAGCATATATATCCTGAGAATCTGGGAGGAGTCTATCTATAGCACACAATTAGTAATCAATAATAAACTAACCTGGATTTAAAGTTAGGACAAGGAACATGTAATCTAGCAGTAGAGTTTCCTCCTTTTTCCCCTCATTTTAAAACAGTTCCCTCCTCTGTTTTATTCTACTTTCTCCTAGAGGATAAGTGCATTTTGAATGTATTTCTGGAAGCAGGAGTGTTTGAGGCAGAYGGTTCTGTAGCTGTGAGTGTGCTACTGAGAAAGCACTTTCTTCTAATCTCAAGAGTTTCATTCCCAAGGACAACAGACTCCTAGCTTCAGAGAAGCACGTTCACCGAGGCAGGCCACAATCAAAAGGAGGGAGAGAGTGTCTCTTCTGTATTGTCCAGGCCAGTTGTACTGATATCAAAGTCAAGGACCAAAGCTATAGATGTCACCTGATATGGTAGGAAGAGAGCTCTGTGTGATGTGCTTTCAAGGCCCTAAGCAGCTAAGAAAGCAAGAGTCTTTCTGTTAACCAAACTGCACTGGATGACACATACTCCTCTGTAATTCTAAACACAGTGGGGAATGGAAGCAGCAACACTTGTTTGTTAGCTGGACCTCGCCCTCCTCTTCCCAAAAATGCATTTCTTCTGTACATCATTGATTTTTTAATTATTATTATTTTAACACAGCATGCTTTGGATGATACCTCAAATGCAAACAGTTGAAGGATGAAGACTTACAATTTCTTTTTCCGAGTCAGTAAATATATAAGCCCATCCAAAAGTTACCACAGGACTGATAAAGGAGATTGTCTTCCTTGGAGCACTCAGGTGTGAAGTGCATTTAAAATGGTCTTACCCATTATTTTAGGAATGTTATCAAACACAGGTATCTAACAAATTGCAGAAGGTACCGTCCGTGATTAAAAACCAGTAAGTCTAAACCAGCATCTTTACCTTTAAATCAAAGTGAGCAATTTTCTTTGAGTGAAGGTAATTCACACCATCCAAAATCTGCTTGATGAATCTGGTTGCTTCCTCTTCACTCAAAGACTCCTTCTGTGCCAGGAAGTCAAAAAGTTCTCCTCCAGAAACTCTGCAAAACACACCAGAAAACATCCTGTTATCTACCGCATTCTAAGACATAAAAGAAACGTAAGCACAGAAAACTAAAGTAGCAAAAAAACCCCATGCCTCTTAGAAAAAGGCCACTCTTGCAGGCAATCTAGAGTTTTGTGTTCTGGTCTCAGATGTGCCAAAACTTGGTTTTGGCTTCAGCTCTCTCCCCTGTACATTAGGGACTAGTTTTCCCTAATTCATTGATTTTGCAAGGTTTGATTCATTGAGGATTATAAAGGACCAAAAAAAGATACATTGTTTGATGAATCTACAGACATGTACATATTTCAATAGTTAGACTTCGACATTAACCACTTCAACTGCTATTTTTCAACATTTTCATTTTGGATGAGACAGAGGAAATAGAACAAGTTGCAATAGTCAACAACTGTTAAATAATTACTTCTCTTATCGGTTGCCATCAGAAACATGAGGCAATTAAGATCTGCCAACAGAATCTCTTTTCTTTCCAGAACAGCCATTGCACTGTCCTAATACAGACTCCTGCCTGACTAACTGACAGGAAAGCATTTATTTTGTGCCGAATTTTTAAGAAGAAAGCAGATGGTAGCAGCTTGGAAGGTACCTAAAACTGTTTTCCCAAATCAAGGAAGTGCTATTAGTTACTATGAGTTTTCACATCAAAAGATACATTCCGTGCATATTTAGTACTTAAGACTTCTATTTTCGTTTTTGTGCCTTGTATTGAGAGCTCCAGTGCTATTTTTCTATATATTATGAAACAGGATGATCCAGATATTGAATTGGGCATTTTTTGCAGTTGTTATTCATAATTATGCTTACATTTATTGTTTCTAGTTCACACTGTCATTGATATTATTGATTTATTCTCATTCAAATTTACTGTTGGGGGAACCCACAAAGCAGTTGTTCTTGGGCTCAGGTGTACCACTCATCTGTGCTCACCRTTCAGAGTGCAAGCACAAGACTTGAGAGATCCAACAGCCATTTTGGAAAACAAGCTTTTGGCCCTGTTGTCTGATGAAATACCTTAAAAGAACTGGCAGGTTCAAATGCTTTCAGCTAACTAAGTGCTGTGACTCACAGACAAGTTAGRGCACACTGTGCACTGCAGAGGTCTGCTGTGCAATCACTCCTCWGACCCCAGGCTCCTACACAACACTGGGGGTGACAAGATGGTGATTCCCTACCTTGCCTCTTTCAGAGTCAACTATTGTGAACAGCTACAAAAACTACAAAGAGAAATCAACTGCAAACGAGAACAACATGTCAAAAGCCACAAAGACACTGGGCTTATTTCTTAGCTTCTAATGTTGCTGTGGGTGACAGCATACCTTGCTGTTCCAAAAGCAGAGACTTACGCAGGGCCTATTGACTTGAGCATTGATTACCGGGTATTTTTTTGCAGCTGCCACATAGTCAGAAACTTTCTAAGCACCATGAGGCAAGACACTTCACCTAGGCAGAAGTAACCTCACTTCACCTGGGCAGAAGTCACTTTAATTGTTACAACTAAATGGCTGGCAAACAAAAATAAACTTATATGACCCAAGAATATGTTGCAACAACTGTCTCTGGCTGCTGCCTTCTCCTCTCTATTAATCTCAGTTACTCAGCCTGTGAGACTCTTATTTGGTCTCTGAATTTCTTTTGAGGTGACACATACCAAGGGTCTCAGCACCACCATCAGTCTTGCTGGACAGGTTTTGTTTTACCCTGTGCATTTCAGGAGCCARGGAACACTGTCTCCTTTCCTTATTGTAGTAGTTTTAGGGGCCTTGGTTCATTAGTTTAAACATTATTACAGATGACTGTAACAAGTCAGTAAAGAAATCTGTAAGTAAAACCTGGTAGTCTCTTGGTGAAATCTGTGTACAGAGAGCAGGCAAGTCCCACTTCCTTAATGATTTCTATTCAAAGTGCACTTCAGCAATCACCTCTGGCAGGCATATGGCCCGGTCATCAGGAAGCCAGCTGTACCGGGATACTTCTTTTGTACTTTTCTGGAATTTAACCATGTAGGCACACTACTCTCTCTTCCTCTTTTACCCTGTAAGATCTCCTTGGTGATTGTTCCTTAAGGTGGACTCTTTAATCAGGACTAAGAATAAAAAAGTTCTCTCTTGGGCCAGACTGACAGTCCACATAGCCCAGCCTCTGGTTCTCCAACACCAGCAAAAGAAGACACCACGTAAGGAGCGCACACAAGCTGAGCCGCTTTGTGAAAGCCGTTCCCCCCACCCTCCCCTGGCATCCCGCGCTAAGGATGTTAGAGGATACCTCCCTGCCTGGAGGAGGTATCCTTTGGCAACTTTCTTCTGAGGAATCTCCTTTGCTACACAAAGGAATGTCAGAAATTTGTTTAGCTGCCTAGACTGGAGGTACTTAATTCCCTTTCTCTCTTGCTGCCCCAAGAGTGGTCACTTAAAACAGCTGGGTTAGCTGCTCATGGCAYACCAGGGGTTTTGCCCCAACGGCAACCTCAGCAACATTCTGGGYGACCAGCTACACCGAAGGCATCACGGAAGAAACCGTACAGCCTGCAAGAACGAGGATCACAGCAGATTCACCTGCCAGCTCCTTGCTGTATTTTCCCTCTTCTCTCTAGTTCACAGTAACCTTGAATCAGGCGAGGCAGGGGGAACTTCCAAGGTACAGAATACAACACAAACATAAAAAAGGAAACCAAAAAAAAAGATTCAAGGAGTCTGAAGTCCTTTATCAGCAAAAGACTCCCTCTTACAATTACACGAGCATTTCATTTTCTGAAGGTCAGAGATTGGCGTACATTACAAACAGTACATTAATCTCCAGTCTCTTGTGGTACAGCCTAAGACATTAGCCTAAAGCTGCAGAGATATTAAAAGGGTAATCTAAAGAAAAATTCAGTAGAAGAGATGTGATGATTTCTCATTAACAAAGACTCAGGCTTTAAAAACAGGTTTGAGTAAGTTTTTGTACAAAAAGAGTGGTAAGCAGTTTAGTGCAGGATCATTATTATCCAGGTTATGCATCTGAACTCAGAGAAACTCTCAGGCACAAGAGACTTAGCAATCCCAAAAGCCAGCCATTATGGAATCTCAGAAAAAAAGCAGTTCAGCACTAACTCCTTTGCAGTAAAACACTCGTAACTGCACTACAAGTTACATTTGAACATCCAGGGAGGTGTGTTTTCTAAATCAGCACCACCTRTAAAAGAGCAAATGCTCCTTTTTCAGAGGACCTTAGGTTACAGAAAAATTCCTTCCTCTGGTTCCATCTCTTTCCCTTTTACCATGTCACCTTATTCCCATGGCAAACAAAGAAGCAAACAAATGATACCTTTGCTCTTCCTTCAAAGTCCAATAAAAGACAAACGACAATGCTGCCTTAGTTCTTGAAAACAGCTGTTTATTTTGTGTACACAACCTTGACACTTACCAGCAGAGGAGACTGGTGTATCGGTCAAACCTGCCTTTAGGCTGCTTTTGTTTGGGCAAAGCAGCCTCAAGGCAGGGCCCAAGAGAGAGAGAACAGAAAGGTCACAAAAAGCTGTGGAGAGCATATCCCTGAACAATGTGCACAAGGAAGGGCAAACTGTGTACCTGCCAAACTGCACGTAACAGCAGTGGACTTGGCAATGCTCTTCCTGCTCTTGAACAGAGGAAACAGCACCTGTAGAATCAACCCCTGTCCAAAGAGGAGATAGTCTAGCCTGTGCCACCACAGTGAGTTTGGGAGAGGGTCAACATTTTAGCCAAAGCCTCTTTTAAACACCAAGGTAGCTTCTTCAATTGATCAAGAATAATGGGGACATTCTTTTGAAGCTGAAGTCCACTGTAGCTTAACGTAAGATTTGTTGGGCAGGTGCTGTAACACTTATTTTGATAAACTGCAGGGAGTATGAGACACTGATATCAGTGTGAGGAGGAGAGATCATCTGTTTACAGAGAAAATTTAATTACCTTTATTAGCAATTATCATAATCCTCAATTTGTATACAGCAGCTGAATGCAGTGGCCTTAATCAGGTCAAAACTCTGTTGCACCCAGCCTTTTAAAAGCGCAATAAGCTACAGCCTGATAATAGGACACACAAAATGTGTCAGGCCATGTGAGGACRGGAAAAAGCAGATGGTCATGAAATGGTAGGTTGTTTTAGCACAAAGTATCTGCCAGCCAGAAAAAGCACACTCCTTTCCTGTCTTCCAGTGCATGGCTACAGAGACCAACATTTGGCCATAGACATATACTTAAAAATTAACAGACACTTATCATCACGCATACGCCATCTGCCAAGCAGTCACATTAATCTCCAGGAATGCTCCCTGGCCTAAATGCTGGCTCCCCTGGAAAGCTAGTGGTTATTTCATCTCTCTCAGGGATCAAAGCTTCATTGTCTGGATTCCATACACAAGGTTGAGGCAGGTGCCCTAGGGAACATATGGTCTACATAACTTCAGCCACCGTGTCTCTGTATTTCCTGATTCATACATACAGAAAAATTGCATCATTTACTTATTACGTAAAAATTGTAGGAAGTAGAAGACGTCAGGCTGTCTCCTTGCTTACAGCTTTACCTTAGTACCATGAATTGACAAATAAAGGATATGTCATCTTCTGCACAGCTCTTCTAGAACTCAGGGATTTGTAAACTAGATGATATTGATTCCACAAAAGAGCAGAACACAGCCCGAAAAAGCTTAAATTGATGTCTGTCTTCCTTCACTACATGACAAATTTCATCCCCTTAGGCCAAGACCATACSTTCTGACCAGCAAAGCTCCATTTATTAGAAGAGCTATTTCCACTCCTGGCTTTGATGAGTACAAGCACACAATTCTACTCTCTGCTTTGTTCAGGTTTCCCCTGGTTCTCAGTGGAGATTAGGAAGGCTGAACCACACAAATACACATAGATATAAATTTGCAGATGCACTAAGATAATTTACATCCCTTTCAACTCCTTAAGGTAGACCAACAGCACACACTATGAACTGTACAGAAGGAGATGCTTTGGATATAGGTCTGTATGATCATCCATGCACAGAGTCACTCACTTCYATTACAGTCCTGATCCTCAGCCATGATACACCTGGAACGGCAACAAGTCAAGAGCCAAGTTTCATCCAAATTCATTAACTCAGTATAAGTCTGGGTATAAACAGACCCAATCCCTTGGTGCCTCCCCTTTTTCATTTCTTTAAAAAGTTATATAATTTTATCATGGCAGATTTTTTTTTTTTTCTCAGTAACTGACGTTAGGCAACTGCAAAGTTTTCTTGAAAGGACTCTCAAACTAASAGATCAACAGTAACATTATTAAATTCGGGGACATCCAAATGTTCTACAGCACTCAGCTGCAGGTGCAATGCAGAGGAGCAAGTGATCTTTCTTGATCAAGTGAGCTCCCAGCTGCTACAGGTCAAATCTAATATGCGTCAGAATGGCTGGCAAATAGTACTGAGAACAGAAAGCCAAACAGCAGCAGGCAACTTAGTTCCCCTCCTGACTTCACAGTGAAGAATTTGCATCCCTGGTGAGAGCAGGGGAAGGTGAAATTAATTATATGACCTACCTAGAGTGATGACAATTTCCTGTAGCATCTAACACTTCAGTATATTCAGTCTATCTGATAGATCAGTTACTCTAATAATCTTCCCTTGGTATTGCACACTAGTAATCCTGAGAACTGCRGCAACTGGTTTATGTGTCCTGCTCTAGCTCTGCCAAAGCAAGTCTTCGTTCTTTTGGGATATCACTAGTCTCTTCTCACAAAACCTCTATTTTAGCYTCTCCAATATAAGCTGAAGTCACATAACCAGGAATAACTCTTCCAATGTCATTTTGATTCATATTGGGTTGCAAGGCCAGGAGGCAAAAATGCTATTTACACAGAGCAAAGCTCTCCTGSCCAGGCTGGAAAGAGGTATTTCTTCTTTATAAAATCATCCTCCTATTCYTCTTTATTGTTAGGGTCCTTTATGTCACATTACATTTTACAAAAGTGAAGAAATTCCATCACACATACATTAGTTTCAGCATTGAAGTGACTGCATAAATTTTATCCTCCACACACATTCCAGACTGACGTCACATAACCAATCCCTGCATGCAATCCCCAAAACATAGTGACTTTGAAATACTGTTAAAATGATATGACAGCCTTCCAAAACATGGTCAGGCATGTCTGTCCAAATGGCAGACTTTAAGAATCTCAAGCCAGGCAGCAGAAGCAGACAGAACACGTTCAAAACAAGTTGTGTTGTAAGAGATTACATTATTAGCCCGTGGTCTGCATCTCAAATGTTTCACCTCAGTTCCATCAAACATACAGGAGGGGCAACAGCGTGTAAGAAATAGCTGATGTCTTTGGGATTTGTATTTCTAGGCTGATGACACAAACAGAATTCACGYAAGTAATTTAACAGCTATTGCAGAGACTGGCAATTTTGGATACTGCTTCAAATTCTAATAAACCGGCATTTTTCTACATAGTACCACCGATTAGCCAGGTTCTCTCACTTCCTTTCAGTCAGTAAGATTAAATACAGACAAAAGCATCAAAGGTGACTCCCCAAAATGCAAACTCATGTTCCAACCACGCAAAGGCTCCTTAGCCAAGGCTTTGTTAAGATGATTCCTGACCACACCTCCAGCTTCCCTGGGCTGTGCATTTATTCTTCCAGGCAGGGACACACATAGGTTCTGCAGAATAAGCCATCATCTCCTCAGCCTAGACAGAGAAGCTGCTGCCAGCTGGTTWTAAAATCTCTTCTTAAACAGCACAAACCAGTTTGTATTACATAGCCAAATATGTCTGATAGTCATCCTAAACCAGTAGCCTGGCTATCCGATGGGTCACAGCGCAGAGGTKAGGCTACAGCACTCCACAGATCCCTTGGCTGGGGGGTGTTCACTTGTCAGCAGGACCTGACAAGATCACATGCCCCCATCACATGGGGGAACAGGAAAAGAGTGAGCAGCTCTCCTTCACTCCCACCCTGCTGCTATTCATCCTCAGTAGTCATAAAACTCCTCCCTTGCCCTTCTCCCCTAGTCTCCTCTAAATGAGGAAAATATGGGAGTAGTGAGAATGGCTGCAAATTCTGCAAAGGATTTGATGGCTTCACGTGCATTGGAAGAAATGAAAGCAGATAGAAAAATGCAATGAGCATTCAGTGGCCCTTTGTGCTTCCTCCAAGGTTCATGTCAGGGCAGCATTAGGCAGACGTGAGGTAATCCCTATGTTAGTAAACTGTTTTCAAGTTGACAACGCTCCCTGGCTCAGTAACAATGGCCCCAGCTGATGTTAAGGCGCACCTGTACCCCCAGGGCACATGGGTGAACTGGGGGGCCTGTTTATCAGCAACCTCATTCAATTCTCCTGCCAAGATCTGCGAGGCCTGAGAACACAACAGCTCCATTTTAACAGTGCCTCTGTGTTCTGGCAGCCTCTGCCACCCTTTCCCATTCCTACTGACCTCATCCTACCCCGGAGGATAGGAAGTGCCATTACTCACAGCTCAAGGATGAGGACCACATCTGTCTTGTTCTCATAGATGTCATGCAACTTGATGATGTTGGCATGCAGAATCTGCTGCAGAATAGTAACCTCCCGCTCAATTTCCTCACGTCTCACTCCACGACGGCTGGCCCGACTCTGACGTTTTTTAATGAACTTAGCAGCATACTCCATACCAGTGCTTTTTTCTCGACATTTTTTCACTATAGCAAACTGGCCACTGCAAGGACAAGAAGATAACAAAAATTCTCTTAAAGCTTTCATATAATCACAAATAAGTCATTCATATATAAAGCTTGATCCTGCGACCCCTGAGCAATACTGCTAACCATACGAGCTTGTTCTTGGTACAATAGTGAGGTCTGTCAGAATTCTGCAGTTACAATCACTAGAGCATAACAAGGTAGCCTCCTGCTGTATCTGAAATTTAGCAAAACCAACCAATGTCTGACAAGAAAGGAGGACAGATGTTACAATCTCTAAAAAACAGTTCATGTTTAAATGAATAAGATCTGCCTCAAAAGGTTCAAATTACCATTCCTTCACCAGGTAATGTTTAAGGCATTCAAGTCTGCAACACACCACTGGATGTTCTGAAAGGACACACATGCATTGAAGTATTTCCCTTAAGAATAATCTCTCAGAAAAGAACTCAAAGGATCAATAACCCTTTGGAAATGTAGACCTGGCCTCCAGTAACCAATTTTCAAATAAAAGACTTGTTTATTCATATTTCTGCACTTCACTTGATAATTTAGCTGTAAATGTAACTAGACTAAGTGGAGCTTTCTCACAGCACTTCAAGGACAAAGAATTTCCCTGCACCAAATAGTAAAGTGGGGCATTAAAGTTTAAAAGGCATGTAGCTGCCATTTGCCAATGAAATTTTCCTCACTGTGGCTCCTAAAGTAAGACATTCCAGTCCAACTGTAAAATTTTCCTCTTATCTCCTAAGAGGTAAACACTTGGAGGTCAGATGATTAACTCAAATAATAGTAACCCTGCAGGTTGTAGCCTTATGTCAGTGGTGGGAACCTTTCAAGGTGAGACAGTTCTTTGTGTGAGCTTTTCTTTTGCCATCATGCCCTTAAGAGGCACTCTTTGAACTTAGAGAAGGCACCATCTCCACAGAGTTATGTTCCCTCCTTCTCAATTGTCTTCTGAAAAAAGAAGAACTGTCTTCTGCAATCAAGCTGAGAGATGTCTTATCAAAATTAAGAAAGAAAGGTGGTCTGCAGCTAAAGYAGGATTTGAGTAATACAAATTCTACATAAGGCAAGAATGTGGAATGRAACAGTGATTATTCAGAGGATTCTTTTGCTCATCCCATTTGGAAGGGACAAGGACAACTGTGTTGTGTCTTAGAAATRTTTAACCACACTAAAATCATCACAGACATAGAAACAAGGAAATTAAATCATAAGCTATTACCRTGTGTTAAGTCTACACAGGACATGTTAAGAGAGTTACTTCTACCTTACAAAAATTAAGGAAAAAGGATGGTCTGTAGCTAAAGTACTGGAGGGATTTGAGTGATCTGAATTCTGCCATAAATGTATTGTATACCCTTTAGCAATTCACTTTTGCCCCATCAGCAAAACAGGAAAGARACTTACTTTCTTCTACACAGCATGCCTACAGATATTTGTACACTGCTTAGCACAAAGGTGTCTATCTCAGTTTGTTGCTACTGTAAGAGAAATACTAAGGACAACCAGTGCTCTGCCATGCAATGTAATAGGCGCTTGTCCAAAGCGACTCCGAAAAGCAGACAAAAATCACACTTAAACAGAAACACATTTCTTTTCAGGAAGGATCACTCAGCAGATTTAAACAAACATATGTAGCTTTTTAGGTTTGATTTAAATTTGTAATACTCAAATCAAGCAAAGACTAGTGGGCATATAGATTTAAGTATATATTAACTCCTTAGGGTTGATTAATGAAGATACCTAAATACTTGTTAGTCTGAAGTTATGTGAAGCTTGTACGGCTTGAGGTTTCATCAGAAACTCTAAATTTCAACTAGTCTTTACTAAAATCAAGTTAGGATAAAGATTTCTCACAGAATTCATGCAAAATTGCCTTGTTTGGACACAAACACTCAAGTTTTCCTTAGATCTTAAAAAACTGAAACTCAAAACCTGAAAGGTTTAAAAAAAAGAAAACCTRGGTTAAAGCACAAAAACCATTGATGTTAATTCTTTCAAACAAAACTGATGCAGACTCACTGCTCTCCTAGCTCAAGCACCTCCAGCTCAAGTAACAATGAGGAGTRAGAACATTTGGTCTTGACATAAACTTAAGTCAGTCCAAACATAAATGAGGTCAGTCCGTTCCATTCAGGGTGAGCTTCATTCACTTACTGCTCTCTCTCATTGCTCAATGGGAAGCCCAGTATTTTCAGTGAATTCAGTAACTTTCATACAAAGTATTAAAATAAACTACACTCATTCTTAAACAAATATGTATGTTCTGATGAACCTTCTCATACCTAATGGTACTTCAGAATTTTTTATCACTTTACCTTTCCATAACTAACTACTAGTGCAGACCTGGACACAATGATGTGTAAAATACATAATAAAATGGGACACTGAATTTGAGCTGGTAGAAAACAAGGAGCTAGTGGGGAAGTGTTTTAGTGGCAACAATTGTCAATGAAAATGACTGTAGTAGCAGCATTCAGAGATTGTGTTTGATAAGTCTGATGGCAGGCTGCTGCTTASAAGTCTTGGAGCAGTATCTCTGCATAAAAGCTACAAGAATACGAATGGAAAGAAAAGCTGACGACTTTTGTTAGGACACTAGTTAAAGAACTTCATAGCCCACCTGAGTACATCTGCAATTCCAAGCAGAAAGACCAGTTTATTACCACCCTAAACCTCCTCTGCCAGAAACTCTGAGATGAGGGTTACTTCTTGTTATTTATTTTTCCATTGCTAGATTACAGGAGGGATTTATTAAACTCCCTTTTGGCAGAGGGAAAGAAAAAGAAAAGAYGACAGAATCCACCCTCCAAACAGGCCATGTATGTACTGTTACAAACACTACCGTGGTGGTGAAGCGCACCAGTTAACTAGAGAATTGAGCCTATGGATAAGGTCACGCACTTCAGTCTGCTTTGTTTAAGTGTACAATGCATCTTGTGGTAACAGTGAGATGAAAAACAAGCAAGCTGTAAATACAGAATAGGACTTTAGTTAAACAAATTTTGGCTTAAACTATTGCTTCATGAAAGCTGCATTTTGTTTTGGCAACTTGATATCAAAAKGGGGGGGCAAGCAATATCTGCAGAATCTTAGTGATTTGGAGGCAAGGAGCCCCAGCTCAAATCTATGCTCTACCCGTTTCAYAATAATTGGAATGAAAAACATGGAAACTAAGTCTACCGTATGCGTACCCCATATCCTACCAAGCATTCCTCAGTCAGAAAAGGCTCAGGTTTTATCAATGAATATTTGATAGAATCATACTTTTGMAAACAACATCAAAAATATTTCACTGCATTTCCACCATGGAGCAGAAATAAATTTTAAAGTTCTAGTAAGCTATATGGCCAAGAAGCCACAGTCAACTAATAAATAAGTAACCTCTGAGAACAGTGCAAATAGTTACCCTTGCCTGGCRTGTGTAAAGCCTAACAGGTATGCAAGATCCTACTACCAAAAGAACTACCTTATCCAAGCCCTTGTCTCCTCAKATTCACGAGTCTCTGCTGATGTCCAACCACTTTACAAACAGATAAAACAAGACAGTGAGCTCCTTTATATACCCAAGAGCAGCCYTATTCTCCCCTGCCACAACGCACTGTATGTCCGAGATCTCACTCTGCAAGAATTGGCAGATCTCCAGTCCCAGAACACAGGTTTAGTATCAGGTATTTCCTTACTCAGGGCATTATATCCAGACTTACAAGGAAAAGACTGATCTTACAGATAATCTTAACCTTTACCTGCTCTATCTTATCAGCCAGGATCTCTTTACAAGAATCACAAACAACCTCATTAAGTGCAACCCCCCCATGACTACACTGTAGAAGCACTAAGCTGTTATTGTTTTCAATATTATTATATCCTTCACTGGTTTGGTAAATGAGAGATGCAAGTACAGTTGGAACTTAAATTATGCAGCATACACAGCAATTATATTCAGAACCTTATAATTATATTATGTACTTAGCGCTTCATTAACACAGATGTCTGGTTGGAGTCTGTCTTAAACCTACAAAGGCAAAGAAATTAAAAATTAAGGCTGTCACTTGGTGCTCGATTGCTCTCAAAAGCTAACACTCCATGGCAGAGGCAGCCTCTCATTTCAAAGGGTTCAAACAATGCCACACAGCCTGAAGTACTTCTTTTTGTTTTTCATTTTCATATGTATCCTAAACACTTCTCTGGAGAAAGGTAGGAATGGATGGGACAAGTGTACTTACCCCTTTAGGAATAATCAATCACAAATGGAATCGAGACTGCAGCCATTTGTCAAATCTATTGATTCATTTGTATTTCTGCCTCCTGATCTTATCATCACATGCAAACCCTAGAGAACTTAAGAGAATGAAATTCGTGCTACAAAATCCCCAAACTTGCCTTAAACATTCTGCTAAAAGAGTTCATTCTGTAGTGCTGAGAGCTGTTTGTGTAAAACATCGTGGGTTTCATGGGTTTTGTTTGTTTGTTTGTTCATTTTTTGCAAGACATGCATCTTGCTTGGTCCAGACTTTCTAGAGAGACATGGTACTAATGTTGCTGTGTTCGCYTCCTTGAATTCTCTCTGGGGACATAAGTTTTGCCAGCAAAGTTCAGGGAGAAAAATATTATTTTATGAGTGCTTTTGCATTTAAAAAGTCCAGTGATACTGTGGRTTTTGTACATTTTTGTTTACTTAAAAGCTTACAAAAATAATAATGACACAGCATAGGAATTCCTGTCTTCTCCTTTTACATACTTACAGTCTGGGAGAATTGTTCATCACAATACCCATTCCCTTGTAATCTATTATTTCCCCSCTGCATGTGTACCCACAAACACAACACTCCAACCGCCCCTGTCCCAGTCTTTATGCCATTTCCTTTATCCCTTAAAAAAGGGCTTTTACCGACAGTCTTTACCGAGACAGTCTGTGACTGAGTAAAAGAGGCTGCAAACCAGAGGGGAAAAATACAAATGCACAATTTCTTAGTCTAGGACATTTAAGACCGTTAAAATGTAATTACCCACAATACTGTCTGTAACCCACACTTACCCATTTCCTTACTTGCTGCAGAGCACATTGCTCTGCCCACGCTTGTCGCTGAATTCCCAGGGTCTTTATTAAAGCATCACAGGGTAATGCTAAAGTATTTTCCGACCACCTTAAAGACTGCTSTCTTAAAGCAGCAGCTGGTGTAKCTCTCCACACAAGTAGCCCAATGCTTCGCCAGGCACTGATACACTGAAGCACACTAAAAGAAGAGCTAAGGGCTGGAGAAGGGACAGGCGGGGAGAAAAGTCTTTGAACAAGTGTTGAAGGGGTAGCATACTGCTCTACTTTTCTACCAGACACAATGAATAGTTCATGCGGAGGCTCATGCAGCTATGAAAAAAAGAGGATATCTCACTGGTATTTTACAATCACAGTCAGACACACTTTGCATTTCTTGTTAACTACAGAGCTTGTAAAGTCAAGGACCAAGACAACAGCATTTCTGCGCCTCCTAATGCATCTGCATTCAGCGCATAAGAATCAAACAGCRTCAGCTTTCCAAAATTTTCAATCTAGGCTAGGAAAAAAGTAGAAGAAAGGAAACTATGTCTCTCTGACACCCGAGTTGACAGCACTGAGAAATTAAGCCGTTTTCTTAATTTCACATGGGGAGTCTGTGACTGATCTTAGACTTGAAACTAAATTTCACAGCCCAGATGTCCAAATTTCAGCCAAATGACTTTGCCAAAATTCATGGGTTTTAGTATATCGCTGAAATGAAGATGACTTGGATCATAAACAGCAGTATTTACAACACACACAAGATAAGCTCAGAGACTGACACTTCCAATTTTTTGTATTTTTTTTTTTTTTTTAAAGAAATGAAGTTTGTTCCCTTTCAGAAATATTTTGCACAGCTGTACAACAGCCTCCTCAAAGATTCAACACAGGCTTTCCTCAATTGTGGTAACAGCTGAAGAGTATAAACAATACCAGCTGCAACCTGTCAGTTATAATATAATTAGGTACAACATCAAATCTGTCCATCATTAATAAAGGAATTTATCCTAGCAGTGAAAACAACCTATTATTCGCATTGCTACTATCATTGAGGAAATTTGTCACTGAAAAAGAACACAGAGACAATATTACTGGGTGGTTTTGGAGTCTATTTTCAGAAGCATGCTTCAGAGGAGCACAAGTTCAGCTTATTTAATTGTTGTGCAGTTCAGGAGAGGATGTGGAAAGGATTTGGGGAAGAGAGAAACTGGCCAATCCAGAATAACAGGATAACTTCTTGCTCTTTTTTCAAAGTTTGTTTTTAATACTGGTTCTGGAGGGTAATGCTCTCGGGGAGAATTTGACTTGAGAGAATGACAGAAGTGCAGCCTGCCAGTTTTGAATGCCTCAATGCGTAACAGTGGTATTGCTACGATGCATTAGGATAAAGAGAGCCTTTAAGCAACTGTTTGTATAGGTAGGTATGGTTTATACGAATCTTCCCCTGATATTCCAGAAACACCACATCGCTGAGTAGCTGTCATGAAACACTGAAAATATGTAAACAAAATCCTGAGATGACAGTACAGCTTACCTGAGTCCAGCCAGGCTCTCTGAGGCCAGAGCGGRGAGAAGTCAGGAAGCTGGTTCTGTCTGTCACTGGAGAAGAGCARACCATTTCTTCCCCAAATACCAAACATATGTTCCCTTTCTGCATGTTCAGTCTATTTCTATTTCTTTATGTCCTGTTCATATTCRTAATTAAAGAATTCTATAAAAGAGGATTTTTTTTTTTTTTAGTAGTTGTTAAAACTTGAAATTCCCATAAACAGATGATACGTTAGAACTTGTTGACAGATACACTTTACACTCAAATAATGTTTTCAAGGAGTTCTTTGAAGAGTAAGTGAACCTGGCAAAGGACAGTGCTCTGGCATTCTGCCAGTCAAGAGGCAACACTCAGTTCCCTAGATGAGCCAGGATAAGTTACTTTGGAACAGATTCGCAAGGGATTTTAGGCAGCAATCTCCCACTGACTTTAACGGTAATTAGGTTCCTACACACTTGATGGAAAATAACACCTTAGTCTTTCTGTACTTAATTTCCCAAAGTCTGCAAAATGCAGGTAATGCTACTGGAAAAATGAAATAAAATTATATGGGGTAAGCATACAGCTGGACGTACAAATTAATTTCATGTCTCTAGACATCRTTAGAACTGCAATTATAATAATTTGTATTTTTATTCACTAGGTGTTTCTGCACAAGAATACATGACCAGAAAGGAAACTAAAATAAAACCTAACAGCATCTCAACCAATCTTCTAACTGCCTAGATTCACATGCAGGCTACYGCGAATGCAAAATAGTTTAACCCTTCCTTTCACAGAGCACCTGCAAACTCAGTTGGGGATCTGAGCATTTAGTTGGGATTCCTTTTGTTTCCAATCTGGGAGGTGTTTGCTTGAGGCTGGGGTTGCAATGAGAAGCCGCTTGGCTCAGCAATGCCAGCAGCATAAGGCCAGGCTGCTGGAAGGGTGCAATCACAGCCTATTGCACAGAGCAAAACACAGCAATACTTTTTCCACGCAGTTTTTTTACTTGAATGGTGCCATAATTATCTATTATTCTTTTCTGATGTTGGTTTTGACCTACAGCAGGTGTAGGGAGGTGAAAATTCCAAAAAAGGTGGAAGTTTCCTCTTTTCATTTGAGAAGAACAGAAAACAGCAATCTAAAGTACATCAAGCTACGGCAGTACGAATGTGGCAATACTGACAACACATTTGGTATTGCTGCACCAGACGGAACAGTTCAGCAAACTAGAGYGGACACAAGCAAATGCTTTTAAGGGAAGTGGAGATGACCTTCCCTTCCGCTTGATCTTCTCCTCCCTCACATGTTTTGTTGTTGCTTATTATAACAAGGTTACACCGAGCTCTTCCTAGCCTACTTCAGTTCTTGCTCAGTTCTTGCACTTCTCTCAAGATTGAAGCTGAGTTAAAGAAACTATGGTTGGTATGCCAGCCAGCTGGGTTTAACAGTGTAATTGCATTCCAGACAATGTAAGGGCCTTGAAGGAAACTTCTCACACCAGAAGTCTCAAAGCCATACAAGGTAGGAAGACCGCAAAACTCAAGCCTGATTGCAATTCAGAATTAGATTAGTTACTGGGAATGTAAAGGGCACACTGGAGAACTTTCACATTTTTGAGTGATCCTGTTTAAAGTGCTTCCTCTCCACATCCTGAGGAAAGCGGGAACACCTAGGGTGCTAMACTCAGCTTAGTCAGAAAGTGGGGCTGCCTCAGGCACGTCACTTCAACCATCTACCTTACAGCAATACCTTGAAAACAGCAGTCGTATCCATGGGATGGAACTAGATGGGTCTGACTCGTGCTTACATCAAATTACAAACACACCATTCTGATTTAAGATTATTTTCTATAGAAGAGTAGGGTAAATCTTTCAGTCTCACAGCATCCTTACCCATTACCCAAAATGTGCTCTATGTATCTAAAAGCAAGATTTGGAGCACAACAACATATACAAGGCACAATATCATAAAAAACAACAGCCTACTATAGGAAGGAGCTTACAGGAAAACTGAAARAATTAGCTTTCACAATATAAGGAGGTGTTTACAGTTTGAATAAAAACATGAATTTTACATTTGTCCTTTTTTCTTCACATTTAAGACACTCAGTTGTGGGAATGCAAGCCTAAAAAGGGTTTATTTCCTATTACAAACCCTACCCCAAACAAAGGCAAACAACGTAATTCACATATGTTGTTGCCTGTGCTTAGGAAGCCAAAACACAGCTTAGAGATCTAATTTTAGGTTTACTAGACTTTGCAAAGTTTGCCAGTCTTTGGCTCTCTTTCTGTAATTGGATGATAAATTATGTTTGGTCCCTTGACAATAAGGAAAAAAAATAAATGACACYCTATCCAGTGTCATATATGCTCTGAGCTCTGAATCAATACGATGTCTTTAACCCTGAAAACAATTTTATTTATGTTTGCTGACAGCAATCRGTTACTTCACAGTCTATGTCATAAGCCAAGTCAGCTTCACCTTCTGTTAGCATCACATTGTCCTTTCTACAGCATCCTTTGCTTTGATTTTGCATAATCTACAGTTATAAGCGAGTAAAAATCCTAAAAATATATTATGAAATCATCATGTGTACATTCTTAWGTTAATATATATAATCACAGATAACAGTGTCTAGCTAACCTGAATGCAGGACTTCTCTATAGTCAAGAGGCTGCCTTTAGAGCTCAGACACGATGGTTTATTTAGTTTCAGCAAAGGAGCGTCATTTATTCTCACTTACAATTGTTTTCATGTCAAGAGTTTTATTCATCATGCCTTTTTGCTACTGTTAAATTCAGATTAGTTTTAACTGGCAATCTCAAGCTTAGAAAGTCTGCATCTTATTACTTTTCCATTTTTTTCACTCCTATTTCTTTTTCTTGGAAAAACTTCACTAATAACTGTATCCTTTCATGGTTGCATTTTTGTTAACTTTCAAAGCAAAGCCCTTMAGAATTCTTGCTGAATGCCTTTCTTATAAAAAAAAAAAAAATCCAGCCTGAAAAAGCTGTTTTCCTCTCAAATGTAAGTGATTAGAGCAATTGCTCTACCGCACGTAATTTTATCAAGCTAAATACTCTCCTCCCTCTTTCCTTACACTTCAGAGATGACTTCTGCTAGCTGTAATTGCACTGGCATGCTCTTCCCAGCAGAGAGGACAGGAGTCTGTTGGTAACAACTTCTACAACCCATTTGTATGCCCTCAGCTCATTTATGAAACACAGCTCAACCGAAGGCTGTGCAAGGTTCACAAAATATATGCATAAAAGTACTTTCCTGGAAGGCTTTTGTAGGAAGTCTGCAGTCACAGCCATAAAGAACTGGAAGTCTTCTGTAAATGGACTATAGCAATAATTTGTAGTATGTTTTATTTTGACGGACTTTTTTTTACTGTAGACTAAACTAGGATTTGGTACAGCAGAAATTTAATCTAAGCAGTGAATAAATAGTATATCCAACAGCACAGTATTTACAAAGAAACTAGAGTATGATGGCTGAAACAACAAAACAGAAATCCTAGCATGGCAAGGTCACTGAAGGGAAAGCATCTTGCTGTTGCCGTAAGACTTTATGGAATGAAACTAAAAAACCCCAAAACCTTAATCTGTTGAATACTCTCCTTACACCTCTTATAACTTTCTTAAAGAGCTTTAAAAATAAAATTGTCACAAATGTCACTGTACTTCTGTTCAAGCTGCAAATAAAAAGTGAGTTCTGGTTTGGTTGGGTTTTTTTTTTTCCCCAAACGAAATGCAAAGTGGCTAGCTCTCCTAAAGCAACTACACAGAACCTAAACTGTGGCAGGTGCCAGATTATGACAGAATGATCTAAATCTTTTCCTAATAGAACATTTAACAGGAATTTTGCTTGACTACTAAAATAAATTCTTCATGTGCGTGAAAGATACAGAAGTAAATCCAACTCACAATATACTATGGCTTTCTTTTGAACCTTTCACGCAAGATTATCATAGAAATATCACTAACTTACCACAGCCCTGTGATATAGACTGGAAGAAAATTTTTATGATACGAGAAACAACTAACATGACTTCATTTCAGGCTCTCTAAGTGCCCGRGCAGTGTCAGGGTGACTTCTAACCAAACCAGTTAATGTTTGAGAGAGAACTATCACAATGCCACTGCTCTAACAATATGCTAATTTCTAAATCTAATGAGATGCACTGTTTTATATAGAAAGAGAAAAAAAATTAGCTGCCACTTTTAAACACACTGGCATTTTCACTCACAAATCATGTTTTTACTAACTGATTGCATAGTACTCTAGCATACAGTGACTTTACAGGGTAAGTTTCAATATTCATGACAGGGAAGTGCTGAGCACATTTGGACATACGCTGTGTCTGATAATGTCACTGTCTGGGACCTTTCATCCACATCTCTTTACAGCTCATGCAAAGGYAACCAACACATCCTGGCCCAAGGACGATCTCCGTGTCCACTGCCAGAGGAGAGTCAGAACAGTAGAGGAATATGGACTCCAACAGAAGGACCTAGTTTACTGGAATGAGTAGAGAGTAAATAAACCATTTTGAAATTCAAAGCAAGAGTTAATAAATCTAATGTTTCTGAACAATGCTATGAATTATTACAGACTATCAATAAAGGAACATGTTATCTGCATTACAGCCAATTAATGCCTTAAACACCATTTTGGGTCATTAGCCCTGAGTCACAAGAAACTGTRCCACCTACTGAATCATCACCAGCATCTCCTGAAGCTGTTAAACATTTTTGGAAACTTCCCAATCACGCAGCGACAAGCAACGTGGCCCTTATCAGCTCCTGAGGCTGGAGGAGCAGAGTCTGCAGTGATACAGCATGAGCCCAGTAATTCTGGCAAGTTCCTGATAGCCTGGCAAGCATTTTATGTAATCTGAAGCTCAAGAATAAAATGCACATGACAAAAAAATTTTTCCCCACTTATCACACTTAGCTTTTAGATTGAATATCAGCTCTCGGAGTGGTAATGAACAGAGTCCAGAGACCTAGGGAAGGTCAAAGCTGACTCATGCTCAGCAGGAATAGCTGATTTGATAAGCTGTTCCTTCTGCTATGTGGAGCAACACCAGTGCATACGTAATACACATGCAGAAGGTTTGCACACTGTACCTTTGTGTTTAAAGGTCCAAATCCAGCTAGATACGGACTGAATGTAATATACTTGGGAGCAGATAAATTGTAAGAGGGTAGCAGTATTATGGTTAAATGATTTTTCTCCTTCTCCATGTATGAAACAGATGGAAATCATGCTGGCATTTTAATCAAGATTTTAGGAAATTATCTGTAAGGCCAAAACCACAAAGCGTTGCTGAAACTCCCCTTTCACTGCTCTTTGTGGATTCTTCTGGTCTGCCAAAATAAGAGGTGGAAGTTATCTCCTCATTTATTTAATCTTTACTATATTGAAGTAAACAATCTCCTCCAGCAGCAGGACAGCACAGAAGCTACATTATTTGTTCCCTCCAGTCTTCCCACATAGGAAACAGACCGACCACTGGAAATGCTCTCTTTGTGAGGATTATAGATCCACAAAACTCGGATATTGAGGTTAACTACTCTCTCACAGAAGCTGTAGATTCTGTAGTAAGCAAAGATTACAAGTCCTGACTTTAGGATACACAGTCACCCACTTACGCTGTAACTGAATCTGCATTATGTGCTGCCCAAAACAGGCCAGTGACTCCAACCCAAACATGCTGGCACTAGATAGAACAAATCTAGCTATTTGAGGGATTTTATATGTCTCTCCTCACTCCATGTCACTGTGAGTCATGCTCACCTATTACAACAGGTTTTCACTCTGGTTCAAAACCGCTGATGTAGAGTTTTAACAGTGATTAATAGATGTCACCCGAGCTAAATTAAGCTTGACCATCAGACGAGTATCTGCAAGCCCTATTCTGCATAAGATGCTAATAATTTGTCCAATGCTTTATCATTGTTAGTCCAGTGGTGAGCTGCACTATGTTTATTTTATGTGTATTTTTACTCATAAGTAACATTTTTATTTCAAAAGCATGGAATGAATACCACACAGAGTCTATTTTCTCAGCTGTTCAAGTTTCCATCTGCTTTCTACTGCAATGCAAAGTGAAAAAAAGTTTTATTTTTACACAAATGGCAAAGCAAAGACTGGGATTAGGCTTAATATTCAGTGGTTAAAGACATTACTGAATTTGAGCTTTCTGAGCACTACCCACTGGGGTTGCTCAGCTCTAATTATACTTTCAAAGCCCGTTTCAGACTGAGGAGATACACTAAGATCACTTCCATCATCGAGACAGATGCTGGTATTAAGGAATTCACTTCAAAAAAATGCATGACTTTGTTACTGCGCAAGGCTAAGGCCAGTTCTAAATAACCAAGGCGAGTTCTTCTCAGTTAGTGTAGGTAGAGCAGCTTTGTTACTAGGAAAAAAAAACAAAAAACCACACAACAACAAAAAACCCCAAAACCAAAAACTCTCACTATTTTCTCTGCACTTTCTGTAACAAATCAAAGATTTTGGAAACAGTTGAAAGAACACTGAAAACTAGCAGGGAAATCTGTTTAAAAAAAAGAAAAGCTAAGATCACTCACTCTCCTAGAAGGAATAAAAAAATCCAAAAATAGTGACTGTATCAGACAGCCGATTACAATCATAGCGATGGTGACCAAGTACTGGATGCCAAAACTGTTTCAACAAAAGATTCAATATACATCAAACACATGACATAGAAGATTTTTGTAACAAGAAATAATAATAGAGGTGCTGGTTAGTGCTCAGTAATTAAACTCACGATTTGCATTAAAAGCAAAGAATTGCTTTGTGTGTGTTGTAGGAAAAAAATAATCCAAAGTTATTCTTCCAAATTTAAAGAACTAATTCAAATTATAAATTAATCTAAGAACAGAGTTAAGGTTCATGTCTGAGAAAGCCCAACACTGAACATTTCCTATAGACAGAAAAAACATTCCTGGTATGAAGATATTGTGCGATGTGTGTTAAGGGTAAATTTCCTAGCTGCAATCACACCCCTCTGTTTACCAGGGAGTCCACCTAGCTGGATGACACGACTTTTTATCATAGATTTCCAAGTTCCTCCCCTACAAAGAATACCTCAGTTATCTCTGCTTTTTGTTTTCATTACGTAAATAAATATTTATAGTTATACTGTCAGAACAGCGATTATGTGCCAGGCCCCAAGGTCCCATTACCCCTGGTAAAATGTTGCATTTGCTGTCCTTTTAAGCTTCCCCCAGAAAAAAAGGTTTCACCTGTCTCAGTGAGCAGAGCTGATCCTCCACGCACAAGGCAGGGAGGAGGCAGGAACTTGCAGCTGGAGGGGGGACTACAGGAGGCACGATAGGCCATTGATGAAAGATCTAGCTTRGCTTTACTCATGAAACCGCTATTAAAAAAACCCCAAGAAACATGAGGAAACAACTAGGTAGTGATATTTAAGCACATACAGCAGAAAATTCCTCAAAGTGAAATACAGACCATCCTAACATGCAGAAAAATGTCACAGCCTTGCTGTAAAATTAATTTCCACAGTCTAAGCCCGCTCCACTCATATTTAGCTCACCTCTTGCATTAACCAGGCATTCACTTGGGCTTCCAGGAACTCTTTCGGCATAGGACCCCACAGAAAACAGCCATCTCAGTACTCTAGTTTCCACAACTTCAGCAAGCCCTGCTTGTTTTTCTTGTCAGAAGAAAAGCTCTTACAATTTTAAAGACRTGCCCAGCTGCCTTCCTCAGAGGCCACCATGCTGTATCAGCAACAAACTGTCTGTCTTTCCCAACGGAGAGGATTTCAAACGAGCAAGCGAACAAAATGCTTTTCCTGTTTCTCATGCATACTGAAAGACTTAGTTTTGATTTCTTCTGAAGATGAGTTCATTAGACCATGCATCTTGTATCCATACAAGATCTCCTACCTCTGCAGAAAACATTGAAAAGCCAGACAAAAGCTGAAGGAAGTTGAGGCTAAAGATGAGCAGAGCTCCCAGTCACCGAGACAGGCAAGGAACTGGAATGGCAGGTGGTAAGGCTGGCACACCTTGCGGAGGAAGGCAGAGCCCCTTCCCTACAGTGAAAGGACAATAACGAAGGAAAGGGGGAGACTTCCTTACCCAAAAACATCGCTCCAAGGGTTGTCTCTGTTAAGCATGATCTAAGTCCTTGTACCTTGCAGCGAGCTGAGCCGTGGTGAGCAGGACACCGTCTCAGGACACTGCGGTGCCATTCTCACACACCCTGCAGGAACACGCTTTCTCAATGGGCACTGTCACGAAACACTTCCGGACAAGCTCCGTGACACTTCCTACCCCAGCCCAGACCTGACATGTAATAGTGACACTGCCCAGAAGGCACAAATGTCAGCAGCTCTCTACAGCCTGGCTGGCAACACATTTGGGTAATAGATTAATGACCCCATGGTACAACCTTTTATGAATTGCACAGCAYAACTCTGAAATCCTAACACTCTCTGTGCAGCTACCACCACCATCAGTGTTTGCTAGTACAACTGGAAAAGGCTCCTGCCGGTTTGTACAAGAATTCCTTTTGTCCAGCTAGACAGAACTACCCATCCAAATCACAAGTCCCGAGACATTTTGTTAAAAGGCTCTCCAGTGAGCTTTATTGCTGCAACTTTCCTGGGAACTACACCACTAGCTCAGTAGGCCAGTTCTTCCTTCTCTGGGCCTGCTTTGGCCTCGATTTAAGAGTTTCCATTCTTGGTGGTCTCTTGCTGCCACCTCCTTGCCGCAAGAACCAGCGGTTATTTGACCTGCTGCATATTCCCAAGAAGCCAAGTTAGCCCTCATTTCCTCACATTTTTCAAGAAGCTTTTCCATTGCTTCGGCATGCCGTTCGAGTGATCTGCTACAAACATTCCTGCAAATGGCTTATGCCAGGATCCACCTCAAAACAGGCAAAACAGTTAATCGGTTTCTTACAAAGTTTATTAAAATCAATGGTAAAGGATGCAGTTTGCCATTACTTGAATACAAGTGACATTTAGCAATGTAAACTCATATTTGAGGAGGGATACATTTTGAAAACATTCTATGGAAAATAATTTTCTGAAGTATCCGTTTTTGATCAACTTCTCAGACACAGAAAGAAACTGAATCTGCCAGAAAGTCTGATGCCTTCAAAGAGTGATAGCATTAAATGCCTGGGAGGACTGTATAAAGTACTCCCAAATCACACAATCTACTGCCCTTGGGGGAAGGGGAAGGAGAAAAGAATCTTCTAATACCTCTGCAGGCACCGATTACTTTACACTGCATTACTTTCTAGCTCTTCTAGACTTCCAGATTAACTAGTATAACTGAGGACTTTTTAAATAAATATCCCTATAATATTCATCTTCAGTTAAGTTTTCTAAACTCTCCCCTTCTCTTGTCACCAATTTTGAAAAAGAAAAAAAACTAGTATTTCAATATGCTAGCAATAAGCTGTATTATAGATCTCAAAAGGGTTCTTTTTCATTTTAAAATGTTGAAATCTGCTAAATTAATTCTAGAGGTTCCTCCTTTTAAGCTCCCTTTCTGCTATGGCTAGAGAACCTCAGTCCCCACAGCCTTCACACTTACAAACCGACTGATATTACCTTGCAGGAAGTAACTTTAAATATAAATATATGATAAAGTATTGCACTCATTCAGCACAGACCATGCTAAGCTTCCCAAGTGTAGCTGCTAGAATGAACAAGCCCATCAGCAACTTCTTTTCCTTAATGCCACATGCCTGACTTGTTGTTCCCTGTACGTACCCTTTGGAGAAGTTGAGCAACAGAGGTGTAACCCTAAGATTAATATTTGAAAGATTGAGGGAAAGTTGGAGCTAGGCAGCTAGTTACAGCACACAGCTGCAGCTATGGAAAACCTGCTCCCCCTTTCTGCAAAGAGTCTTCTCTCACACCATTGCCTTGGCACAGGAGACAACTGCATTTCCAGCATCCTTTGAGTTGCTTCTAGCTCAGCAGTGATTCTGAGAATGACGTGGTCGAGGAGTCCACAAATGTGCCGTTTGCAGGGTTTTATACAGCTGGATCTGAAGAGCCTTTGCTGCAGCTACCTTCAATGCTGCACAGTGACAGGAAGGGTCTAATTTCATCACCAGACCAGATACATCTAAGCCTTGCAAAGGAGTATTTGCAGTATATAATAGCAGCCTCCTTTCCTAAGTGCTGTGCAAAGACTTTCAGACAAACAGGTGCTGGCTCTGTCAGTGAGATCCTGTATTTTAACTTCTGACTGAATCCAAGCTAGAACAAGCATTAGGCCTGTATTGACTACTTCTGTTCTCAAGAAATCACAAACTCAGTTAGGAGGACACAAACAGGACAGACTCTTCACAGACATTGCTTGAAAACTTTTGTTTTGTAAGTGACTTCTGTTGCCAGAATGATAATAAATGAATCCTTTTACCCGCCCGGACCTGTCAGCAACTAACAGCTTGTTGCAAACATACTGAACTAATAAAAGGCATCTACAGGTTCTAAGCACATCAGTCAGCATTGGAAAAGATTCTTGCATTTCAGTCACCACAGCCTGTCTAGTGTGTCATTTTTCTTCTAACAAAGCAAGATATATTTTTTCCTATGAAGAAAGGCTGAGAGAGCTGAGGTTATTCAGCCTGGAGAAGAGAAGGCTTTGGGGAGACCTTATTGCAGCCTTTCAGTACTTAAAGGGGGCTGATAAGAAAGATGGGGACAAACCTTTTAAGCAGGGCCTGTTGCAACAGGACAAAGGGGAATGGTTTTAAGCCAAAAGAGGGTAGATTCAGACTAGATATAAGGAAGAAATTTTTTACAATGAGGGTGGTGAGACACTGGCACAGGTTGCCCAGAGAGGTGGTAGATGCCCCATCCCTGGAACATCCAAGGTCAGGCTGGACGGGGCTCTGAGCAACCTGATCTAGTTGAAGATGTCCCTGCCCACGGCAGGGGGGTTGGACTAGATGGCCTTTAAAGGTCCCTTCCAACCCAAACTATTCTATGATTCTATGATAAGATATCATTTGTCACTAGCCCTAATCAGTAGTTACCGCTCGCTCAGAGATATAGAGGCATGATAACCTAGTGACACTCCACGTATAACACACAGTTGAAACAAGAGGTCTGCAGAGCTCCTCACAAAATCTGAAAGTGAAAATACCCTGACAAAGACAGTGTGACATTATATTCATGGGCATGTGTAAAGTATACGACTTGAACGCATTCAGAGTAAGGGAGCTAATTCCAATCTTGCTGCCCTCTTCTCACAATTTATAATTACAGGGCTTTCCTTGAAAAATCGTAACAAGCAGCAGAGGTTTGCTTGTTACAATTTGCCTATTTCCTTCAGGTCTTTCAGGGAACATTTTTGCCTACAGACCTCAGTACCAAGTAGACTTGGATTTCTCATCTACAAGAAGTATTACACATAAAATGCTGGGAACTAGAACATGGTTTTGTGCTGGAGTTTAATACCCCTTTGTCATGTGAGGATGGCACCTACACATATACACCTACTCCTTCTTCTGGCTTATCTAGGAAAGTTCTTTCTTGCAGAGAATACACCCATTAAAAAAGGCCACAATTTCAGATTCCACGTCTGAGTGTAGCCCCCTCTAAACCCAGCCCATCAGCCGACACGTAGAGAGTACCAGCTCCGCAGCACAGCCCCGGGACCATGTTTTTATGACACACAGCCAGGAAAGGAGGAGGGCTGCTGTGAACGTGCAAGCCTTTACCAGCCTGAGGCCTCTCAGGCAGATTCAAACAGCAAGGGCCAGCCTTTATCAGGTTGCTTCAACTACACTTCTCCATTCAGAAAGCCCAATATCTGTCAGCTTGAAGAGGAGAGTGAGGGTCATCATCTCAAAAGACACTGGATTTCCAAATCCAACTCAGGAATCAAAGTAAAAATATGCTACTCAGTTTCCAGTTTCTCATTTCAGCAGTTTGACTGTTACAGCACATACTAGGACCTCCTAGGTTAAAAAAAGCACACCTTTCATACCCTGCGTACATACACTGAATTTCTTTACTGCTCACTGTTGTCAGATTTTCACTTTCAGGCTGATGTTCTCAGGACCAGTCAGTACTCAAAAGTAAGCTTACAGAAAATGCAGTAGTTGAGGCCCTCCTGAGAGGGAAGGGAATGAAAAAAACAAAACAAAACAAAAACAACAAAAAAAACCCCACCCAAACCCCMAAAAAATCTCCCCTTAAAGGAAATCTTCTCAACAACTCTAAAGATGAAATAGCTGGGAGTGGAAAAAAAATAAGATTTGGCAGGGAAACAGCTTCAACTGAAGTGTTTTAATGTAACTAAATTATTGGCCCTTGGAAAAGGGTAATTGCACATATACAGTCATTTATCAAAACCAACTGCCAGACGTTGGGAAAGAAGCCAACATGTGTATAGCCCTAATTTAGCTATTTGCATATTAAAAAGAAAATCACTGGAGGGTTGGACACTGAATGGAAACCAGCTATCCTCACCCAGAGCACTGTATGTTGCTAAGTGACTGGGGGAGCCCTGTGTCATCCAGCTCACAAACCCAGCAGAGTGTTTAAGCAGGTGCTTATGGTTAAGCATGGTAATAGCCCATTAACTCCACCTAYAATTAATACCTGCAGATAAGCCTTTATAGATTAAAAGCTATATACAGGTATTAACCAGTCCAGCTGAAATCTTGACAGGTAAATCTTTTCAGGAATACATACACAGTGTTTTGCAGGCAGATAGGAATCTGTTCTGTCAGTGCTTGGAGCCAGCTGAAAACAACAGTGCTGTGCAGCACTGTTCAGAACAACAAGCCAAATCAAAGCACTGCATCTATGACAACGGCACCATGGGTTCCTGTTTCCTAGCTGGTTCAGAGAACAGACAGGTGAACTCAGTCTAAAGCACAGACACAGATGACACCTATCTACAAAAGACTATGTGAACATACCTTTTGTTGTCCTAGTTGCAAGAAAAGAAACAGGAAAAATAGTTAGCACACTTTAAAAAAAAAAAAWAATATCCAAAGTGCAGTTTTTGTAAAGGGATGTGTTTCTATTGTTGTATATTGCAATCGATTTAGGCTATCCTGCACTTAAAACATCATTGTTTTAATATGTGGCAAATATCCCCATGTGTCAGCTTTTAGAATAGTGTGATGTCATCAGCACAAACTTACCTTCCTAGCTCTTCCCCAATTTCATAAACATCCTCCACTTTCTGTTGCTTGAACAAGGCCATATTTGGACTCTTCATTGATGCACAAAGATGATGCAACTAGAATATTAAAAAAGAATGGCATTCATTACGATCTTCCAASAGGCAAAGACTCAGTAAACACATTTCTGTTATAGTCACTTTGGATCCATTGCAGATCATTCATGGCCAAAGTTACCACTGATCAATCAAAAGAATTAATTTAGCAGTCTCAGCCAAATAGCAAGGGTCCAAATCTGGAAAGAGGTGAGTGCCTATAAGTGAAGAGGGTTCTTGCCCCTCACTGAAGTACCTGAGCACATACTTAACCAGAAGCACAGAACTCACCTTGAAATGTAAATGTGACGGAAGTAAAGCAACTAATTAATAATCTGACAAACGTACGGACAATAAAGCATTACACTAAAGAGGGCTAGCATGAGAATCAGCATCACAGGCTTCTTCATTAAAGTGTCAGCAGACAGACCACAGACCACGGAGACCACACTAAGCATTTCAAATGACAAAAACCAGAGCAGCATTTGTCGCATGCATTACTCTSTATAACTGGGAAATTTGTTTCCTGAACACAATATTTTAAGTTGATAAGCTCTGTGAGGTCTGGAAAGATAAGCCTCATGTTGGTGCATTTGAGGATCTGGGAGTGCATCATGCTGTGCTGCTTTTGGAAGAGAAGATCAGAGATCACATCRTTCCTCGGGATACACCCACACAGCAACATACATTAAGTTAACAGCATGGATTTTAACACAGTAACCAACTGACCAGTTTACGACAGGTTTGGTGTTTCCTGTGTAGATAAACACTAGCATTACCCCCAGTGGCCCAAACAACATCCACTATTTAGTGTGAAGCAGCTGTAAGGCCTCTAGCATCACAATAAAATCTAACTACATTGAGCCATACAGTTATTCTCACACATCTGTAGGCTTCAGCAGCATACCTGTACTTCTCAATGTCATGTATACTTCCTTATGAATCCCAGATGCTGCTTGCTTCAGGTGCACTGGGGATTTCCAGGTTCTATATTTCTATACAGCTCCTGCATGTTTTTAAATAGCAGCCTTTGGCATCTGACCGTGGCACACTGCAAAGCATTTTTCACAAGCAAACAAAGCTCTATTTTGATCCTTTAGAAATAAGCTCAATTCAATGTTGCAAGAAGATCCAGCTATTTTGATAAATCAGCAGTTACTATAAAATAGGACAAAGTACCAAAGAGCAATTGCAGGGCTCCTGCCAAGTTAAAATGCACATATTTTTTAACATTTTTCTCTAACAAAAGCATATACCATAAGCAGCAAATACATTGTAAAAATCTATCAACTTGTCAAAACGCACCCAGCTTTTGTCATGCACTCACCTCAAAAAAAAGGCTGTCTGCTTTGTTTTCCCCCTCTCTTTTTATAAACCATTGGCTTCTAACACATGGGAGACATGTTGAGTATCAATTCAATTCCTTTCCAAATATGCTCCTTCTATTGCTTCAAAGGAACAGAAATAGTCCCTTAGCTCTTCCACATATATTTTTTGGCTGATGTTAGCAAAACCTACACATTAGGACAAAAATTATTTGACTGCTTTATCTCAAGCAGAAAGGCTTGAGATAATAACATTTACTCTTTCAAAAAACAGTAGCAGTAAGTGAAGGGGTATCAACAAAATCGGATGTCCCTCTGTTAGGTGCTCAGCACCACTTACACAACACAGAAGCAGAGAAGGGGTACCCGCTTCCATCCTCTAGTGACACAATTTTCTGTAATTCCATGACGGCTCTCATCATATACTTAACATCTCTTGCAGTGCACCCTTTTGGATTGCCATTCCCAAAGCACAAGGAGATCCAGGGGGACTGTGTAACCATTCATTTCCCTTCACTCCTTTCCCTTTCACAATGTACTCGTTAGGTGGGGAGCTTCTAATGGCCTACAGCCTGCTCTCCTCTATGCTCTTTGCTCCAAGATGGGGGAGAAGATACAGTGCACGTGCATTATTCTGGCAAGCCCCACGCCCYCTCCCCAAGGGACCCACAGCTTCACTCTTATCAGATGATGGGAAACATTYCAGCTATACATCAAAACTGCGTCCTCTCCTTTTTGAAGAGTGTATATCTGCACGCCTCATGGGATAGTATGCATATTGTGATGTGACATGACTGACATGCAGCTGTCACGTGACCAACACACATCCATTTCTGTCACATTTCAGAAGAAGTTACCATTTCCACTGCGCGACAGACACTTGCAGGCACCTCATGGAGGAGAGGGACGTGCAAAGTATCCCTAGCAACAGCCTTCAGGCCCTCAATAGCCACCTTGCTGGAAGTCTCCTCTGCAGATGTGATGGCTCTCTTAAAGGTTCTGTGGGGCCTACTGCATTTTCATCACCTAATCCGTTCAAACCCCAGTTTCAAAACTCTGCAATGGAGACAAATTAGCCTCCCACGCCTTCCTGTATAACTGTGCTCTAGCGATGATCTATCTCTCTTATCCAGCTACCTAAAGCAAATGATAGAAACCACACAGGCTGTGAACGCTGAAGACCAGAATAACCATAGCACGATTAAAGTATACTGTAGGAATCAACACTTGYGTTGGTGAGCCTCGACTAGACGCATTACAATCTCAGGTTTTTTCACTTCCACTTTCCATCTCCATACTTTCTCAGACATTTTCTGGCTGATCCTTACTTTGTCTATATTTTCAGAGTTTTTCAAGATCAAGCCAGGTGAACTGTTCTGCTGCTTTGCTCATTAATTCCCTTTCCACAGCCACATTCATGCCTGGGACAAAAATGTACCTTTTTCCTCCCAATGAAAATAAACAACTTAAATTCTACTTTGTAAGCAAATTATTGTATTGTTCAAGCAGCCTTTCATAATCTCGGAGAAAGCTCATTGACCAATATTGCTCAGGGCTTGAAACTACAGTCAATAAATGCTTTAGTAGCAGTTCCAAGAATGAGGACATCTCTGAGCTATTGCCTCTATATTAAGTTTATATAATGTTGCTTGCAATTGTTCAGAGCAGGATTTTCTGAAGTGTTGCTGCAAAACTTAGTTCAACACCCAGACTTCAGAAAAAGCAAGGGTCAAAGCCAAGCCTTGCTGAAAATCCCAAACCTTTTGCTCATCCTGAATTGCAAGATTAAGTTCTGAACACATGCAAAAGTCAAGTACGGGAAAATGCCCATGTATTAAGAGATACTGCTGAGACTTGCCCGAAGACTGTAAATCCCTCAAGCTGACTACTCCCTTCATCAGAATCCAAGGTACGTGGCTATAAATAACATCAATGCAAACACACCTAAAAGAAAACCATTGTTCTAAGAGAGAGAGTTTGCCATTCAGAAGAGCAAGTTAAAAACATTGCTTTGAGAATGGGGAACCCACCCCAGATGCCTCTGGGAACATAACCACTTGTATCTTTGATTGACAAGTTTACTCATTTCCCAGCATCCTCCAAAGCACATATCTACTTCTGCAGATGCATAAAATCCATGCAATATTGTCTCAAAAATAACCAGAAAATTCTCATCCCTTTTGCTGATCTTTTAACTTACACCCTTGTTCTGCAAAGGTCAAACCAGCAAGCTTACTCTCAACACCAAGGAATCGTTCAAGCATTCAAGTCAGACTACAGCCTTGTTTTTGAAGACTGAACTGTTGGAACAAAACTGTTCCCAAGTGTTCAGACCCTSCAGTCATACCTCTGATGTGCTGGTGTTTCCCATGTCTATCACTTCACATTATCTTATACTGCCTTACACTCTCACTACTTCTGCAGATATCTCTCACTGGCTTTCGCCCAGCAGTTACAGTTAGCAGATGCCCAAAATAGGTCATACACTTRATGATCCAAGACAATCGTCATTAGCAAATACACAGCATAAGGGGGATAAGATAATAAAAGATAACCTTCACGCACTTAAAATTCATCTGACACAAAAATGCCATTCACAAGCATAAATATAAACCTCCCCAGATGTTTTTGTTGGACTCCATTTGCAAGTACAGAGCACAAGGATATCAAAGGAGGAATGAGAGCCTTAATTTTTTCCTCYAGTCAGGTGGTGATTTCCTTATGTTGGTCAGTGAAAGCAGATTGAATTAGAGATGATTGTTCACCTTTGACTCATTCAGACAAAGAAGTTGTACATCCATGATCTGAGGAAATAGCAACAATCAATTTCAGTTTTCTGATACACTCTTTATTGCTAACACTTCTGGGACATGTGCCCAAACCATATCGCAATACAATGAGTCAGGACCGTTCCAATCACTTAGGGTCTGCACCCGAATTCATTAAAACCAGGAGGATGGGGGAATCTGCTGCAGGGATTTTTGGATCGGACCAGAGCTTTAAGAGCTCCAAGGCAAGCTCTGCAGAGGAGAGAGCCTCCTGTGTTCTTTCACAGAACATGCCATGTCTATTCCTCAACCATCCCATGTTGGGGCCAGCTCTTCCACCAGTCTCTTTGCTCTAGCATTCCTAGCMGGGAGTATTTTAATACGAAGGCCAGCTTCTACTCAGCATTCATATTACGTGTTTTCATAATGATACTCCATAGTATAGTATATGTATAGTACATAGTATAGTGTATATATATAGCATATATATATATAGTATATACATAGTACTTTTTAATCCTGTATCCAACCCCCCTTTACACATCCTAAATATCACAAGGTGGCAAAGTATTGTTGATCCTATGCAAATGATTTTCCTACAGACATGTAACAAAGCTGTAGCAAAACCAGAAATAGAATACAGACCTCCGAGATTCCAGTTTCAAGCACCAGAAACATGTGCTGCCTAATCTATTCACATTCCTAAACTGTCATACCATAAAATCAGATCTTATTTACCCTAAGAAATCACAGTTTCCCATTGTGATTTAAGGCATACATTTAAACACATATATTTTATATCAGTACAAACCCTGGATGTAGATATTCCAGTACAGAAGTGCCTTTTTAGTGYAGCTTGTGCTGTGTGTAAAGGAGATTAATCTAAAGAAATCCACCCTTCTGAAGAGGGTGACAGAATCCACCTTAAGGGGAGCAGAAGAAAGTAAGTTATATTTCTCTTTTTTAAAAAAGCTTTCCCTCCATAGGTAAGTTATTGGCCTGTCAACACCAAATTATATGACAACCGATGACTGGTCTACACATGTCAAATCCATGACAAATGTCCACCCACCGCTGAACAAGAGCAGGATTATGGAAAACAGTGGTGAGAGCAAAACTGTTGGATCATTTGCCTTGTCACCAGCCTTGCATTTTTTTTTCCTTAGGGTATCTTCTACCCTAAGGAAACCAGTTTCAAGTGATTGAGGCAACAGCTGAATAATCCTACTTTCTCAAGTACACCTGACATGAGTTGAATCACTAAGTCCTTTGTCAAACTCAGAAGCATCCCCTGTGGCRTGTTTTGATATTACAAAATAATAGTTATACTAAAGCAAAACCCAAAACACACATTAGAACAGATCAAAGTAACAACTTCCCTTATAAGTCGTTTTTTAACACTGAAAAATGACCAAAGCAATTTAGAATCAAAACTGGACTGTTTTAAATTARTAATCTGAAAAAAAGAAACCCCCCAAAAAACCAAACCCACCAAACAAATTCAAGTGATACTGTCTTCTAGTTTTGGTGCCTTATGCTAAAACTAAACAGATTTTTATAAGCATTAAAGTGTTTTCCTCCTTCACCCTTCTCATCCCCTTTCTTACTATTTTGTCCTAGAAAAGACTAAGCAATTCCGACAGCAAAAACCTAGTAATTTTTATCCTCTGCTTTCAAATAAATGTAATCAAAGCACAGTTAAAAGTTATATTAATTTCAGCAAACCTTTATTTTTCACCTAAATATTCTCCTGTCAGAAAACAACAGTGGCCTAAATATTTTTCTGTCAGAAAATTGAGGCAGCTATTATTACCTGTCTGCCTATAAAAGACACAAAACACACCCAGTATCAGAGCACTTCAGTCCCATTATAGAATCACTGCTCCTGCCACTAACTCTCAAGGGATCCCTTTCTGACCTCCCAAGTTTACTCTGCAGTAATTACATGTGTGGTGAATGACCAAAGACTGCATTTCCAAGCCTCCGCTTCAAGCATACGTACCAAACGCGTTAGCTCTGCAGCTAATTACGGCTCCCCAGCAGACAGCTAACTGCGAGGGGCTGCCRCCGTAACTGATCCCAAAGCCCTTGCGTGCTTGAGCGAAGAGTTTGGAGCGAATGCCTCGCCAGACAGGGCGCAGGGGGAAGCCTGCAATGCCAGGCACGCAGCGCGGCATCGCACAGCCCCGCTCCCCGTCCCTGAGGCGCCTTCAAGGATTATTACTGCAGCTAAGAGACATCACTGCCCCAAAGTCAAGTGGAATCTGCGTTTCTTGCACAAGCAGATAAAGGACATAGGGAAGTGCAAAACCTACAAATGTTTCAGGACAGACACCTCTAGAGAGGGTCAGAGTTGAGCTTTTTCCCCACGCATTAAGCAGGTGAGCGTGCYGATTTTGGCCCTTTTGCAGCTGGCGACTGATCAGCCAAAGCAGGAGCAACTGCCACACAYTTCCACCCTCTCATTCACACCTTCGTTCTTAACTCTCCTCTAAAAGGAGGCAGGCCAGGACAAATCAGCCCCTGCAGTGCAGCAGCACCCCGGGACACCCAACTCACTGCCCAGAGGAGCAGRTGTTAAGAAACCTACCAGATCCCAAGTGAAGCTGTTTGAAGGAAAAGACAGGAAGGAACTTATGGATAAACATGAAGAAGTCGCACAGCATTTGCTGAATGACAACAGTAAGCTGAGGTGTGAACCCAGGACCAACCGTCACCGATGGCTCTGGACAGAAACGATGCCAGACTGAGTGACGTGTAACACGGAACGGCGTATTTCTGAAACTCCTGCGTTTCCCCAGCCCTCGTGGGACCTGCTCAGGGATAAATGACAGCTGCTCACTGAGGAGATGACCCGGGGAGCTGCCTTTTCCCCCCGGCTGAGAGCTGCGGGACAGCTGGCACATACAGTCTGAGGYGAAAACACCACGAAACGCGCTGTGCGGAAGGGATGGCCGAGCGTCAGCCACCGCCCGAGCCCTCTGACAGACCTGCACCACAGCCGCCAGGCTGACCTGCGGGGASGGACCCCACCGCCCCGCTGCTCACCCCAGCGCTCCTCCACGACGCTGAGGAAGAACCGGCGGCGAGGGGCGGCCCTGCGGGCTCCCCAGAGCCGGCCCCAGCCAGACGGGCTTCACAGCTGCTCTGCTTCAGCCTCCCAACTCCGACACAGGCGGGACGCAGAGCGAGAACACCGTGAAAGCGGCTCCGAAGCCGGCGGGCGGCACAGGGGGGGAGAGGGACGGAGAGAGAAACGGGGAGAAGGGGCCGACACCGAGCAGGGGAGGGGAGCCCCCGTCCGCGCTGAGGGGGGCTTCGGGCGCCGCCGGCTGAGGGGGTGCAGCTCCCACTTACCGCCGGGCGCGGCCCCTCCGCGGCCGCGGGGCTGCCTCCGGCGCTGCCTCAGCGCGCAGGGTCCCTGCCGGGCCGCCCCCACCGCCAGGGCCGGGAGGAGGCTGAGGGGGCGGCGCCGGGCGCCGGCCCCGCTCACCGGAGGCGGCACCGGGGCTGTGCCGGCCGGCTGCCCCTGGGTCTGCGGCGGGGAGGGGCCGCCGCGCCCCCTCGCGGACCGCGGCGCCCAGGGCGGCCCCTGAGGGGGGTCCGTGAGGGGGGGTCCCGTCCGACCCCCGCGGCGGCTCCTCCAGGCGCAAACGCGGGTTTCAGACCCTGTAAAGGTGGACGGGCTCTGCCCCGCGGGGTCCCGCCTCCGCCCCGCCCGTCCTCCCGCGGGCTGGCCGYGCCGCCCGCGCTCCCAGCAGCGCCGTGCGGGGTAAGAGCCGCAGCCCAGGACGTCCTCCCCGCGGGGAGGCGGATCGTCACCCGCCTCACAGAAACGAGGACGGGGGATACAGAAAACCGCGCTCCCCCTTGCCCTCGCGCCCCAGGGTCAGCACCCTGCTCATCACACCCCGCGCTGCAGGCCCCAGCRGGCTCCGGCCTCCCACCTGACGCGTGGGGATGAAGGGATGGACTCCGGCTGCTTCTGAGGAGCACCCAGGAAGCAAGCGCGGCTCAGCGGGGTTTCTTCTCCAGCCAGACCGGACGAGGAATTCACCTGGGCATCACCTCTGAACTGACACAGGTCGCCTGCCAGCCATCRGCCCCTCCTTCTCCTTCTGGGTAGCAACTCATCCGAAGTTTAGTGAAGAGCTCATATTGTCCCAGTTTTCAGCAGCAATCCTATACAACAATACAAACTCCTTATTTATTCCAGAAATCAAAAGGCCCTGTATCTCAAAAGCAAACACTGTCCTCACTTGTTTATTCAGTTGTGCTCCATTTCATCAGTAGTCAAGCTGAGTTACTCTGCAATGAGAACAGAAAGTTTAATCAATGACACATGCACACAGGGAATGGTGTAATGGCCACCTGATGTGGCTTCAACAGTGCTATTTTGATATTAATGTGTTGCCTGTGGGCAGCCCCCARGGCAAATAACCCTAGCCCTTGGCATCACCTCAGAAGTGACAGCCTTACATTCCCACATTTGAGATGTAGATACGGCTTGGTCATTACAAAGCAGCCCATCATAGCTCTCCCAGGCTGATTAGGGAGTATCTCAGAGGTAGGACCTGATTTCTTCTGCTTTAGTAGATTCACGATGTATGAAAACAATACCAAGGAAATCAGGCTAAGGAGGTGAGTTCATTAGAGAGGAGGCACTTCATTTGCATAAGCYTTGTTCTATATTCTATACAAGCCTAAATACAAGCATATATAGTTTATTCTGTGGTCTGAAACTCAACATTTCCCAGAGGAATTCCCTGTTGTTTCAAGAAACCACTGTGACAAAGAATGGCACAGGTTTCCAGTCCTCACTGTGGATCTCAAAATGCATTAATATGCACTACTATAACAAACATTTGCAATACTGTTTTCCAAGTTGCCCTAGACCAAATGTTGGCTACCAACAATGACATCCTTCATCTGTTTACTCTCCTTAAAGACATTCCCAAAACCTGTAAAACTAGACTTTCTCCCTCTTTATTTGGCAGACTGTAATCACAATAAATACTGTTTGGTCTCCTTAAATTTCTTCTGGGCAAGTTAATATCCAACATTTGTTAATGAGGAACGATGTGGTATTGTTCACACCTTCAAAAACAAATATAAATGCCAGGCTGCCTTCACTTTCAGTTCTCTATGCAGTTAAGATAATGCAAAACTATGGCAAATTATCATACATAAATAGGCAGGCTGTTTCCACTGCAGTAAGCTGCAAAGATAGATGAATTTTAAAATAGTTTTATACTAGGCACGTGCCTAAAGGCAGTGCTTTTTATTATCACAGTCGAAAAGAAACTTGGCTTCAGACTTGTTCCAAGTCAAGAGGACTGAACTGTGCCCCTGCTCGCCTGCCCTGGCAGCAGTGTTCACAGCCCAGGAGTTCCACTCAGCTCTCCCAATTCCAAAAGGAAAGTGGCTGCATCTGATGTTACACAGGGTGGAGGACAGGAAATGGGAGCAATAGTAAAGGTTTCAAAGGTCAGTGGAAGAATTCATAACCCTTTGAAAGGGAAATAGAGATTTCATTTCTCACTTTTAGCTCTACAATGTGATACGATCATGTGAAAGTCACAGCAGACCTCCTACAAAATTCTCAGAGGAAAGGGCACACAAGGAAAGCCACCTCTTTTGTTTGCTCCTAGCTGCAAGGAAGGGGACAAAACAGCATGATTCGCCCTGAGAGGCCACAACCACTTTTCAAATCAGGACAAGCTCTCCCTAGACCCTGAATAACCTCGATTTGAATTTAGTATCTGCTGGCCAGCCCTGCAAGGTCTCCAAGAAGAGCAAGGGTAGATTGAATCTCAWCCCTGATGCCATGTCCACAGGGCTTGCAAGCCAAAATACAGATTCTGCATAAGTAAGAAATTGCTCTTACATGGTTCTTTAGTTGTTGTGGTGGTTTAACCCAGCAGGCAGCCAAACACCACACAGCCACTCGCTCACTCCCCACCCGCCTCCCAGTGGGATGGGAGAGAGAAACAAAAACAAAAAAAGTAAAATTCGTGGATTGAGATAAAGACAGCTTAATAGAAAAGGAAGGGAAAATAATAATAATAATGATGATAGAATATACAAAATGAGTGATGCACAATGCAATTGCTCACCACCCGCCGACCRATGCCCAGCAAGTCCCCAGGCAGCTACCACTGCTCTCTGGGCAACTCCCCCTAATTTATATATTGAGCATGACRTCATATGGTATGGAATACCCCTTTGGCCAGTTGGGTCAGCTGTCCTGGCTGTGCTCCCTCCCAGCCTCTTGTGCACCTGGCAGAGCATGGGAAGCTGAAAAGTCCTTGACTAGTGTAAGCACTGCTTAGCAACAACTAAAACATCAGTGTGTGATCAACATAACTCTCATACTAAACCCAAAACACAGCACTATACCAGCTACTAGAAAGAAAATTAACTCCACCTCAGCCGAAACCAGGACAGTTGTTCACCCTTAAAACACTAACTCAGACTACTTTGTAACACCTCTGGCAATAAGAGCAAAAGCTGTTTTGTGCATACAGGATAAGAATGGGAAGGAAAACTGAAAGCTGAGTAAGGTTTGAAGCAGGCAGCACAAGCAAACACTGCAGCATCTGCTAGCCATGCATTTACCAGTCTCCTTTAGGAAGTGATAAAGAAGGAAGCCCATACCTTATGTTCCAAAGGGGGAGTCCCAGCCTTAATTAGCAGAAAAATACCACCTGCATTTATAAAAACAGGTTAAATAGCTTATTTCACAGTTTAATCATGAATCACAGTGCCTGAAGACATCACTGAGTCAGTTCATCAGCTCAAGCCTGAAGTCTTAGAGGCAGCTCACTGCAAAAATGTAACTGTTTTGTACACACAAAAGGTACACCTCATTTGAAACACATAGGCAGAATGCAGTCGCTCAAGGCTAGGAGCATCTTAATTAAGGCAAAAGTCATCTTAATTTCCCAGGTATATTCTAGTGTTGAATGTTTTTATTACTTTACTTCTCTTTACAACATCCCAGACTAATTTAGTGTAGAGAATAGATAGTTTTCTTATTTAGTAACTATGTGTTTTTTTAATGTCACATTCAGGATATAGTCCTGAGTTTCGCTTTCTACTCTAATCCTCTGAAAAGCTAGCACTGTAGATGGGTATAACTGTAGAGAAGTATGGCTTCCACAGCWTAGTATCATGATGAAAATACCACTCTTAAATTCCTTGTGATTGAACCTTTTACCTTCTTTTCCAGGGGGAAACTTCCAAGGCAGAGCACACCCTTCCTTTGCATTATCTGAGTGAATGTACTTCGTGTGTGGGAATTCTTAAAGCTTCAGCACTACATGGATTCTGCTTCCAGTGAGGTCAAGGAGCTGCAGATAAGAAAGCTATGTTTAGCGCTTCTGAAAATCCCACAGAATGAACACCTGATCTATTGTAATACCAGCAGACTTCRGAGTGTTCTCTGCATCTCTGAGGCACCTAGAACAGACAGTGAGAGTCTGCAAGTATTTGGCCTCAGTTCAGAGTAGACAAGCTGCATTTAACCTTTCTAAGTTAATGCGTTTCTTAGGAATAGGGTACTTAATAACATACATCAGCGATACGCATCAGCCACGCTCGCATCCTTGTTGCAATTCCACGGAGGACAATGTCTGAAGCGCAGTCCCAAGGAGGAAACGGGAGCCTCAGCTGTTCTTTAACAGGCCCCAGCAGCTGCTAGGGCAACGCAACCTACTCACGCTAAATATGCCAAGTGTCCAAGCGAGGACATTGCTCCCTATGCACTCYCTTCCCAGAATTTTCTGTTTATTCTTTTGACTTAATTTTTCAGTATACAGGACAGAAGGTCCTTAGGCTATAGTCATGTTCTGCCTCAATTGCTGCTCTCTATCCTGTTTTGCAGCCCCTTTGAACCGATTTCCAACTGTGCCAGTATCTACTCTTAACAGCTTGCCATCCTGTAGCAGAGCCAGAGGACAAGAACTGTGCACTATTCACCTCTACTATGAAAKATCTGCTTGGACATGCAATTAAAGTGATCTGCCAACTCTTATTTTTGCTCCCTCACAAACATTTAGCTGTTAAGTTTTATATCTGAAGTAGTTGAGGTACTTGATAGSCTCTTTAAGGGAATCAAGGTAACTCCAAAACGCAAAAATCGTATCTGAAAGACAGACATTGAGGCTAGATTTCCAAATTAATTCAGTACTTTGTTAAAATTTTCAAASCAGCTGAAATTATGCACTTGGCTAGCAAAGGCTTTAGCAGAACATCAGTGCCCAAGCCTACTAAAGAGGCTTTTGATGTCAGGACACATCATACAAATACGTATGTTTCTTAGGAAGTCTGTTCCCTGTGAACACTCATGCAAATTTAATCTCCCCTCCCCTTCCCTCCTCTCCCAAGAAACCAGGGACACCAATCACGCGTTTACCCAGTCAGCATCACCTGCATGCAATGTGTCTCTAATTCAGACATCTTCAGGCTTCAAAGCCAAATTTGCATATATGTTGCTCTATAGAGACTCTCTCAAATCGTGTTATCAGACAAARCCACCAGCTTTACTACTGGTTTGTTCTGATGGCATCTGCAGTTATTTCCATCGGTTATTAAAAAAAAAAAAAGAACCAGAGCAAGCTGTAAAGTAATAAACAATTTATTTTTTCTTTACATCAATCTTTATGAAAATAACATCACTTATGTTTTGTGATTCAAATTTCTTGTACCGCATATTGCTGATTTCTAACATGGCACTTAAGGGAACATTCACTTAAACAGCTACACAACTGCATGAAATCGATTAATTTTCCATTTCTCAGTTACTCAAGACTGAACATACAACTCTGTCAAATTTAAGACCATTCATTCATTCCTGATGTCTTAAGGAGAAAAAATGTTTCCCTTTCTGCTGAAATACCTTACCATGTTTACAAAGACTGAGGGGAAGGGGAGAATCTTTCACAGAACATACCTAAAGGGCAACAGCAAATCTTTTCTATTGATTACATAGCTGGTAAAAAAAAAACCAAAACACCCAACAATCTGATAACACTGGATGATAACAGTGTTTACCTGTACATGTGTACAGGTAAAGCTGAAATACTGTGCAGTTTTAATAGCTAGAGGTATAGTGCACCAATTTTTTTGCCCATTTAACAGAAGATAATAGAACGTTTTAAACAAGTAACCAGAAGTTTCACTGCATAGCCATGCATACATGTATGAAGATGGAGGAATATTCTGCAAGATGCAATTTAGTGGTTTTGTTTACATCACATATACTGGGAACCATGCATAAGGAACTCTTTGCACATACGTGCRTGACCTTGAAGTTAAAAAAATAGTCTTAAGCAGCCTTTATTTGCATTAACAGGTCAATTTCCTACTAAGTGGCTGGCAGGAATGGTAAATCCTAGTGCACTGTTTCGGAAGTTTACCCCTAAATACAAACACTTGGTATCTATGCAGTTCAGCTTTCGCAGGCCACTGCGTCACGCTGTATTTTTGCTTGGTTTCATCGGGTTTAAATAYTGCCTGTGTATCTTGCACGTCCCTACCTGGTTACTACTCTTCAAAGTTACCAGATTAAGCACCACTAGAAAACTAATAGTCACCCAAAGACATTTGCAACAGCAAGGCAAGCTTCCCCTGATGTTGCTTCCTGCTACATGCATCTCATTTTTGTTCTATGTAGACTTCTAGTGGTCAGAGGTTAGATGCCTCTGCAATTTTTTGACCTTTTAGCTAAGACATCAGTAACACTGCTTAACAAAATGAAGCCAACAGCTCGCTGGGAACTTGAGTGTAACAGCATCAACTCATTTCATACTTGCAAGCTAACAACATATCCACAGACAACAAGATTTCCATAAGCTTCCTCATGTTCATGTATTAGATTCACATAGTGGCATAAGAAACAGAGCTACTTGGTTTTACTGTACAACTGGGTAACAACTTATATAATGAAACACAGCAACATACACACACACGTAGATTTAATCATCAGCATAACTGTAAAAAAGAAATGGTCCTGTAACATTGCAGGTCATGTTTTGTCAGCTAGAGAACTTCCTGAACAGTTGCCCTAAATTTASTTTTATCTTCACAACCTAAAGACTTGAATGAAATCAGTCTGAAAACATCTCCTATAGTCATAGGACTAGTTCATAGTGGAGACTCAAAACCCAGGAATAATAGACTTGTAGAAATCGGGTAGGTATGTACTTCTAAATTCTTCACCTTAGCATTTCAACTGTTGCCACTGGAAGGAAGATCTTCAGCTTAGAAAGATTTCATTTAACACTTGAAAACAAGATTCAAACAAACAAACAAAAAAAGAGGACATTACAGATTGATTTAGAGACCAGCTCTTCCAAAACCAAGACAGCATAACTAGAAAATTAGAAAACCTGGTCCCATTTTTATATTCAAACACTGATTGTAAGTAAAAAAAGAATACAGTACATGCAATAATATGAAAAACCTGCCTAATAAACTCAAGTACACAACCAAGAGTAACTAGGGAATAAAAAAACCCTAAACTACTACTTACAATAGACAAGGTAGGGGACATTTTAGGAGACAAATAACATACAAATCAAGATGATCATACCATGTGTCCCTCATTGGCAAGGATTTGTTGGCTAATTAAAAATTACATGTCATATAAGAAGCAAGCATTTTCTATCAAAAGCAGTCCTGTAAGTTACAATGTTCGCCACTGATTAAATATTTCCCTTCCAGATAAATTGACTGACAATATGCTTATTTAGAGAAGGCTACAAATATATTCTCTCTCTCTCAAAAAAAAAAAAAAAAAAAGTGCTGTGAAACAGAAGCAGGGTTTCTCCCTGCACACACTTAAGTTTTCTAAAACAATTACGTGAGTATACGTGATAAAGAAGTCCTACTTGTTCTCAGAAAACCAAAAGAAAACACACAAGGTAGAAGCTTGATGCACTTGACCATTCCCAACCCCCAGTTTTGTTTTTTGCCAAATAACCACTTCCCCAGAACTGAGCGATTTGCTGCCTAGTATTCATTCRAATGCTAGTTTTATCATGACGCATCCAGACACAACATTTAAGTCAATCCAACATTCTGAAGATCCWACAGCTCAAGAAAGAATATTGCAAGAGTCCAGAGAATAGCCAGCAAGAAAGAAATCTTCCTCGTCCTCAGAACCGTTTAAGAGTATTGCTAGTCATCAGATGAGGAAGAATGGCCTCCAGCCACACTTCCATAGTCAGAAACACCACAGCTGAACACCCCAAACGTTTCCTGACGTCCTGTTTTGTAGGATGTGAATGCAACACTCGGAGCAAAGCTGAGCACATTAAGAGAGTATTGCATTTTTCTGCTGGAAAAGGATCTTGAATTTCTGTGTGCATGCTGTGACCTTTATGCTCCTTTGATTGACTGATAAATATTTGTTTTAGGAATCCTATCACTACCGCTATTGTAMAATAATTATGCATTCATGCAAGAAGAATGCTATGTTTCTTCTTAAAGATCAAGACATCATCTTATTTTAAGCCCTAAAGCATTAAAATAATAATTAAAAAAAAAAAAGCTTTCAACAGATACACAACTAATTAGCTACTAAAACATGGTACTCGCTGTGACAAGCTCCATTCTTAATTCATAATAGCTGGGTTTTGGTTGTGGCTTTTTTGAGACACTGCAATCAAAAAAMTGAACAGAAATAAAATTGACTAAACAGAATTTGATCTACAAACCCCTTTGCATTAATGAGAATTTTTATCAACACAGCTGCCCAGAAAAGCATAAATGATGTTTGATATCACTGTTTCRGTATACATTGAACATTCAGTGACAAATAGGTACTTATTTTACCTTTACTTTAAGGACATATATTCAAGTGTTCTGTTTGATGATCCATTTCACGTCACTTCAGGAAAAGACAAAGGAATGTAAAAGTTCCTCCTGTGCTTCATTCCATACTTTTCTAGTCTGTGACCTCRAGAATGGCTAGTCTATTCAAGGACAATCTGATGAAAGCCATTTATTGAACCGATCTGAAACCAAAAAATATGATGTCCTCCCACATTGAACCTGCGCTACAAAAAAACATGATTACATCAAAAAAAACGCAGAATGGCAATGAATGTAGTAAACAGAGCATGGACTTTTCTTACTACTGTTTCACACACAGGCACTAACAGTGCACTGCGGRAAAACAACTGGCAATTCAGCTGATTGACTAAACCGAGACAGATATCAAGTGCTCTATGTACAGTTCCATGAATATAAATGTAAACAGAAGTGTTTGGCCTCCATACAAAGCAATATTTCTGAAAGTGCTGGGGTTTGGAAATCTGTCCTGCATATTTCCAAAAGCAACTAGTTTACATTCTGTTTGACAGGATTAATAAAGTGTTTTGGAGGTTAACTCACTTTGGTCACGATCCCAAAGAAAAGTTTATGTTGAGTAGTTTCAACTATCCTCCTCATCATCACTAATAAGGTCTCTTTTTTCTACGCATGTCTCTCGTTCACGCAGGAAATCCTCACGAATGGCTTCTAGTTCAGTGAGTTCAAGACGCACTTTCTCCAGGTGATAGGTCCTCCGGTTCCTGATCTGACGTAACGGAAAAGGATTCAGGTCTCCAAAAGCAATACCAGTCAGTTTCCTGTAAGATTACACAACGTTAGAAGACAATCATTCATATTTGGTGTTTTTTAAAATCAGTTTTGAACTTAACCCATATCAATATTTAGTATATGGCTGATACCTATGGTCTCCTTCACATGCCTGACAGGCCTCAGATGTTATCAGTATTGCAAAGAAGTTCTATAAAGCACTCAGTTTTAAAGTTATTTCAAGTGATAAAGTGTTATCAAATGCTCATCAGTTCGCAAAGCCACCTGCAAACTCTATGTAATGCTATAGCGATTACAGCCTTGACAACACTGAGCAGAAGAYGTAAGCCTGGCTAATCAGAGCTTCAGTGGCTACACTGATTACTTGGTACATCCAGTTACCCCATTATAGATTGGATAACTTCCTCCATATAACTCACTGAAGCTCGCTCAGTCCCAGGACAGTCAGCTCTCAAGTTATCCAAGATAATGAAGTGGTGTAAGAGACCAGATAAAGCCTGGGATAATACAAATACCGACAAGGATAATACAAAACATGTATAAGCCAAACTTTATGTTACAGTAAGAAAGCTCTGGGATTCTGCTGGCTGGAGCACAGACGTCTCTGAGCTAGTGTCAACTCAAGCTCGTCAGATCACATAGCAAAGCACCACAAGAGTATCCATCACTCTTCAGAGTCATGCTGCATAATACTATCATTCAGTCACAGCAAAACTAGTAACGGATCTGCCTAATCAGTCCAAAGACAGAGTTAATTACATCGTTACTGTTGATCTATACCTAAAAAAAAAATCTCATTATTTACTAAGGGAAAAAGGGAAACTGGAATTTGGCTTATTCTGGTTTAATTATCAGGTGAACCCAAATATTAAGAAAATTTATTTGGACAGTTTATTTAAGGCTAAACTCTCCTTAGGTTTGTATTTTTGAGTGAACAAGAACGATTCCCTGCTATTTATAAACAGAACGTATTCCAACAGCTTCTCTACCTGTGCACAACATGCTATGGAAYACAACTTTCATCTGTAGAAAAACCTAACGATGACATCCTATAACCTAGAGTATAATTATGCACATGTCTGTAGAGATTTTTCTCCACTAGAGAGCTTACATTTAGGAATTCCATGCAAAATAATCTTCTAACCCATTCAGGATGTCCATGAATTCTATAAAAATAATCTTTCTGAATTTTTCCTCTACAAGATGACTTTTTGTCCATATTAGGAAAGACATCATTCACATGCTTTTGTATTGTTCAAATTTTGATGCTGTAAAACTTGTACAAAAACGGTAGAAGAAACCAGGCGGTTTGAACCATGCCTCATCAGTTCCAGCGGGCAAATTCATACCCCCTAGGTGGCACTACGCCATTACTTTCAACTCCGACCTTTAAATTCCTAAGAAAACAGAGGTTTACAGACCAGCACAGAGTATATTTGTATTATAAATATCTTTGATGCACGRAATTCTGTCCTCATCTGAACTCACCATCTGCCAAAGATACCAAACTAGCTCATTTCGGTAACACCAAAATGAGATCTCTTCCAGCAATATTAGAAATCTTTAAGATAGGTTGTTACAGCACCAGAAAGTTTAGACAGGAGAGCCAAGACATCCTTTCCGTTACATAATTGGAAAAGGAAGGGAAAGCCAAATCTGCAGCTCTGATTAAATATCAAAATTTTGTTCAAATTAAGCAAGAGCAAAAGGATTTAATTTTTTTTTTCTTCCCCCCCCCCCCCTTTTCTTTTGCAATCTTTAGTTTCTGGTGATACTGCTGTGGTACTACTGGTACTACATATTACACATTGGATTATAAGCTATAAAATAGCCTATTTATCAATTATAAAATATYCACAAGTTTATTTGTTGTTTTCTGTTAAAAATATGTGCACCCTCTTCCCAAAATCAAGTACATACTTCTCTTTCACTTCCAGATTTGGAATCAGAGTCAGCATTTATTTTGGTCACAGACAGCTGAGTACAACAACTGTCCAGCATTTTTCAAATCAAAGGGGGAATGCTAAAATACAACACACCACACAACTCCCCCTTCAAGAGTTTTTGGAGAGGTTTCAGCAGAGGAAGCAACATCTGTTATCAAGACTTTTACCATTTAAATCAGTTGCAGAACATTCTCCCTGCATCAGTCCCAGCAATCCTTTTTAAGCACAAAGTAAGATTATTCAGTTTTAACTTCTCTCCAGTCAAAACTGAAACACAGGAAGTAAAAATAATAAATAGCTCTTGCAGTAAGAGCCAAAGTATAAGCCTAAATTCATATGGAATTTATTACGGTAAAAACAAACACCTCAGATTCCAGTATATGATTCAAAATCTGTGAGTTTCAATATCTGTGCAAAACGTATTTTCAGATATTAAACCAATCCCAATATGACTTTTCTTTTTAAGATTATTCTGCTGCTCTACAGTCTTGAGACTACGAACCTAAAAACACTAGACCCTAATTTACAAACTGTAATTCCTGTGCAAGGACTGAAAAACAGAAGAGYATCTAATTTGTATTTATTCTCTGCTTCAAAGTATATCTTAAAATCAGCTGGAGTTATGTGGCATTAGCCTATGCATTAATGATGCGTAAGAGATCTAAACCTAGTGGGTCATAGCTCAYGTTTTTAATACTTGAGCCAGGATGTGTTTTTGTTTATCATAAAACATTTTACAACATAAGTAGTGCCTGCAATGCAGGGGGAGACTTCACCCATGGTTGAAATTCTTAAGTCTTGCTAAACAAGACCAACCTGGCAAAGTAATCTCTATCATACCTAAAATTTTACAGTTATGCATTCATCACTTGTGCTTTTGTCTCCACYAAATAAAACTACTCATGAGAAATCTTAGTAGTTAGTTTCACCTCTAGTTGCTTTATATCTAAATTAAGATCTAGATAAAAAGAAAACAAAAAACCACCACAGACTTCTTCCATGCCCCACTGCAAGTATTTCAATTATACACAAGTTTGAGTTACCCACCTAGCATCAAGTATAGTGCGTGTGAAGTATCGAAGGTACTTGAAAATGGACATTGAATCTTGAAGTTTTAAGATTTCCTCTTCTTTGTATTTAAAAAGTGCCAGGGCAAATCGGAATATTACCTGATAAAAACACATAACAATGTTTGGTTCRTTATAAGAACAGAATGCACTGATTCTCATTATTATCTATTATAAACTCAAAGGAAAAGTGTTACTCTTCTACCTCCGTCTATCTCCCTTCCCTGCCACTCCCTGCCCCGTCCCCCATTTCCAAAAGCTGGCAAAAACTTCTTTTGTGGCCTGTAACCAAGACAAGATGTTCTGCAGTTCCATCCAGAATACAATATTGGGTTTATAGCATACAAATTCTTTGAAGTTCTGAGCTCCTAATTCAGTTGTAGAACAAGGACTGCTGGGCCTGCTGAATGCACTTACTAAGTTACTTCAGAGCTAAAATTAAGTTTTGCTTTGTAAACAGGTTGTTTTCCAGTGCCTTGAATTTTCCCAACAAGTTGGGGGACTGATTCTGATACCAGTTTGTCACTCAACTTCGGCATGCGCTGGAAGAAGCATTATTTCCCTTCATCCTGAAAAGGCTTCAGTAAGTTCTGAACTTCATCAGCCTGTACCCGGCTGCCTTCACAAAATACCCTGATGCTTAAAACTGATTTGAATGAACACACAACCAAAATACCACGGCATGTCAGAATGCTCAGATGAGGCCAACAAGAAATCTAGCAAACATACAGTTTTTGCCTACTTATAACTCTCCTGTTCTCTTCAATTCCCTACAACATCTGCTTTAGTGCTATTATTGTGTTTGAATCCAATCATTTTTTTTCCTGCATCGATTTTATTTCACTGCGATTTGACAAGTATGAAACACATGAAAATTCTTTCAGCCCCACCCCTTAATTTATGAGATAGGAGCCCAGATAGTAATTATTTGTCAGTTGTACTTGTAAGTGTCTGCAGAAATAAAACAAATAGTTGCTGCAGAGACAAGCTAAACATTAGCACTTGGTTACCACTAATTTTTACATCTTTTCAATACTTCTAACTTCTACCTCCTTCACTTAAGCTTTCTTCTTTAGAAGAGTAGCTCTCATTTTGATATAATTACTTAAAACTGATTGACAGCTGCACGTAGGAGTAAACAGCACTGCCTACAGCTTTATTTTTCAAAAGTAAAAAAAAAAAAAAGGTGGGTGGTGAAAGGGAAATACTTAGCATTTAGAATTCTTCCATGTAACTCAAGCTTTTAACTTGTAGAACACAGATAAAATGGAAAATGTTTTGACTGGTTATTTATGTACATTTCCTCCCTTTTTTTTTTTCCTACCAGTGATTTTAACTGACAGGATTCTTGTCAAACAACCTTCTTCCACCCTGCACTCAATAACGCCATAGTATTTTGTTACCAGGTAACAACTGAAAAAACTTAGCTCATTCAGTTCACCTTTGGTCCCTCATACAGGAAGGAGTCCCAGATTTTAAAAAGGATGTCGCTAACCACACTGTCCACAAATACCACAAGAAACCAGTTGAAAGTTATAAGAGTATAGTCAACTTTGTATTGTTCAAAATGAGCATGCAGTCGTGGAAGCTTCTCACTCATTAAATCCTTGAATACTCGCTGATCAACCTAAAGAGATGACAAATACGACATTATTGCTCCTAATTTTCCAACACATATGGCATTCAAAGTAGGGCTGTTACCAATCTGTAAGTGCAAGTTTTTCCAAGAGCTACCAGGAAACCTAGGACTGCCTAGTTAACACTTCTAAGCTAGATCCACCCAAAACATATGTGGCCGCCCCAACGCACACCACCCTTGCTGACACCACCTTTTGCTTCTCCATCCACCCCCAGCCTCGGAGGGCTCCTCACACGCAGATGGTGTGTTCCTACTACAGGTCACTAGTGCTGCGCTGGTTGGTGCAGGAGCACCGGAGCCGCCAACGAGCTGGGGAAAGACTTGGAGGGAGGAGGCAGCCCGCACCCGAGCATCACCTGGGAGCGGGAGTGCGGCAGCATACGCTGCTCGCAGGACTGCAGAATGCAGTCTCAGCCCCCTCTCCCAGAGAGCCCATAACCCCAGTTTTGAGGGAAGAAATGATAAATCAGGTCYGTCAGTGTTGCGAAGCTAATAATCTGAACGCTTATTTCAGTGTTATACTCGGAGTCTTTGTCCAAACAAGGGCCCTGGTACCTGGAACTCACCTCTGTCAACTCAACACATCCCCCAAAAAGGCCTATCAGTTTTAGAGGAAAGTTTTTGACTGGCTGTAGTTTACAGGACCTGGCTTTATTTTGGCAGAGCACATACCTGAGATCCTAGCAGTGTCTTAGTATAATAATCACGAGGCATGAAAACTTCCACTATTGTTACCAGACACCAAAAAGCATCTTCCTGTTCCAAGTAGAGAAGTGCAATTGCTACCAATCTGAAAATAGCATTTATATGGAGAAAAAGATTACTATAGTATCACAAAATGCATTAAGAACAATTACAATAAAGCCTTTGTTTCTGTTGAGCAGAGATAAATRTATTAAAAGGAGCGCACTAAACAGSAAAACTGTTAATGAAGTTTAAAATGGGGCAATGAGATGCCTTCTCAGCCAAGCCAAGGATTGTTATTCAGTTAAATAAGAAAACAGATAAAGGCAAAAGCAAAGCRATTTGCTAGAAGCCATTTTTCCAGGAACTAAGGCAAAATAATTAGAAGCGTCCGAGTCCTAAATATACTACTCCAATTCCCAGACTTTTGTCTTTCCTTATTGAAGGGGGGAAAGAACAGATGGTTCTTGCATTTCACGCAAAATTGYTGTAAATTTAGAAAAATCTTTTCTAGCATGTTTACTTTATAKCCATTAAGATAAGTGTAAGTAATACTTTTGTCTTTATCTACCATTGTCTTTTAAGGAAAAGAAAAAGTCCTAAAATTTTTCAAAGACTAAACTTGTTCTAAGAATTTCTTAAAGTAGGAAAAAAAAAAAAAAAATAAAGATGAAACAGCAGCAGCATTCCTGGTTTTCCTGTTTCCAATGAGTATTAATAAAAAAAAAAAAAAAAAAAAAAAAAAAAAAATCCCGGAGAATAACTTCACGTTGCTGATAGTTGTTTGAATATGGAAGGTAACCTCCAACATATTTCTCCAAGTAAATTTGGTTTACTTCTGTATGCAAGAGGAGCTGTAACAGCATGAACTGCTTCTGATGTTACACAGCTTAATAAGGTGATCACACTTTAAGAAGCTTAAGAGAAACAAAGCAAGGAATAAATATTTAATTTGCTTTTAACTTCTGCAAGTATACCCAAATGCAGAATTATTTACAGTAAAACCAAAAATAAAACCAAAAATGTCCCAGGAGAACATAATGCTGCACAGAAAGTTCAAATTTAGCAAAAGCAGTTCTAACACCTTCTAGTCACCAGAGACACGTTGCTCCAAGATTGCAACAGCCGCGTTCTTCAGACACGTCTTGTGATATGCCAGCGACAATATTAATACTAAAAACATATGATTTACTACAGAACATAACCACTAGTGAGGAATACTCAGAAAAATAATACTTCTTATTACTACATTATTCACTGCCTCTACTACTGCTACCACCACCACCTCACTACCTCTACTACATTATTCACTGCCTCTATTCTACTACTTCTTCAGTGCAGTTTCAAACAATAAAGCTGCTCTAGTTCAAAAGTCCTTTACCCTGTTCTAGTCCATAAATTAGCGCACAAACTGACATCTTTAGTATTATATCATGGGGACAAGGGGGGTGTTAGACTAACATACCTGCTTCAGGTAACACCTTCCTTTGCTACAGATCTCAAAGTACCAAAACTATTTCAGCAAAGGCCAACTGCAATGACTTCAAATTTTTCTTAGCCTTGTAACATGAGAATCATCCTTAAATTGATTACTGCAATTCTGATTGAAGACATCCTAAGAGACATGCTGAAATTTGTGGCCTTAACAGTACAAAAAGCTTTCAAGCATTTATTTCTGCTTGTTTAAAAAAAAAAGCAAAAACCTAACAAATTCTTGCACACAAAAGCAAAAAGATCCCCTACAACTGAAGGGGCAATGAAGACAATGTAAGACATGAAGACAATGTAAAACTACATTTAAGTAGCCCATTTCTTATGTGAGCTATTTCCAGTTCCAGTTCTTTTGCCAAGCTGATTTTACAAGTTTCATGATCCAAGTCTTATGTTTTTTTATTGTTWAAAAAAAATGTGATAGTTATTTGTTTATTTAAACATTATAAATTATGAACATACAACCTCTAAGGCAAACAGCTGTCCAAAAGCATGTTGCTGCTATACATGTSATTTGAAAGGCTCATTAAGTGTTTCACTGTATAGACATAACTCAAGATCTGCAAAATCTTACCTGTTGAGTCCTTGGCAATATCCTATATCAGGATTTCTCCAYGAAAATGCCAGCAGCACATTTCGGAGCTTCTGGATTCCTTCGGATGTTGGGGAGGAATAATGTTTGTTGTTTGGCAAAGTTCTCAAGAGATCCAATTCAATTTGTTTAGATGCAGGATTTTGTTTTTCCAGAGCATTTTGAAGCAAGGTTTGGAAGTACCCAGGAACAGTACTGTCCTTGAATTTTTTAACATGGAGATTGACACACCATTTCCACATCTTGGAACGATGTTCATGTGGAATTCCAGATCTGATAAGATTCTTTAGTTCTACACAGCGCATTATCTCTCTATTCATTGTGCTTGCAAGATAGTTTTCCCATTTTACCCCTGTGGAGATCTCTCGATTTTCACTGAGAGAAAGCGATCTCAGGTCCAAAGCTCGTGATTTTGCTACTAGTTTCTCCTCATCRTCATCCTCTGGGACCGTCTGAAAACCATATATATCATACTCACTAAAATGGAGGGGAAAAAAGAAAAGACACTTTTAAAAATGTGTTCAGTAGCCCTGAAACTCTCAAGTTCCCACCCTAAGGTTACTTCAAATATCCCTCAAGCCACTCCCCATAGTTTTCAGGTTTTAACAATTATTATTTAAACATTTTTCTAATGTATATCCTTTATTTAATAATCACTTTTATAATCCCATATACAAAAGACTTTGTGCCCATATTCTAATATATATTACTACACAGATTAAGCAATTTATTTAAGAACATGGTCAAGTTCAAATGAACCTATCTCTTCAGTAGCTCACCTTCAGCAGCTCTACGGCAACATTTGAGTAAGTTTTATACTGTATCTCAAACAAAATAATAAATGTATTTATAYAGCCAAAAGGATTTCATGATGATACCGTTATTCATGAATGGAAATACATTAAAAACCCCAAATCCTGCAAATATACCCCCACTGTCTGTTTTCCAGTGTTAGAACTGGGCCCACTGACCAAGACACACAAACTTTCATTTTAATAGGACCCAATTACCTGACCAGGTGTGGTTTGAAAAACGCTTGTTCTGGTTGTTCGCTAGTTTCTGCTTTCAAGGCATCTTCCAGTAACTGTGTGATGACCTCACGAGCAGGAGACTGCTCCTCAGAACAAACAGGAGTTTTCATTTCTTGAAGCAAGATCAAGTATTTACTTTCTATCTGACAGAGTTTGGCTTCCAAGCTAGTATACTGCAGAAAAGAATATATAATGTTATAAGTCTTCAGAAACTTACTTTGTACTATACTACYTTTACAATCTGGTTCACTATTATTCTATGAGTTTATGTTGCTTAGAAAGCTGTAAGTCAAGAACAGTCAGCTTTACTTTTCCATTTTCATAGCACCAGAAAACATAAAGCAACCCTTATGCGTGGAAAATAAAAATTATATATGCATTTTATTACACTACTGTAAAATCCTGTATATAAAGTACTTGGGAAAGAAACYTCAGATACCTGTGGCTTTTTACAGAAAGTCTTTTAAGGCAGAATAGTAGACCAGAGACTTTCTACCACATGTATTTTTACATGCGGAAAATCTGAGCAAGCTTTAATTATCGTTACATTGTATGAAGGACAACTCAACCATTTTGTGCTTTTGAAGTAACAGCTTTAGTCTATGCATGTTTGAACAAAAAGAACCTAAATGGAATTTTAAAGATACGAGTTAGGTAATAGCATGTAGGAATTGTAAACACACACCTCTGTGCCAAAAATACAGCACTTAGATCTGGCTACTGTGTGCACTGTTTCCAAAAAACCAAAAGCAAACCCTACCAAACCATAGCTACAGGTATCTTGCCTTAGATACGGATGTGTGCGTATTTTCCTAGCCCCAGGCAATGGAAGTCTTCATTATTTACCCACAACTTCTCTACAATCAAATTCATCTATACAGAAACACACCTCCAAAGTTACATTCACCATAGCGTAGTCATCCTTTGTGCTCAGAAGGAGAAAGCTCTACTCAGTGACATACCAAATCCTTACACATCCTGTCTTTTGCATACTTCAAGAAAATTATTACAGCCTTAATTCTGAGGAAACAATGTTTTCAGAAATATACATGCCTTTGTACATAAGTTATGAAAAAGTTCCACTGTTTAACGTGATTTTATAGTCAGTTACTTCTTTCAAGAATCTATTCAGAAAGATTAGCCTGTAAAGACTGGCTTTGTGGGGGGGGGATTTTTTTTTTTAAAGCTATCACATTTAATACATTTAAGTCGTTCCATTTCTGTTCCACAGTTACGTTCCCTGAGTAGATTTACAACCAAATTTTTGAAAACTGCTTTAGACATTGCCAAAATGAGAACATGCTGTGGTAGTCTGACCTTTGCCTGCCATTCTCTCTCTCTTGCTTCTGCATTTCTTCGTAGAGCAGAAAGTTCCAAAATCTCCTTATTTAAAAATTTATTCTGGGTCTTATAACCCTGAAGATTGTCCTGTTGATAAAAAAAACAAACTGGATTTTTAATAAAAATATCTTATGAACAGCAAACGCCTACCAGAGAAAGTATACTTTAGAATACAGAACAAGCAGCTACTAATAGCTTATCATTAAAAATATCAGGATCAAATCAAGTCTTCTTTTTAGCCTTCACCTAAGTCAGACAGACACGGCAGACAGGAGCAGAGCGCTGTACAGGGCGGTGGGTGCCTCACCCGCACCCTCCCAGGGCCACGCTCCCGGCCGACGGCTGTCAGGAGGCATGCCCAGCCCCGCGAGGGGAGCGCACCGGGAGCTGGCCCTGCCGCGCTCGGCCAGAAGCACGTACCATGCAATACAAGAAGTGGSGGCACGTGCCCCTTGGGTCTTGGCTCACCTCACCAGGCCTCATTTAAAGCACAAGTTTGATGTCTGCCTTCGTACAAAAATATAAATCCTCAGCAATAAGCTTCCTTGCCTAACCCACTCAGCTCCACGCTACAAATACTACCTCTGAAACCTGAGGTTGTGGGGTGAGGGAATGTTGGTACCTTCCCAACAATTACAATATTCCCGCACTCCACAGCATCTACAAACTTTGGTCTGCTTTCTACCAAGACCATTGATTTCTAGTTTCAATTTTATTTTCTAAAACTTCCCAGGCTCACATATAGGAAAGAAAATTATGAACGTTTATACATATTTTAATGACTTACTTGTACTCCAAATCCCTTGGAATGTTAATCAATTTGGAATACAATATTTATCCAAAGGCAAGAAAGCCTGTTTAGAGCAAAGTGAGTAACTTCAGTAACTCCATTAAGAACTTCTGACACATTCACTGAGGTAGGTTAGAGAAAAAAATGCATTGATAACATCTGAAGCAGCATTAGTAAAACAGTTTTTTATACTCCTCCTCCTTTTTTCTCCTCAGAGCTCCCCTTTGCCATTCCACATGCTCTTTGTTTACTCACTTTTGATATTTAAAAAAAAAAAAAAAAAAAGGCAAGCTTTCTGGTTGTTTTCCTCCATGCTTATATTTTCCTCTTACCCTTACTTTTTCCTGTTCCTTTGATTACTTCTCAAATCACTCCTCCTCCACACCAATGATTAATTTACTGAAAGTATGGGACACTGTACTATAGATGTACAGACCAGCTCAAAGTATAGAAGTCCTGTTTAGATTGCCACATAACAGTTCAAAGTGTAGATTCCAAGCAGAGAAAGCCTCAGTTGATGAGTATCTTGGAGAACTGCTGTAGTGATCTCCTCAAACAGTTTAGCAGACTAGAAAGTAGTTTTTACAGGGAGCAGAGATTCCCCTATCCACCAAGACAGAGACATTGCTCTTACTTTTAGTCTGTCCAGTTCCTGTAGTTCCTTATTAGTACAGGTGGCCGTGGAAGAATTTACTGCTGCACTTTGAGAGGATGTATTGTCCTCACATTCGCTGAGTTGACGAGAGAGTTTCATGATCACTTCATCTTTAGCTTGAATAGTTTCCATCAACATACCCAGCTGCTCATTGAGTTCTCCAACTTTACATTTCAGATTCTTTACCTCCTGCTGGAGACTATCTTTTTCCAGGTTTAGCTTTTCAAGCTGGTTGTTGAGACCCAAAATCTGGTCATCTTTTTGGTGCAACAGCTCTAATTTGTCTTTGGGAACCCCCTCACAAAGACGGCTTGCAAAATATTTATCATATTGGGAAGATCGGACTGTTTGCTGCAGAAGTCGCACAAGTTCCTGAGAATTTTAAAAAAAAGATTGTAATGAAGTTTTAAGTTTCTAAGTTTTATAACTTAGAAATCTAACATCAAGCAAAAGAAAACTTTGGAATGGGTTTTGCATCTGAATCATCAGGTTATAACAGACTTCACGGTGGTGTTTTAAGGAAAAAAGGAAACACTTACATGACATGATTTCTAGCAGTCTAACACCTTACAATGACTGGCCTATACAGATGGCTTAAGTATTTTCCACTGAGCTAAGGATCCTGCCTAGAAAGAAGGCTACAACAGGTTTGGGAAGAGTAGTTGACAGCTGCGGCCCAGCACTTACTTGGAAGCTAAGAAGCTTACTTGTAAGAAGCCCTGTTGTAAGAAAATAAATAGGAAGAGGGCTTAAGCCAAAAACATTAAGAGGTGAACATTACAGAACGGAAAAGGGAAAGATAACTAATCGCTTTCTTCCCTAACAGATGCAGAGAAAATAAAAGGAGAAAAAAAAAATACATGCTGCTTTGCTGAACAGGAAATCTTTGGAGGGCTGTTTAGAAAATCTTGCCACAGAATCAGCCAAGTAATTAACTGACCTGCCACAGGGAGAAAAGGAGTTTCTGTGGTCTTTGCAAAAAAGACAGCATCAAACGCTCTGAACTAGAACTTTTTTTGAAAACACATCCATCTAACAATTCTGCCATTTTCATCTTCTATTCCCTCATACTAAAAAAGGACAAGTATCTTTGCTGATGGGATTGCATATATCCTGGACAATTACAATATTTATTCATTTGCATGAAAGATGTATGTGTTTTTCTTGGGGGATCATGGGTACACACACATAAGACAAGCTGATTTTTAAGGCAGTTACACTGAAAGTAAAACCCTACTTGATTCCTTGTTGGGATGAGATCCTACTATGACGTTCAAGAAGTGAAGGCTGTTACATGCAAATAAGTCAAAGTGAAATTTAAAAGAAAAGGAATACTGTAAAAGGAAGAGTTTGCCTTAGCTACTACCAGAAGCTCTCCAAAAGCTAAGCTGTAAAAAAACCAACCAACAACAAAAAACAACCAACAAATCCAAAACCAAAAACCACACAAAAGAAGACAAGAAGATATTCCAGATCAACAATAAACACTAAGAAAACAAGAACAGCAGACTGCTCACTTACAAGTCCCACTAATCTGGATTATTACCTTTGCTGTTTCCCATGTCTGGTTAATGGTTTAACACTGTGGAACTGTGGGAAGTAAGTTCAACCCCAGAAGCATTTGCAATACTTACCAATGAAACTGGGATTTTATTTTTTTTTTTAATAGTTCTCTGACATTAATTAAGAATACAAGGACAGAAATAGGAATTGGTTTTATGGAATTCCTGAGAACTTGAATGTTCCATAATTATCTGGAAGTTTACAAAGACTTGGAAAATCATAAATATATACCTAGAATGAGGCACTGATTCCGAGAAATTATTTCAGATAAAACCAAGGTATTTAATAAATCCAAGTTATAAGAGCATACAAGCAAGAACACTATATGAGGGCAGTACTAGATACACAGATTTATGGCTAGGCCTATCATTTACAAAACTATTTGTGATGATGCAGTTGAGAGAGGGAGGGAAGGAGGAAAGTCAGTCCCCATTTCCCCACCCTCTCCTCCAGAATTATATGAAACAAAACCCAAACAAAATTAAAAAAGACTTGAAATGAGAAGTTCCTCAGGAATTACATGTACTAATGGTGAAAGAAGCTGTGATTACCTGCCAGGATCCTGGCAGACGCTGAGAAAGCTAGCTTCAGATAGTAAGAAAGATACACACACCAAGTTAACGAACACTGTGCAAATGAAAGTTTTGTTCAGGGATCTAATCTTCAACAGATGTAAAATTTGGTCCTTCTTGTTTCAAGACTTCTTGTAAACAAAGGCTCATTTAGCACCATTATTTTATAATAAACAACCAGCTCATAATGCAGTTAGATGGCCAGAAAGGGTAAACCCACAATCACCTGCCAGATCCGTATGCTTTTGTGCACTTTGCCTGAAGGCTTAATTACCTTTTGGCTCAAAAGATCTTTCTTCAGCTTTTCCAACTCTTCTTGCTGGCTTTGATACTTCAGTTGCAGTTCAGAGACTAGTTTGTTGCCATTACCAGAATACCACTCAGTTGGAGAGGAGTCACTGCTGTTCCGGTTTTTACTTGATCCAATCATGTCTTTTAACGGGCGTCTTGTTTTGTGTGGAATGCGGCCAAAATCGAATGGAAAAGCTGAACTAGTCAGTCCTGCATAAAACAATTTCTTCTAGTTCAGTTCACTTAGTAAAAAGGCGTTCCAAAGCATTCAGATTTCCTTTTAAAAATATGGTCATTAAAATTAGACTCTAAGCAGCATTTAAACAGCCCAATACAATAGCGTTAAACAGGCCTCATTTTCCAAGTTGCTTCCTTTGGTGGGAAAAGTATATAGCTCAAAGTCTTCTCCCCTCCCAGATAAAAGATTTAGCTCATAAATTAATACTTGTGAAATAAGACATGAAGAGAACTTTACAATTCATTACAGAAAATAAAAGGTACTCCTAACTATGGCAAAGTATATTTTGCTTCAAATAATTAACAGCTCAGAAGTCATCAGAGCAAAAAACATGACTAATATCACAGCCTATTTTTCTTTTAAGAGGCATTCAGTATAAATTTTCACCTCCATTTATATAACCACGGGAGTATTCTTAGAGAGAAGGATGTTTTCTAACAGATTAAATCACTTGGATGTCAGCTAAAGTGCTCTTAAGGACCTGTAAAAGTTTCTTCACAAGGTTATTCCAGACACTGGTCAAATGTGAGAACCAGTTACAATGCATAGATGAGCTATCACTGCATATGCATCCCTGCTTTTCCCCCCCATTTCAGAAGGGAGCCAAAGTAACGTGTATATACATACTTTAGAGTCTAAAGGCAATTCTGCTTCAATGGGTGATATTCAACTGAGTAATCAAAAGCCTCAACATTTCCCTTCATCCTGTAACCTTGCAACTCAAGTGACAAAACTAGAGATGGTAACACGCTCAGGGGACCTGAAACAGTGGATAACAAGAGTTCATACTTATTCTGTTGTAGCTGAATGGCAGGGGACTCCAAACACATCATAAGGGAGTAATTTTTTTTTTAAATAATTTAGAGAGCTCTAGATGTGGTTTGTGAAGAAAAGATAAGCTTCCGCTTATTTCCTGGAGATACACATAACACGGTACACTATATTAAAGAAGATAAGGCATACGCTCCCCTTCCTTCCTCCCACTTCTACCTTTACTTCCTTCTGCCAGGTGTTTCCTCTTTTCTTCCAGGGCCATCGAGTCCTCCAAGTCTTTTGGGGTTGGATCCAGCAATTCCCACTCTTCAGTGGTATAAAATATGCTCTTGCGGTTTTCGTTATTTCCTTTTCTTAAAGAGGACATTGAATTTCTGTGAAAAACACAGCAGAAAAAGTGACGAAGATTTCTCCATTTTGCATTCTTTTTATAAAGGAGTTTTCAAGACGACCACTGCAGTTGAAACAGTGCAAACTAAAAATAAGCTAAAACACAGACAAAACCAGTACCAAATAAAAGCTCAAAGAAAATAAAGCATATCCTACTAAATAGCACCTGCTGTGAACAGTGCTATGTTTCAAGAACAGAAGAATTATTTCACTTTAACAGGATATTAGTATCTAGGAGACCACTAGGGTCTTTTGTGTCCTCTGTTTTATCCTTGTTTTGGCAGTGGGAAAAAACTGAAACAAAACAAAATTAAGATTTAGAACCAGCATCTCTTTATTGATCAGTTATTGTAGCTTAGAATTTTAGGATAACTGCCAAGCATTAAACAGAACAGCATGCAGTCAAAACACATGTATGTTATAGTTTCATATTCTGGATTAATGTCAAACTTGGGATCATCCAAGAGACCTGCTGTAGCTGAGTCGCTGATGACAGACTCCTTAGCAGTTCTCCTTTCCTAAGGTGGAACCGTTGCCAATTATCTGCAACAACATTTCAGAGGCAACCTCTAAATTCCAGCCAGATAATTCTACAGAAGAACAATATGTTTCATGAGCAGGATGAGATTACCCTACCCAGCTTCCCCCACAGCCATCATGCAATCAGAAACGTTTACGTCCATACTTATGTTCATGAGTATTAATGTAGCTCAGTATTGTAAAGTCTTTGTTCAACTAGAGAAGGAGATTCTACATCAATCCATATGAAACAGTTTAATATTTTAGGTATAAAGTTGGAAATATGTTTAGTATCTCAGCATTTTCTACACAGTCTGTGTAAGATGGAGGCCCACAAATACGCTTTCACTCAGCTAGCCACATTCCCTCTCCTTACTCTTCAAACTTTAAGCAGAAAAGCAACCCATATTACACCTTCAAGATCATCTGACAATTCAAACCAGTGTTTCAGCTTCACAAGAGATTTAACATCTGATCGAAGTGAACTCTAGCTTAGCCATTATGCAGTGCAAAATTCCTATAGTCTGGTGAACTGATTAATAATCAAGTACAATTTAAAAATAATCCTAAAGATAATTAATAAAACTATTTCAACAATCAATTTGCAAACTTGACGAAGATTGAATTATACTACACATTTAATCTTCCTCCAGAAAGAATCACAGTTTCTGTTAGGGGCAAGAAGCCTCATTTCATTGTTCAGACCTTCCATTCAAATTAAATAGATCAAACTGGGTGATGATTGACATATTTCCTAGGGCACCCAAAATTAATAAGTGTCACCTGGCACCTCTACAGCTATTCTTGGAAGAGTGGCTGATCTCTGACCACGCAACTCCACAACGGCCTGTTCTGCTCTTGGTCAACTTCAGTATTTAAAGCCTGTCTGAACACCACCTTTTAAAGCTTGAAAAATCACAAGGAGCAAGAAGTCAAATGACTTGTAGAAAAGCTTCTTCAAAAACTGCTGTTAGGCCCATGAACAATCATAGCTGACACTGAATTTTGTACAGCTTTTGCATAGGATTATTAAGGGCACGGAAGTAGCACTGCTTCATTGCTAATTAGATTAAAAGTAGGTAGTTGAATTTAAAAAACAATATTTATTTTCCTAAGCAGAGTATGACAAGTACAACTGGACACACGATGCAAGACCTGATCATATGATCTAATAATTCTGTATTTTTAAATGTTTTGGGTTTAAGTCTTATTTTACGATTATATAACTTGAGGTTACTATAATTCAGTATGCATCCAACTCTATATTCCACATATAAGAGACACAAGTAGCTGACAGCATAAAGATGAAAAAAATTCAGGCCTAGATGTCTACATATGCCAATTAGTACTTGAAAATAGATATTAAAAAGTGGAAAAGCATGTTTCAACTTTCGTTACTGTAAATATACACGTAGCTTAACTCCAAGACATACTCTTCACTTTTTTCCAATTATTATTTCACCTCTGCTACCTAGGATGCAAATGCAGTTGTTATAGCAATAGCTTCTCTGTCAAACACATCATAGATGTGTTCAGGAAGAGGGATAAGTCTTTGATGAAGACATCTACTAGGTTCTTAACAACTACATGCTCCCCGCAATACAGAGAAAACTCTCTGTAGTTTTAGCAACACCTTGATCGATCCTCTAACATTGGGGTTAAAACTAGTCACAATCCAGTAAGATATTGGATAGTGCACACATATTCTAAAAGGTGATCAGATCCCACCCCTGCCCCAAATCGCATAGAACTGCAGATACCATGACAGTATTGCTGTTTGCATACGTTTACTATAACACCGTTTCTAACATTTTAGTGGGGCTTTTTTTTGCCACCAGCTTTTATAGTCACACTACTATGTCATTTTAATTTTCCAAGATTAATAATTAGCTTTCACTGTTATGAAAGCATTAACAATCTTGCCCTGATTCCACACAGAGGTCCAATACAACTAACCGGACCTTCTTGCGATACACACTCAAAGAATGCTCTTCGGCCCAGTAAAAGAAGATCACTTGTCAATCAAGAAGTGACAAATGAGATTGCACACGTTAAAATACAAGACTTACATGACCACTTTATGCTTTTTCACGGAGTTCCGTTCAAAATGGTCTGAGCATAAACCAAGGCTGTGTAATGAGAAAGGCTGTCATCTGAAGGACCCTTGCACCATTACTGAATAGTTTTGCTTATTAATTGGGCATCATTCATTGCAGGATTGAATGAACAAAAGATGTAGGGAGTGGAAGCACATAATAATGATCATCTTTAATATTTGCGCAAAATAAATCCAAATTAAGATTATACATGCCCTACCCCTCTCTGGAGCAGCTGAGTATAGCCATTAGAAGGAAAATCCACTTGTCCCTAACCAAACCTATGCTGAAGAAAATTCACCTTTCTTGTGAAAACTGCTACAGACTCAAGTCTCAGAGCAAATTTATCTTACTGGATACAGGAACTTAAGTGCTCATGACCTGCTAGCTCAAAACAGGCAGAGTTAATGCTAGTCAGTCCTTAGCTTTTAAGACATGTCACTGCAAGGCCTATGCTAATGTAAATAAATTTGTCAGAGGTTCTAGCATATTACCATGCAGCTAAATAGCTTCTGACAGGGTTGTCAGACTCTTATCCCAATGACAGAATACACGGCCAGAGGTAGCGCACAACTGTCCACATCACACACACTTCAGATTTTAGCTGCTGGCTCAGTAAATCCTCTGCAAAATGACTTTTCAAAAGCTCAGAAGAGGATGTTTGAGCATACAAGCACTCCTGACAAAGACACCACTTCCCACCRGTATCAGCTTGCAGGGATGAATGCCTGCTTTAAAATTAGAGCACATGGGGGCACCAGAGCACTCCACAGAAAAAAAGCCCACAGAATTAAAAAAAATCATCTGTTAGTAGATACAATAAATGTTATTTTCCCAGGAACATTTTCAAACAGATGAACCACTGCAGCTGAATATCTCTASAAAGAGTGGAATGGGGGAGGGCTGCATTCAGCCTGAAAGAGCTTCACAGTGTGAAATTTTTTTGTATGTTTATTCCCAGAGATCTGCAAGGACTCCAAGCCACTCGGATCACAGCTATACAGAGAAAGGCCAACCCTTGAATACCGTGCTAACTCTTGAATATCTGCTGGGCCACTGCCACCAGGGACATTTCCCTCCAACGAAAAGGGCTTCCCAACCCGCAACTCCACTGTTGCCGTTCTGTTCAAAGACACATTAACACACACCAGCCAGGCAAGACTGAGCAGCTTACCCTGACACTGCCCTGCTAGCTAGACTTCCCCAAAGCTTATCATCTGCAATTCAGACAAAAAAACCCCAAACAAACAAACAAACACAAAAAAAAAACAAAACAAAAAAAACCCAACCAAAAATCAAGAAAAAACTTCTAAAAAGCCAGAAACACTTGTTTCAAGTATACAGGAATTCACCTAACAAAAATTGCTTCATGTTATTTTCCTTCTATTATGACCAAATTTAAGTCCTACCGAAGCAAAGTGGCTACGCAAACCCAAGAAACCATAAAACCATACAAGACTACCAGTTTAAAGAAGACATGCAGTAACAGGATTCACATATTCCTTAATCCAGCCATAAGCCATCTTTCCTAGAACTTAAATGATGGTCTACACAGTAGTCTTAAAAAAAAAAAAAAAAAAAAAAAAAACCCACACACCAAAAAACCACACAACCAAAAAAAACACCCAATACCAACCTCTCAGATCTCAGTGCTTAACAGGAAAGCTTTAAAAGGAATTTGTTTAACTCAGCACTGCTGATGAAACCGAACAACATTCTACTCGCGGCTCAAGAGGGATGTGGTCTAGTTAACCAAAGCTACAGCTCTGTTTTGTGAACTGCTCTGTAATAGCACCTATTATATATAATATATATAAATAATATCCTTTGAGTAGAAGCAGAAGATCCATCTATGTGGGCAGAGCAGGGAGTAAAAACATTTAGAAAGAAACTGTAACAGGAGAGCTGAAAACCAGTAGGATTGCTTTCCTGAAAGAAATTAATGCTAAAGAGTAAACTCATTCAGAGTGAGGGGTTAAGATGTGGTTTTTCTGTTGTTCAGAAGGGGTCTGCCACATTTTTGCTCAGGATCTCTAACTACATCGATTTCAAATCTGTGCCATGTGCTTTTATTTTTTTTTAAGAAGAAAATAAAGCATGATTTATATTGTTTTGATTTTCGTCACTAAAAATACTTCATAAGCACTAAGTACTATGACTACTACAATGCTAGCAATTAGCAGCTCCATTACACAATGAAGGATGAAAAGCAGTACTAGGCTGAGCATACAACTCCCGGCTCCCTGCTTGGGTTCAGAGAGCAAAGCCATCACCAGAAATGCTTTACAGGACTTGATTGTCCCTTTCAGGTATTAGTGATGTTACACAATGATGTTCAGCTAGGCCCTTCAGACAATTAAGTATCATAAAGAAACAGTTTACTTGAAGAGATACAGTCCAATATACTGATCCACCCCATCACCCCCAGTTCTTCTAAAAAGGTCCACCTACCACATACACACATCTTTCAGCAAGAAGGAGTCTCTGACAGCAACTATCAATCTCATGGTAACTTTCTCCCACATCCCCAACTTACTTGATTTCAGTACTCCATTGTTTAAGTGAGAAATTGATGGCACTTGGTTGGACTGGTGCAGGTTGGGAAGCTGCTTGTTCCCCCACCAGGTCTGTAGGAGAAGTCTCCACAGCTAGAATATTTCTAGCTCTCTCTGCTGAAGCATTTTGACTTAGGATACTCAGATCTATTTAGAAAAAAATAAAATAAAAAAAAAAATGGAGAGAGCAAGAGAGAAAAAGGAAAATAGGCAAAACTTTCAGTAGGTAAAAGAATAGTGGCTATATAAAGTCATATACTACTAAGCCTGCTAGTAATATAGTTAGGGTTTTATTTTAAATTGCAACATAACTTTATAAAACGCTCTGTTCAAATGAACTTCAAAAACAGCAGTGTTTTCCTCAGTGAGCTCACTGCAGCCACATACTTCTGATAGCAGGACTCGTGTGATGCTCATGAAGCATTATTTCATGAGTGATTTACAATCTCAGTTACTCAATATTGATTCATCTAGCTTAAGTAGCTATAAAGCCATAAAAATTAAGGTGGATTAATTATATTAATCCACAAAACCCCCTTGTAAAACAAGCTCAGGTCTATCAGAGCTCCTAAGTCAGGAACAGCGTCACAAAAATACTGTGACACAGCTTTCAGGGTGTGCTTCATCCTAAAAGTGACACTGCTGCTGCAAGTCAATGAGCTTTTCGGACTTGAGCCAGCTCTGTGCAAACCCAGCTCGGGCATTCCCAGGGCCAAGAACATTAGCACGGGCACTGCAGACACGTCAGAGACCCACTGGATGAGCGAGGATTTATTAGCTCTGGCTAAGCTGAATGCAGCTATACCTAAATTCATCCAGCCACACTCTCTTCTGCACTTCAGCARATCTACAGATGGGGCACAGGGCCAGGCAGAAACGCAGCTCAGGCCCTGCAAACTCCTGCAGGCTCTGAACGGCTCCACCGGAACCAGCCAAGAACTGGCGCTAGCCCTAAGCCAGAGCTAATAAAGTCCAGAGGGTCCAAGCTGATCCAGCCGAGCTAGCCAGGTCTCCAACATCCCCCACTGTCCAACACGTACCGTAAAATCTGCAGTGTGTATGTTACCTCAGTGTTTCCATTATCCTGGAGAGCKTGCTTTCTCCCTCACCCCTCCTCCCGCAGGCAGAGGGAGTAGGAAATGCAGCGTATGGATAGCAAAAGCTTTACAGAGAAGCACAAAGTGGTTTATGGCCTTCTACAAACCCTCTGAACAGGCGAGTTAAAAACAAGCTCAAATGTAATTTTCAGACTATTCTCCATATCATTCACAAAGTACTGAAGTGAACTAAAGAATTTTGAGAACACTCTCAGACTTGATTCAGCAGTTATATTAGGAAGTAACACACTGGACAGGCTTCCAATTTAAATTATACTCTGCAGGAAGGGAAAAACCCTGGGAAATCACGATACCCTGTCTTATCACTGGTGAGCCTTTCAGTCTTTGTTCTGACAACTACATAGCACTAGCAGCAAGACCATCTTTAAGCAAGCTGTACCCTCCAATTACTCAGGAGATGGTTATTTTTATTTAGCCCGTATCAAAGATTAAAAGTAGAAAGACAGACATTTTGTGATAAAGAAAACCAACTATARAAGATCATTGACACTACAAATCTCTCAAACACTTGAAAAATGGTATCTGAAACAGAAGTATATCACGTCGGCTTTCAAATACAGGTACAAATTACACTGCCTTGACTTATTTTATGAACAGTGCTGACGGAAACTTCTTCAGTGCCTTTTCGGCCAAACTAAATTCTAAATTCTTTTGCACTTTGGCTGTTTGAGCTGAACAAAATTCAACTAAGATAAGTTAAATAAAACTAACTTTTGATCATATTCACTGTCTAATAAAGGGAAAAGATAAAAAAAAAAGATAAAATAAAAAAAAAAAAAAAAACAAAACAAAACCACAACCAAAAAACAACCACCACCACCACCCCTCCTGCCCCCCCCAAAAAAACCAAAATCCCACACCAAACACTTATGGGCACCCAAAACCAGGCTGGACTACTGACATTCTGCTGTCATACTTACAGCTTGTTTCATCTTCTACCTGTATGATTTGACAAGACTACAAAATCTCTTTATAGCATGGCCCAGGTAAGCAAATCGCTCAAGAGCTGGATTTCTAATAAATGCGTTCCCTCTAATGGGCATACTGATCAGTGTGGCTGAACCTTCCCTGACCTTCTGAGGTGGCTCATTTCACATGATCCCCCCCCTACACCAGCCAGCTGTTCGGTTAGAGGTACGACTACACAGCAGACAGAGCACAACAACATAATGTGGTTGCTAACGCAATCACCACGAAAAAAATAATTTTTTTTCCAATTTATTTCAAAACATAGCCATCGTATAAATACATGACATACCATTTTTTATTAATGCAAATCAAGAGTTGAGGAATAGCATAACTAAGAACTGAAATTATAAGAACTACATTAAAATTCAATCAATTCCAAGAAAAAAACCCCACGTATCCTATCAAGAATAAATAATTTATTTGACTGCCACGGTAGTAAGGTAGCTCCATAACAAATCCTACAGAATCATTTTTGTAACATTATCTTTCCCACAGCCCACTTTGAAAAATATTTTGAAGTATTTTTCACTACCTTGAAAATTCTTAAAAACTTGTCAAGCCTGATCCGTAAAGAAGTACCTTAGCTTTACCTATGTTCCAGTTAGTCCAGATTTCTAAACTGGGGGGAAAGTACAACAGGACAAAACAGGCAAGACTACAGTGAGCAATTTTGTTTCTGGACTGAAGACAGACTACGTCCCCATTTAAAACATTAGTGATAGCGTCTGTACTCAAGCAGTAGCAAAACAAACCAATTTCTATGCTCCAGTATAAAGAACATCATCGAATGCACGTTTGCTTTAAAAAAAAAAAAAAAAAACAAAAACAAATCACAAGACACATATCTTAGTCATCAGCATGGAATCAGAGCCTTAAAGACTCCCCCAACTCTACAGGAAATTTTCGGAGTACTTGTTTAAAAAGAAGAAACCACCATCAATCATTCAGGCTCTTCGCATTTTCCGCAGAAGAAATCCCTACTTAAACACTTCAGCTGGTGATAAAGTCATCATTGTGATTTGTCCTCCAAAATGAGATACTCTAGATGCTGTTTCAAATTATACATAATGCAGTTTCACTGCAGGCTGTCCCTGAAAGGGATGGGTCTACTCAGCCCATGCATTTCATCTTGACATTCTTTGCACTGCATTTAATAACAATAATTAAAAAAAAAAAAATCCACACAAATTGGTTCAGCTTGCTGATCCAGAAAACCCCCAACAATTTACAAGAAAGGAAAGTAMCAGATCAGTGATCTAAAGCGACTGGATTATGATTGCTAGATCTGGTGCAAAACAGGCGAGAGGGAACAGTACCTACACAGATTGCAGGGACAGCAGGTTAACTTCACACTGTACCTAAGCTCTGAGGGAAGTAGCACGAACAAGAAATAACACAGATTTGGGGCCACGTTACATATTACAGTTGATCTGATCCAGCAGTTAGCTGCCAAAAGAGGGCAGTCCTGCCTACTCCTTTACTCTGCCTTCCCATACTTGGCCACTATGCCCTGTTCCCTCCCTTCCATCAGCTCTGGAAGTCACCTGAATGCACAGTAAATATATTCCACTCATTAATCTAGCAGAAAGAAAAAACCAAAACTTCCTTTTYGGCTAACCTTTGAACTCAACCAACTCAGCAGAGGGCCAGACAAACACCACAAAACACTAGAAGGGAGACTACGCAGCAGCGAATGAGAGGCTGAAGGTAGAAAGGCAAAGGTTTGAAAGAGCAAAAGCCTGTCACCCTTTCCAACACCTGCAAGCCGTTAGATCTTCGCACACCAATACATATATTCCTGCAGCGTATGGTTTGACAAGCTGCTAACCAGCCTGTCTGCTGCCAGAAAGGCGGTCTCAAACCACCCCGCTCTGCATTCCCAACAACCCTCTYGAGCTAATCCTGGCACTCATCTGTCCCTACGGTAAACCACTTCAGGAAGCTACACTGGCCAAAAACTAACCTGGAGAAAGAGACGTTTCCTGCTAGTTGCGCTCCCTGCACTAGAGTAAGGCAGGGGAGACTGGCACCCGTGCTCCATCACGGGAGAGAGCTGGGCGTTCCTGTAAGTAGCGACTCGCTGTTAGATTGGTGTAGCTGAAGCATCAAGCTGAGCCCCTGCGGAAACACATGCTCTCAAGCCAGCTGTGGTTGAGCAAGCAGCCAAAAGCAGACTGCTCTCAAATGAAAGCAGTAAACTGGGTTAGAGGACAATACTGCAGCATGGGAGCTGAACCGGGGGCGGGGACTGAAGGGCGGGGAAGAAGACAGATGAACATTTCTGGTCTTACAGTATGAGCAAATTTAAATCAACAAAATGTAAAATCTGTTGATGAAATATGTCTGACCTCAAGACTCTGTTTAAACCCAGATGAGCTTTACTAATGTCTAACTTGGCACAGAACAGGATTTTACTCACTCTTATTTATGGGTAACAGAAATCAGCAGGCCTTCCATTTCTGTCATGATTCAGGAACAAAACAATTCAGAAGTGCCTGAGCAATGTAGTCAAAAATGCAGAATAACTTTGTATAATACACTGATACACTYCTATAACTCTGACACTAGTCTAAAATTACATTTTGCTTGGCTAAAAGTATTACGGAGATGGAATTTCACTTATGTAGTATCAGTGCAAACTGTCTTCCAGTTTTAAAAGGTAGGAAGTTTTTATAACAGTCAGATAGATTCACCACACCATACTTTTTCAGGAACAGAGTATGGTCATTCAGAATGCAAAATATACCTGTTCCCATTAAAAACTGGAGTTTACATCTCAGGATGCTTAACACACTAAGCTTTTAAGATATTGCAACCACTAAAAGACAACTTAWCTAACCTAAACTGTACTTTGCCATTTAATAAAACCCAGTCACAGAACTACCYCATTTTACTTCATTTTTAAAAATTTGATTTTAAAGAAATCAACAGGTTTCATAAGAGATATTAAATCACACATAAAAATACATTTATGTTAAATAATTTTAGCATCATCAATATATGCAAAGTTTACATAGTTACTTGATAACAAGATGTGACAAAAAACTTTGTAAGACTGTTTTCTACCCCAGTGCTATGCCTTGTACTGATTAACTGACACTGAATAGAAACACGCATTCTGTTTTTACTCAAATTTTCAACTTACCAGGGTTGTCTTTGGCAACAAGACCTTTGGAAAAGTCACTTGGTGTGGGGGAAGTTCGGCTGTCCCTTTTTGCTGCATCAAGGTTGTTACAATATTCCCACCTCTTCTGTTGAAGTTCCTGAAGCCAGTACGTCATATCCTGWCGAGTTGCAGCCTACAACACAACGAACCATCGCACTGGTGAGATCSCTGCATGTTTTTGGTATATGAATACAGTAATTCCAAGTCCAGTAAGAAAAACAACCCAGATAATTAGCAGACCAGCAAGGTATCATCATCCAAAACCAGTATGGTTTAAAAGAAATAATTGCCAATGTATAAGGTGCACCTTGTGCACTCATACACATCCCTGACTAACATGCCAAATCCATTTTCAATTAGAAGTAGTTACATTCTTTTTTTTCCTCCAGTTTTACACTCAAACATTAGAAAATGCAGAAGCACCACCTTATATTTTAGACACAAAGTGTTGTTTAAATATATAACTACAAATCTGCATTATGAAAAAAAAGGTCCCATACACACTCAGGAAGATTCTGATTTTCTTTTTTTAACTTGCTTTATTACCAGCAGAAACCAACATTAATAATGCATKGTAATGCCTCCTACTTTAATGACTAAATCTACATACTGTATTAGTTGATGATCCCATGAGCTAACTAACTTCTATAGAAAGGTCATATTTAAAACAAAAAAACCCCAACATGAATATTTAATCTACGAGCCTACAGTCATTAACGTGAATAGGTAATAAGCGAGCCAGAATTCAAACACATCTTTAAGCTTCGGTAAGAACCACAGCTGTAAGAGTCATTTCAAAGTGCATCAAATGACAATCTACAATTATCAACAAGAGACTAAGTGCTGGTAACTGACATTGCAAGCGCTCACTTGGAAAAGTCATTTTTATTCCAACACACATCCTCAGCCACCGGTCTAGAACAAGCACCTGACAGTAGAAACACGGTACGTTCACGAACAACAAGTTAACGCTTGTGAAGAGACACCGAAGTCCTTTGGCTGGTAAGCTCAGAGAGTGCTTACCTTTTAGCCAGCCTTTCTCCTACCTTCTCCCAAAGTGCTTGGTGGCACTATCAATGAAAAACCCTCATTACTTGGGCAAATGACTGTGTTTACTCTTTAAAGACAGCTTAATTTCAAGCAGCTTCCCGTTCTGTTCATCACAACGGAAGAGGGTACCTGTGCAGGGCGTAGCTGCAAAAGAACGAAGAGCAACAAACACCACAGATTTCCCCACAAAGGAAGTACAGTAAGTGCTGCATAAAGCACGTAAATGGCGCAGATTTGTCTTCATTTTTGATATGAGAACACTTCTGGTCTAGTCAAACCAAAGATCCATTTACCATCATATTTTGACCCTGAGGGCAGCTAATTACAAGACAGAGCACATGCAATACGGCAAACAAGAACTGATGCTTCCCCAGGGTGCTCTCTCTGGCTCAGCAATCTGCCATCTTAGTGTTTCGCAATCAGAGATAGCTTTTTGTTTTACAATTCGGCTTTTTGTACCCATATGAGCTTTAATATCCACAACATCCCACGGCAAATGGCTCCGAAGCACTGTGCAAGGAAGTTAATCAGAAAACAGACGCAGTTATTCCCAGAGCTGCTGCTCCAGTTCCTCTCAGTACATCATACACAAGAAGATAGAAGATACATAAATCAAGTAAACATTCAKAAACCAAATTAAGTAGTGAAATAAACCAAATAGTGACACAAGAGGACACTGCARGTTCACTTTTCTCAGTTGGTAAGATAGGTATGTAAGCAAAATATTTCCAATCTGAAATGGAAATTAGTTTCATATATTTATTCTTGCTTGCTCACAGGGAACTGGAAGAAAACACTTYCCTCATAAAAAAGACATGGGAAAAGAATAGTTTGGAAGTGTCTATGAGGTTTCTCAGAAAGCGTCAAAGAACTGAACACTGGGAAACATCAATCCACACAGCCGTCAGTGGCAGTTTTGGAATCACCACAGCAGCAGGCTTTAAGTCTACAGACTCCAGTCACTCTTTGCAAAGAGTAAACGTCTCCCCTTCTGTTTCTAGGTCAAAAGTATTCTCTTTGGAGTTTTATCCAGTGGCAAGTCTTTATTTTGGGTAAATTTGAGAGCCTACATTCCCTTTAGATAGACTTGCACACAGGCCTTGTAAAGCAACGTTTTACCGTGCTCCAGCAGAAAACCACCAAGAATTCAGAGAGCTTCCACTAACAGAGGATGTAGTACTTACGTGCTTCTCTTTGCTACCACAGCATAGCTAATGAGGCAATTCACCTGGAGTCAATCTAAGTTAYACCTACCACTAACTTCTGCCCAGGACTAGTTCAACTTAATGAGCCTTCTTCACAATGYGTCCCATTATCCTCTCCCCAACAGTGTTTAGAAAACCATGAATTGATTTTATTGGAGTTGCTTCTTGTTGTTGCTTTTAAATTCCCAATTGCACTTGTTCTCTGCTGAGCAACATTTACACAYCCTCGGTTTACAAGGGCTGTCATTGTTACCCAATGGGTCAGTTAGCAGTTATGGTCCTTTGATGTCAAACAGGATAGCAAGCAGTACAAGTTTCTCACTCCSCTATTTTAAGTAATTTTCACAAGAATTACTGGGTATCCTGCTGCTGCACCCTGCCTGCCTTCCTTCACATACACGGTCTTCCTTCTCTTACTGAGTTTTCCACTCCCTTTGAACAGTTTTTGCTGGGTTTATATAGGCATCTTAATTATTTACTTTACAAGCAAAAGAGTATCCTGAGAACCTCTGTTAAGATGCATTTTGTTTAAACAAAATTAATCTTTGAAGCTTGTTGTTTAAAATGRACTTTTTTTTTTAAACCACACATAGAATATTTTAAGCCTTCCTCTTCCCCTACTCCTAAACAAAAGACAAATTCACAAACGTTTTTTTTGATTCACTTTACCTGTCAAAGAAAGGAACACTTCCATGCTTGCCCCATTTCTGATGATTTCTCCGAGTATTTGGCTACTGCCCACCATGAAAGACAGAACATTTAACTAGGTGCAGCATCGATCAGATCTTGAAAAAAATCCTTATTTGTACTAAACTATTGCATGGCTCTGCAGTGAGAACAAACCTTAGCTAGTCACATTTTAATGGAGGCATTTCTATGAGAAGAAAAACCATCATAAATGTCATCTGAACTGGTGCGAGATAAGGAATTACTATTGCAAACTTACAGGCAACAGTAGCAACAAAAGACACTGTAAGAGAGGAGACATACAGTCCCACATATTTTTCAACATAAATGATGGAAAATTATAATCATTTACTTAAAACCATTCCTCTATATTCTCCCACTAAGGATGCTGCAGGAACTGCCTTCTTCCSATGCACACATGACACAAACAGAATTATTTGGGGAAAACAACTACCCAGCAGCATCCTCTGCCTGGACCCACTGGTGGAATATGTATGCCAATATTAAACACTTTCAGGAAGAGTCCAAAGAAATGCAACAAGCAGACCTGCCATTTTGAGGAGACTCATGAAAATTCTTGCCACAATCCTCTTCTGAACACAGACAAACTCTCCCTCAAGCTTTTTTGTAAAAGGGAACATAACTAGAGAGCTTGCATTTCTTAAGATTTACTAATCCTGCTAAGATCAAACAGCAAATTTGGACCCAGATGGCTTTTTTTTTGGAGGACAGCCCAATTTTTAATTAAAGCATTGCAACCACTAACCAGCAAAGTAAAAAGAAGATCAGCCCAGAGAACAAATGGCCTTCACTGCTGAGGTACCTTCTAAGCTGAGTTAGGCCCTAATGGTGTTAGATCCTAAGGCAATACTATTTAAGCTCGAGCACCCCATTATTAGCCACATCCTTAAAGATTACTGACACATTAGAGTAAAAGCTCATAAATAATTCTGATTTCAGCAAGTTTGGTGTACAATACCTTCAAGGATCTGGGCTCCAAAATCTGCAGTGTCTGGAATGCTTCCTACTTGGCCAATAACYCAGAAAAGTTTTTTTTCTTTAAGAAGTCTGTGCAATTTCTGTTCCCCTCCCTTCCCAACTCACCACCGTTCACAAAGAAGTTACCCACTCGTTAAGTGACTAGACACACAGTCTGTCATCACTGGCCAGTGCTTCTTTGTTTCAAAAGCAAGTGAACTGTGTCACTACAAGACAGTGCTTTAAAAATAAGTGAGAAATGTCCCCTTTGTTCATTTATATATATTCATAATGCTAATTCTATTCTCCCTTAATGACAGAACTCACTGTGCAAACACAGGCAAATAGTCACTTGACTGTATTACCAGCATTCTGTGTTACACAAAGTATTTGCAGGATCAGGTCCTTTCCATGAAAATATTCTCAAAAATAATCTATCCATAATTCATAAAGCACAATTTTCTCTGCTTCTTTACCTAAGGTGACAGTACCTGTTATATATTTTAAATGGAAAAGTTTTTTACACACACTTAGCTTCTTCTAATGTACTTTAATTGTTGGAAAAATAGATAGAAAAGCTACAATCATGCAAGTGTCAGGTYGGTTATCTACATTTCTAAATTATGAACCATTTGCCTTATTTACTGTAAAGGCTACAGTATATTTTTCCTGAAATTGTTATCAAACTGAGAAACCAACACCAAGCATATCATGCAGTCCTCAGCTCCCATTAAATGACAAAGACGGAGCAATCCAGATGATGAAATCATTAACAAAAAACTGAGGCATTATGAAGAAATAATGCATTCCTCAACTACGCCATCATTTCAATCTGGAATTCCAGTTGCTTATTTCTTATTGCTCTTCTCAGCTTATAATACTGAATGGGAAAGACAAGATCACAAGGTCTGGAAATTTTGAACAAGCAGCAAATTGAGGAAAACAAGGCATGTGAGTTACAGGGTGAAGACTACATTTGACTTGACTTTATTCCTCGTGCTCTGTGTGTAATGTTTTCTTGATAGATTCAATCACATTTGTTTTCAACAGGGGCTGGATCAGTCAGGGGAGGATTGGGTTGTTTGGTTGGTTTTTTTGTTTATTTTTTTGTGGGTTTTTTTTTTTTTAATTTAACATCTTTGTAGTGGTTTAACCTTAATTCTATTTCTACCTAACTTAGCTGAAAGATGTTTTTAAACGCCTTAAAGAACTATCATGTTGGGTAGAAGAAAATTAATTCCAGCTGCAAAAGCCTTATCCCTTGGTGAATCACACAGCCACAAGAGGCCAGCTGGTCCTGCAATATCCCTCAAGATTTTCATTAATTCCTTATTTGTTATGTAAACACCTATAATGTAATAGCGTTTTTATGGACAATCACTTGGCCACTTTAAGGTAAGCATCATAACAATACAAGAAGTAGAAGATACAAAATTATTTTTTTCTGCGAATTACAGAAATGACCTTGACTTCCTTAACTGGCACCTTTTCCCAGATCCCATAAGGGAAACATGAAGAGAGCTCCAATCCATGCAGGTTCTTTCCTAGAGAGTACAGAAGAAAAATGAATACAAAAAGTACGGGCAGAGTGGTAACATTACAGACTAAAAGAYACCAAGAAAAACATGAAAAAGGAAACTCCCTGTTCCTTACACTCGTGCATCAGTGTTGAGCATGATTTGTATCTTCATGACTGCAGAAGACACCTGAGGCTGCTGCTAGAGTACTGTTTGACAGACTAGTTACTTATTACACAGGTGGCATATACTGTTTCCCACTATAATCCTAATCATAAATTACACGTTTCTCAACAAAGGCCCTCCTATTCAAAAACAACCCTCAAAACAAAATGTGCATTATGTATTTTCCTGGAGATTTCCACATAAAAATCACTAAATACTAATTAAAAACAAACAAACAAACAAMCMACCCTTAAACTGTCAAAAATCAAAGCTTACACCAAGTCTGCAGTTTTAACTTCTGTAACAAACACTCAGGCTATAAAGGCAGATTCATGGAAAGCRATAAAAACTTTGGTTATGGCTATACAAAGAAAAAGGTAGTTTTTACACATGATTGCAAAACTGCTGATTACACTACTTYTCCTTAACCAAATATAGTTAAAATTATCATATTAGTCTTCCAGTTAAATAACTTGCTTATTATTTAGTAAAGTAGATTAATGATTCCCTCTTTTGACAAACATTTATATTTATCAAAACAGAATAATGAAGAGCTTTATACTATCATGTTCTACAATCTCAGCATTTACCATCATTGCTCAAATCCCCCCTGTTAAATAAGTGTATAAGAAAGATCTTTTCCAATATTCAATAGGAAGTTCTGCTGCTTTACTTTAACGTATGGATTATACTGTAATATTAAGAATCTTGTTAAAAAAAGAACGCGATTCACGTGAAAACTCACACTCAATGCACAAGAACATTCCTTGCGGGAAATATATGCCTTAATAGCAATCAAAAATAATGGATACTCGGGAGAATTTATTTCTTCTTTATGGAGTGGAAATGGTTTCCTTGGGTTTTTTTCCTGGGCATGACAATAAAGGAAAGATATGCAAAGCAACCCTAACATTTACCTCTTGTCCTACCAAAGTCTGAGTCCCTGCGCAGACGCTGCGATAAGCAGCAGCCTCCGCTGCTGTCAGGAAGCAATTCCCCCTCCTCCTCTTCCTTCCTCCCAAAGCAGCCTAGATGAAGACTTCTGCCGTACATCATCTTTCCAAAGTAAACCCCCCAAAAGTGAAAACCAACCACTCCCTCTCAACTTCCAAACCCACAACCCACCACATTTCCTTGGAAATCTCTTTTCTAGCCAGACGTTTCCACAGAACCCACACAGCCACCAAGGCAGCTCGCCCGCCCGGCTCCAGCAGGACCGTGCTCACCAGAAGCATTTTCCTCCCCTTCAGAAGAGCACTTTAAAAGCAAAATCATAGAGGGGAAAAAAAAAAATATGAAACTAACGCTAGGGAGAGCCTGGCATCGCTGATCCACTCTGCGAAATATTACTTTTCTTCTTTTAAAGAGCACAGAACGCCGCGGAGGCGCAGCCGGCGCAGGTCCCGCCGCGCCGCGCGGGCGGCGGGAGCCCAAGCCCGGGGCAGAAGGGCCGGGCACCGCCGCGCCGGGCCGCCAGCTGCCCCCGCCGCCCGCCCCAGCCCACCCGGCGGGGCCGCCCGGCGCTGAGGGGACGGGGGACGGGTCCCGCCCGGCGCTGAGGGGACGGGGGACGGGTCCCGCCCGCCGCCGGGCCTACCTTGAGCACGGCGACGGCGCCGTTGGGGCTGTGCACCTCGAAGGCGGCGGCCTCGTCCCCCGCGGCGGCGGCGGCGGCGGCCTCGGGCTGGTGGTAGCTGAAGCAGGCGGAGGCGATGTCGAGGTGCCCGAGGGGCAGCGCCTCCTGCGGCCCCTTGAAGTAGTAGAGGTAGCAGCGGCGGGGGTCGAAGACGAACCAGCGGCTGCGGAAGCCGCGCAGGGGGCCCTTGCCCGACAGCTTCTGCAGGTACCCGCAGAGCTTGGGGGTGCCGGGRCCGGCCTGCTCCCCCCCCGGGCCCGGGCCCTCCTCCCCCTCCGAGCCCGCCGCCGGCATCGCCTCGCCCCGCCCTCCCCGCGCCCCCGCCGCGGGCAAAGCCGAAGGGCCGCGGCCGCCCCGCCCCGGCCGCCGAGCACGGCCCCGCTGCCCGCCGGGACAGCGGGCACAGAGCCCTCGGTGGGGCTTGGGCCGCCGTACGGCCCTTTTCCGGGAAATCGGCACGCTGCCGGCCGCTGCTGACGTGGAAAGCCACCCACCCCAGGCACTTGGGGCTGCTCCCCGAACGCACCGTCCCTGGCTTTATGGCTACCGGGCTCCAATACTTTTGAGACCGCATTAAAAAGTATTTTCCAAATCGTGGTCTAGCCCATGATCAGATTAAAACCCTTCTCCCGTTGGGAGCTGCATTACTCAWCTGTAGCCTCCCATTCCGAACCTTATCTCTGCCCCAGTGCCCTGCCTGGCGCYGTCGCAGTAACCGAAGGAGCGCACGGGCCGCACGATGCCTTCACCGTCTCTCTGCAGCGTTTGATCTTACTTACCAAACCCTTGCTGCTCTGCCTGTTGATGGGCATTTAAAAATCACCCCCAAGTTGTATTATTTATGGGGAAAATTGTGGAACATGCAAGCAGCAATGGGTAAAAAGCTATAGCTTATAGGGTTTAGACTTGTGAATGGCTACAGGCCAAACGATTTACATTTTCATACGTTTCACTGAAACATCTAGCACATTTTGGACTCTAGGGAACTTCTAGTGTTAATAGAGAACTTCTGTAACAGAAGACTTCACTGTGAAGAGATCAAGCTGCCATATGGAGGTACACATAATTTCACATAATTTCTCCTTGTGTTTGGAACACAGTGTATGCCTGTTTCCATCAAACATGCCTAATGCTCTGGGTACAAATAGAGAAAACAGTCTGATGTGCCATAATCATCCAAAAATGGGAGAAGACAAGTCCATGTTTAATGCCATTCAGCTTTTCATTCTCAACCTTCAATACAGCACAAACGGTTTGCCGTCAAAATAGTTGTTACAACAGTTGGAGCTGATGTTTGCAATGGTGTTTTTATTAGGATGATGCTATTTATGAACTAAGTTCATCTRACTGAATTCTGACAGTTTGGAAGTTCAAGTTATCCAGAAATCCTAAATGCCCCAGCGCTTCTTACTCTGTCCTCATTTTTAAATGCCTTGATTAATTTCTCGATAAAAAGGAACTGTCTCATCTGCCAGACAATAGTTTCATTCTATGCTAAAGGATGTAAAGGATACAAAGCACCCGAATATTCAGTGTGGTTGTCCATGGGTCCCACTTTGGTGTTGACATACGGGATTGCAGAATTCTTTGAGTCCTCTCCTACTTAAAAGATGTCACCTACTAATAAGAAATGTGTCGAGTGAGGAAATAGCCAGTGTTCTGTTAGCAGAGAAACTTGAGTAATTTTTTATAGAAGCTGAGGTGTGGAAGTTATCTCCCCAGTCAACTCATATGACACGAAGTGTGATCCACTGCAAGATTAAATGTTGCAAACTAAGGCTAGACTTTTTTTTTTTCTTTTTGTTTTTCTTGACAGATTCTGCTCTGTCAAAAGTTGAGGCTTTGTTAGTAAATGCGGAAAGTAAGAAGAGTTGATCCTGCTTAAACAACAGGTCAATAACCTTTCTTCCATATACACTGCTCAGTATCTTCTTCCCCAAATACAAAGTATTCTTGGTCTTCTTTCTTGGCAAGTGTCATTTGCCAGAACATGAGTTGCACAGGGAAAACACCGGTTCTCTGTAGAAGCTGCCAGTTCCTTATCTCAATCACTTAGACAAGTTTAAGTGCCCCAGCGCTTATTCCTGATGATCTGCTACATTATCAATTTAGCRAAGCATGGCCTTGTTCTTTGTGTGCTGAGCACCCATGGCTCCTACTGGCTATCAATAATTGCATCTTGCAGCACATCACAGAATCAATTCCTAAAGCCTCAAAACTTTTGCTGTCAGTACTTCTCTAATTTTCTGTTCAGCTTCCTTGTAACACTCAAAGCAGGAGAATCCCCTAATTTCACAGTTGATTCACATAAACAGAAAGTTCCCCTTCTTGGGAAATAAGTTCCTTATTTCATGTATGCCCTTTTTTTCACAAACAGATCCAGATGTGGACTGGTAAGTAACAGCATAATAACTTATTTCTAAGTTGCTGTGGTGAATATCAATGAAAACAATGCTCTTCCCCTTACTTGCTTCTTCCTTTCATGTTTTCATGTCCAGAATGCACAGATGATATAGGTGATGATACAGATGATACAGATGTTGCTAACAAATGTCTAGAAAACAAATATAAATAGCATCTCACAAGATGAGATCTCCCTCCTGCCCAGAGGTGAGGGCCAATGAACCTTTTAGTGTGCACGTAACTCCTAACCATAGTGCAACAGTCAAGTAGGTTTTACATATAGCGAAACAGTGGTAATACTCCCAAAAAAMCCACAAAGCTTGTCAAACATGAAAATATTTGAAATTCCCCTTTCTTCTGGTGTGTTTTTCTCTCTTAAAAATTAAGACATATTTTAGTAATAGCACTTTTGGCTGAACGAGGCCATCTACTACACATAAAAATGAAACTACTCTGAAAAATGAAAGACTGGTCTAACTCATTACAATTGTAATGGTTTTATCTTATAATGAACATAAGCATTCACAATTCTTGAATAAATCCACATTTTATTCTRAAAAAAAAAAGTAAATATGCAAGAAAAAGAGACTCTATCATTAGATATGGAGGCAGAGAGGTTACAGTTGGTGTATATGCCAGGCTCATGCTGTCATGTTTACAGAAGTGCGGGAAACACCAATAAGTTACAAGCAGCACATCTGTACCGTGCTTTTGGCTAAAGTGAGATCATAGCTCCAAAATCAGAATGGCTGAGAGGGTACACTGCTTCCTTTCACAAAACAGAAAGCAAAAATGACTTTGTCTCTCGTCTGATATCTTCTGTGATACAGGGATTCAGTTAGAGAGGAAACCCAGAATTTTTCAGAGCTCACAGTAAACATCTACTGGTTTTTGTTTTCCAGAACAATGGAACTACAGACAACTGTCYCCCTCAAACCCTCTCCCACACAGTGTCGGTCCAAACCTGCGTGCTGAGATGCAGGCTAAACGGTTACTTTTATTTTTATTATTTTATTACTTTTATTCCATTTTAACAAATATTTTGCAGGTTCTTGCAGAATGTTATCCGTGACTGTCACTGCCAAGATAAATATTGTCACTCTGCTATAGCCTGATTACATATAGTATTGCATACAGTATTGCACTACCTTATTTCGAAGAGTGAATGGTTTTGGTCTACTATTATTTAAATTCTTCAGAGGTCAGGAACCAAAAACTTTCCTAAGCTTTTTTTTTATCAACAGAGACAAACAGGCAAAAAATTTCTCCGAAATACTGTTTCTGATGCAGTCTGACATGTCATTCTACATTCCCCTGCCTCTCAGTCACCACAATGTCCATGTAGAACATTGTATTATTACATTTCCAGAATAAATTCTTTCCTTATATGCAAACAAGTCAGCCAAAGAATTACATGGTCTATTGGTCTATATGTTTTAACCGATGGGCAATGTTTCATGTACTTGTTCTCCAGTATTATTCTTTAAACACTAGATGGTGCTCCTTCCCTGTTTCACATTCGCCATTTGTGTTCCCCTCTCAAAATGGAAAAAAAGATACAAACCGTGAATAAGCAGGGAAGCTTATTTGTAGTTTCTGATTGAGTAGGAAAGACCTAATTTAACTGCAGCTGTCTCATATAAAACCAGTTGACTATATGACAACATTAAATACATTGTTTTTACTTTTTGTTGCACTGCATCTTATCAAGAACTCTTCACTATGAAAAAGCAACAATTATACAATTCAGTGAATGGCAGCATTGATTTCTAGTTACACATCTGTGATCTGACTTGTAAAGATATCCAGGCAAGTTGGTAGCCATATAGAGGAGAGAGAGTCAAATTAGACCCCTTATAAATAGAAAAGAAGGAACTACTTAACTGTAGCAATGAACTGGGCAATCTGTATGCACATAATCCTTGGCTTGTCAGCATTTATGTAGATCCAGACTGGCTAGAGAACTGCTATAGAGCTTGATAGGAATGCTGAAGAGGATAAGCAGAAGAATTTAGAGTACTGGCATAGAGATGAAAAGATTAATGGGCAAGAGAGATAAACACAGATAATGATGCAATTAATAAAACACAATTATTTCAACTGCTTACAGTGGAACTTATTTCCATGTGTATGCTTGATTCCCAGTGGTGAACCTATGAATATGTACATATAATGGGGACTTACAGAAGTGTCCAGTAAAAAGAAAGATCAGAGGAAATCATAGAATAGACTTTAACAAAAATGTTCACCTAATCCTTTTTTTGTGTAATTGTTTTATATTACATGGAAGCATTACATATAAGAAGAATTGGGAAAGATCCAGTGGCATAGAATGGATCACAAAAGTTTTATATCCACTATCTCACAGAGTGAGAAATAACTTAGTGAAGGGCTGCTTAAGGTTACCTGTATTCCCTGTACAGCAGCTTAAGCGATGCTGGGCTAAAGACTTTGAAGATGAACCCAGAACATTCACTCGAGGGATGCTCAAAATCACTTTTGATAATCAGTCAGATTTTCTTAGAACAGGAAAGAAGGAGATGTTGAAGAGTCACCTTGCAAAGTAAGAGCCAAGAGAGAAAGCAAAAGAGGTTAGTACAATTAATTTTGGAGTCCATAATTCATAAATGTTCTTGTGGTCCGAAGTCTACCATTGCACTATCAGAATGGAAGAAGGGGATTTCTTTGGGATTAGATGGCCAAATTAGAGAGCTTTTCTTTTGATGTGGACTATGAAGTGCTTAACATACTAATAAGCATTAGATAAAAGTTACAACAAACAGTCACACCAGCTCTTTACAAATAARCTTTCTTCAAATCCTTTTAATTCCTAACTTTATCACAGGTCCATTCACCCCTTTTCAAGAAATAAATCAAATAAATATTCTAGTAAAGGGTAAATGTATTTGTCAAAGCTGAATGAGACTGAAAAAACCCAATGATGGTAACCTGAAAGACACTTACATGTGTTTTAAGTAAGAATCTATAACTGATATAATCTTATCTAAAAATAGGCAGATTTAGCCAGACTATTTGGTCTAGAATCCAGGCTACATTCRTCACAAGAAAATGATTTTGCAGGAAATCTCTCTTGCTATTTGTTTCTGCTCAAGACAAACATCACCACAGCAGCTTTTCCTGTGGTTTTCTGTTTTGGAACTTCTGGCTTTGGCTTTGGATAAAGACAGGAAGCACATGGAAAACTGAGGAAATACAGATTCAAGAGTAAGTCACAACATTCAAATCTGGAGCCAAACTAACCCCAAGTCCTTTCTAACTAAGACAGATATCAAATAATACTATTATCTAAGAAAATGTGAGGGGAAAATTATCCCATCATACCCAGAGAGCTGCTCTCCTGCACCCAATTTTGCTAGCAATATATGCCAAATCTGCAATTACATTAAACTACTGACTTACCTGGCAGTAACAAACATTTGTTCTGACCCTGTTACATTAGGATCAACGGAAATTTTGCATAAATCTAGAAAAGAGATCTATGTCCTAGAAAAAGATAGAAAGTATAGATGATTGAGAAGGGGAAAATGTTACTCCTTAAAGACTGAGCTATGTTTTYATGGCATGTGCTCAGAATCGCTCCAAAACCACTTTGGTTTATTGAAGGCAAATGTTTTCCATTCTCCCCATCTCAAATCCTAACTGCCTCTTGCAGCATCACCTTTTATTAATACCAACACTAGCAGATGTAAAACAGTAAGTGCTTGTGCTTCACGGAAAATACTGTAAATGGCATATGTGGTTAGTCTGAGGACTGCCAGCTTACACTAGTAATAATGCATTCTTATTGCCCTTTGAAGTACTTACAAACTCTTCACAAAGGTTATGGAATATGTACCTTACTCAAAGGAATTAATAGCTATAGCAATCATTTTTATTTGGAATCTTCTGAAGGCTTCACTGAGTTAATCCGAAGCATTTACCAGGTATCTACCCAGTCACAAGACTGCTGTGTACTGACATAACCCAGTTATTTCCTGAACGCGAGATCGACACWATGTGAGCTCTCCTAAATGTTCTTTCACGAGTTTTCATTTAGAATTAATTTCTCCTGAGAAGTGACAGAATTTGGGGTAGTATATGACAACATCAGATYTACTAAAACAAAGAACTTAGACTCTCTTTCTTGAAATTTCTGTCTTCAGAACCTCTAATTGAAAAGGAATATCTAATGTAATGTATTCTGCAAACATAGCAGAAAGATGAGAGGGCTAACAGAAGGGTGTTGGGAGAAGGTTGATGAAAGAACTGAGGACAACTAAGATAGCTTATTTACTGCCAGTGCATTAGGTGTTGATTCAGACTCTTCAGTCCCAAACAGGAGACAATTCCTGAAGAAATAAGTGATAAATTTACCTGAGGAAAGAGTAAAGGGGCAGGATATGGGGCAGTAATTGTGGCAAGCTCTAGCACCGAGTGTATTCAGATCATGGGACAAGAAACATCAGTTAAGAACAAAGTTAAGGGATACACTGAGTAATACAGCATGACACAGAACCATGGCCATGTGAATACAGTATTTTGGCAGGGTAATTGTGTACCTAAATACACAATTTAGGTACACAGTATAGTCATATCTATCTATAGTCTTATCAGTATCTTCTGCTGATACCATTATACTACTTCTGGGACTGAAGATACCCTCAGCACCTAAAACTATACTCTGCTACCTGTGTTCAAGCTCACCCAGGGTTGCATTGCCCCAGGCAGACGATTCTGTGACAATGGGAATTGGATGCAATTAATGCTAACATGAATCTCAAGTTCCAACACTTACGAAAATTCCCTGCCCTTGCAATCATTCAGGTTTCAGTCTCGAGGGATGTCACAATTCAACTACCAGTAGTTCTCTAAGCTCCTGAACAGTTTTCTAGTAAAACAAAAATTCAAGGTCCAATACCCTTCAGACATACAAAATAGTAAGGGAAAGGGGAAATTCACTTCTGATACTCAATAGCAAACTTTATTGACTATTAAAAATTCTGTAGTGGCACTAACTTCATCTTAACTACTTCAGATAAGATTTGCTTCTGTCTCAGTATTTAGTTCTATATATGTCAAGAAGAATTTTAAAAACCATGTAGAGTTGTTGTTGKTTTTTTTTCTAAAAGTGCTAGGTTGTGGATATGGGCTTATATTTGAAACCAACACGATTTAGTTCATACTGGATTTCMATCACAGAAGATGTAACTGTAAGAACATACATCTACTAGACTTTACCTTTACAAACCCGGGGCTATGAAAAGAGTTGTGGGTTTTTTTCCTTATTAATTTCAGTAACAGCAAAAAGCAGACCACAGATTGGCAAGCTATCATCTGAAGCTGAACTACATCTTCTTGTAACTTACAGACATTGCCACAGTATCTTAGTGGAAGGTGGAACGGAATGACCCTGTGCCAAGGAAATATATAGATATTAAAATATTTCATAAGAAATAAACAAACAAGATTCATATGATTCAGTTTAGACACCTGGGTTTGTGGTTTCAGAATACAGAACACATGAGAAAAAAATCAGTTTGATTTTGACTGTCATGAAGAACATGAAAAGCTGTATGTCACCATCTCAGTGTTCGCCTTGCTCTAGAGTTGATATATAATTCCAGAGCTTGACATCCGAGAACCTGAGACATTATGTGAYGGGGGAAGTACAGCCCTGGAGGGATTGCAGCCATGGGTAAGGCCATGTTGGAGCAGGTTTACTTCTGAAGAGACTGTGGCTGTGGGTGAGGCCACGCTGGAGCCGGTGCACCTCGAAG